>CM070837.1:22735592-23335592 GCA_036326025.1 Chrosomus eos | reverse complement strand
CGCTTGGCTATCAGGAAGTGAGTGCTTCTATTGGGCTTCAATTCTCTCCATTGAAATCAATGGGGTCGCTGTGTCCATTTCTTTTACTGTCTTATGTTGTTATTGGGGAATAACATAGGCCTATCGCTGTATGGTGCAGAATCAAGTATTCCACAGAGCCGTGTAATAAATGCCAATAAAGAACCTTAATTTTTAAGAGCAAGTATCTTCCATTCATTAGGATTCCTCTCTTTATAATTCCTCTGTGGGCAGTGAGGAATCAGTTAATATTAGTATGAGCCTGTCAATTTTGCATGCAGTGAGAAACAGGTCTTACTGTGAGATCTACTATGTACATTGCATTGGCCGTGCGCATTCATTTTAGCATCTTATGTTGTCCGGTTCCTCAGTGCCAAACAGCTGCTGTTTTTCCAATCCCCCTATCCCTCCTTCCACGGCTTCCTGCCTTTCCCACTCTCTCTAAGAATGTCTGCCACCATCTGTCTGTTTTTCCACACCGTTCCTCTGTCCCCTTCATCAGCCTCACCAGGTGCACTGCTCTTATAATCCTACGGCTGGAAACAGATTTGGACCCCGCTGAACTTGCAGAGGTGTGATCTGTGACTCAATCACGCATGTGCTCATTCACAGATGACCGCATCCTCCTGACAGCGCTTCTGTTTAGCATTAATTTAATTTAACTTTATGTTTTAATCATTCTTTTTTAGTTTAATCATTCTTTAAGATCCCACCTGTTATTTCAAAGGAGGGAACCTCAAAATGTGCGTGTGAGTGTTTAGTGTAATGAAAGATGTTGTGGATCATTAGTTGGGTCAGATATCAGGGACTGTAGTTTCATACTGGCAGCTGTGTGCTGACACCTGTCGAACCACATCTCTCCAGGGCAGCATAACAGACAGAGAAACAATGAGAGACAGACAGGATACATTAGAAGTGGCCATTAAATTGGAGAGAGAAATTAGCTTTAGAATAAAGTCAGTCCTTCATGGCGCCCCTGGAATCTGTGTTTATCTCTAAACATATTTGGCAGACATCTGACTGTTATGTCACTGTGAATGCTGTGCTCACTCTGTGCATGTACTGTATGTGGTCTATGCATGTGTTTAGAGTTACCAGGGTATCTTAGGTAAACAGGGTGCATTGGCCTTTACGGCAGAGTTCCCAACCCCAGCAAGTCAATCTGCCATTTTTTTTTATATAATTATTCTTATTGTGCTACTGATATAACAGTCCAACAACAGCACTGACACTTTTCACTGTTTGTATAACTATGCTTGTCTGTGCTGGTGTTTTCCAAACAGACTGTCTGTGTGGTTAAGATTTTTTGTGACTTTTTCTACAGGCTGCAGCAAGTGACTAGTTGTGTTCGACTTGAAGCGGCGCTGTGAAGACCGATTGGTGTATGACCTCAAAGTACCGCGAGAGCGAGGCGGCTTCCTATGCTTTCGAATCACTCTCGTGGTACTTTGATGTCATACACCGATTGGTCTGCACAGTGCCGCTTCAAGTCGAACACACCTATATACTCTATGAGTCATTCAATTCATTCACACAACACATTCGTTCAAATGCATTCATTAATTCCGGAGCTAAACAAGTGAGTTGCTGAATTCGTTTAATTGGTAATGAAATGTTTAAAGGGATACTCCACCCAAAAATTAAAATTCTGTCATCATTTACTCACCCTCAAGTCGTTGCAAACCTGTATGAGTTTCTTTCTTCTGCTGAACACAAAGGAAGATATTTTGAAGAATGATTGGAACCAAACAGTTGTTTGGCACCATTGACTTCCATAGTAGAAAAAAAAATACTATGGAAATCAATGGGCCAAAGTTCCAATCGCTCTTCAAAATATCTTGCTTTGTGTTCAGCAGAAGAAAGAAACTCATACAGGTTTGCAACAACTTGAGGGTGAGTAAATGATGACAGAATTTTCATTTTTGGGTGGAGTATCCCTTTAATCCTTTCCTCAACCGATTAGTTCAAAATCACTAAATTGTTCAGCAACCCCACTGTGCAAATGCACGTTTGATTTGTGGTTTTATTAGGAACTATTTTCTGTTGTCAATGTCTCTAAAATGTAAGTAACACAATATTAACTTCTTGTCTATTGAACTTTTATAAAAGTACACATACAAACCCTTAAAACTTACAGTCTTAATGTATGCTTCCTTGTTCATTTCCCACTGGTAAACAGGAAAGTAATTTACACCCTAGTATTACAATATCTGCTCCCTTCATCTCCCTCCTCAGCCTATGACATTTCCTCACATTGATTCATCTTCTGTCTCTAATATTCGTCTGTACTCATCTGTTGTCCATTCTCTCTTTTCTCTCTTCCATTCTGCACATTCCCTGAGTGTCACGCACAGGCGTTTTCTCGCTCTCTCAGATCATCTCTTGACCTCAAAGCACCTGCTTTACCTCGCGCAGCTTCTCCATTCATGTGCTCCAGTTGCCTGTCTGAATCTGTATTTGGCACCAAAAGCAGTGAGACACACTGCCTAAAGAAAACCAGAGAGAGAGAGAAAAAACGTCTCTGTTACATATGTCCCTGAGGAGGGAACATAGACGTTACATCAGTGACTGACGAATGGTTTCACTAGAGCGTACCTGTGCGTCGCCGAACTGTTCCCGAATCAGCTGAACCGTCTGAGGATAGAGTCTTCATTCCCCAGAAAGTGGCTGAAACCGTGAGAGCTCGTCGGCTGCACGATTCAGCTCTCCCGGGATGTGAATGGCTCAAAGCAACCTCAGATGCTTCTGACTCCATAGGAGATGGCGGGTGAGTTGCGACATACGGCGAGAGCGTAGACCACCTTGTTGGTTGATTTACTCTACTGTCGCCGTGTTGTCTGAACTGACTAGTACGTGTTGGTCCTTGAGCAACGCCTGAAAGAGGTGCAGAGCCAAACGTACTGCCAGCAACGTACATACCAAAGGCGCTGGCGTCCTGTCCAGAAAGCCAGCGGCAGCATGTCCATTGCACATGGCATCTCAGTCCGTGGCAGAGGCATCTGTTCAGACAACAACATGCCTGGACAGTCCTTGGCACTCCAGCCCATAGAATGGAGAGGTTCGACCACGGGGTGAAGGCCTGACGGCAGGCCCGAGTAACTGGTACTAAGAGCGTGCCTGGTTGCCATGCCCATCTTGGGACTTGATCGTGAAGCCAGTGCTGAAGCGGTCACAAATGAAGCAGTCCGAGCGGCGTGGCAGCCGCTGCGGACACCATATGCCCCAGGAATCTCTGAAATAACTTCAGTGGAACCGCACCCTCGATTTGTTGAAGGTGTGGGAGAAATTTAATATGTTCTTCATGTTGGCATTTAATTATATTTAGAATCTTAGAAATATGATGGTAATTTGATTAATGTAGTGTCGATAAATGTGTATGTCCTTGTTCATTTGACCAAGTTTATGACCGAGACAGAGGGTCTCCATTCTAGGATATAATATGATAAACAAATCTTAACAATGTGTTAGTTATGGCTAAGACTTATCTTCATTTAGCCTCGAGAAACAACCTTGGGGGAGGAACAACTATAAAGAAGGAAGGATGCCCCAACTCGTTGTCACACTCTGCAGGAACTTTGTATGACTGTTGACCTTTTCTTGCAAGAAAATAAATAACCTTTAAAGACAATTGGTACATGTTTGTCTCTTATTCAGTGATGTAAATTGTTTGCCACCACACAGGCAAGTCAGCAGTGACTGTGTGCGCTCGCTCGTAAGCTGCACGCACATGGCGACCGAATCGATTTCCATACAGAGAAAAGAGATCCTCTGCACGAGTGAGAGTTTGCTCTTTTCCCAGTTGACCCAAAAGCCCAAACGGGCGAGGTGCCGGAGCACCATGTCCCTCTGTTCACAAACCTGGTCTCGAGAGTGAGCTAGAATCAGCCAGTCGTCGAGATAGTTCAGGATGAACCCCGTGTTGCCGGAGTGGCACAAGGGCTGCCTTGACGACATTCGTGAGGGCACGCTAGGGGACAGGACCAACCCGAATGGGAGAACCGTGTACTGGTATGCCCCCAAAGCAACAGTAGAAGTCTGTGGGAAGAATGGAGACATAAAAGTACGTGTCTTTCAGGTCGATCTCTGCAAACCAATCCAACGGACGAACACATTCGAAAATGCATTTGGCTGTCATTCAACATCTGGAATGGAAGCCTGGAAAGGGTTCGTTCAAGTGCGCAGGTCCAGGATTGGTCGAAGCCACCCGTTTCTGGTACAATGAAGTAGTGCTCCACCCGATGCTCTCATGCCGGAAGAAAGGTGCCGCAACTCGATCCTATTTGCAACGCTGGCACCCCGGGGAGGCAATGGAGTCAAATCCTCATCTCCAGAGGAATCAAGCCCGCTTTGTGATGCTGTGAGTGACATAGCATCATCCGCCAGAGCCCTGAATGAAACACTGGGTCCCCGAGAGTAACCAGCTTCACCCGGAAGCTCCAAAGCTTGCGATGTGCAGGGGGGTGTGGCCCGAGGAAAACTCGTCGGGTTGTTCCACACCATAACCCTCAGATCACCCTGGCCACCAGCCAAAGTAACCCCTCTCGAGAGATAGATGGGGACTCTACCTCCACGGAGGTCATTGAGTCTCTACCTTTACGCCGCGATGGCCATGTTCCCGCAATGAGAACATGACTCATCCACAAGCGCTGCCTAAGCGTGATTAAAACCCAAACACGCTAGGCAGTGCTAGTGACCGTCAGGCTTTTTTTTTCATTATTTGCTAAAAAATAATTTCTTATTTGATGTCTCAATGGTAAAAAAAAAAGCAATGATCAATATACGTAGCTCACTTGTTTTTTTGAAGCATCAGGAAATGGTTTGGTTCAAAGTAGTTATATTGTGCAGATACAAAATAAATATTTTTTTAAATAACATTTTAAATAAATATTGTTCTTTTGAACTTTATATTCATCAAAGAATCCTGAAAAAAATGTTTCATGGTTTCCACAAAATATTAAGCAACACAACTGTTTTCAACATTGGTAATAATAAGAAATGTTTCTCGAGCAGCAAATCATCATATTAGAATGATTTCTGAAGGATCATGAGAGTAATGATGCTGAAAATTCAGCTTTGACATCACAGGAATAAATTAGATTTAAAAAAAAATATTAAATTGTAATATATGTATAATAATTTGTGGTTAGCTTCTTTAAAAACATTGAAAAATCTTACTGAACCTATCTTGTCAATGGAGAGTGGCCAGACTCTCTGTACAAATGAAATGTACGAGAGTCTGGTAGGAGCCAGCTAATTTTGACTGTCTGTTATAATAATAATAATACTATAATAATAATAATAATAAAGTGATCCTTGAATAAAAATTGCATATAATATGATATGTCTTTCTTGGCTTGTATTGTGCTTAAGCATTCTTTGCTGGGAAATATTAAAAAGGACTGTGAGACTTTTCATCTATCCATCTATATATCAATGTATCCATCTATCTATCCATCCATCCATCCATCTATTTCTGGTTGCCTGTCTTTCCTACTCTTTCCAAGATTGTCTTCCACCATCTGTCCATTTCCTCCTCACTGCACATTCCTCTGTCACCTTCAACATCCTCACTAGGTGCACAGCTTTTAAAATCCTACAGCTGGAAACAGATTTGGACCTCGTTCAACTTGACAGACATGATATGTTTAGAAAAATATGTCTCTTCATAAGATCTATTTTTGCATTTCAATTTAGTCTTTTATGTATGGATGCTTCACCCTAGGTGCTCTCAAATGACCTTCCTACCAACAGGCCCATAACATGACCGCTCCACACATGTATCTTTGATGTGCCACTTCACAATTGTAGTTTCCCTGACAACATAATTGCAGATTATGAGGATAAATGCAAAGTGGAGTCCTTAATAAAGCTTTTACTATCTGCTAGAGAAATACATCATGGCCATACAAAATACAAAAATCTGTAGTTCAGACTGACAGTAAATAAGATGCGACAGACGGAGACAAAGCGATGGAAATTGGAGACAGAAACACTGAACTGCCTTAATGAGGCACTTTTAATGCTCATGACGACCCAGTCGCAAATAACTTGATATAAACAAAACTCTTCATGGAGAGGATCATTTGGTTAAGTCCACAGAGATATGCAAGGAACTGAATGATTAGCATGGGCCCTCACCCACACGTATGCTAATGATGCTAACAGAATGCCAATTAATTAGCTTTATCAGCTGAAATTAACTCCACACTGCCCATCCAGAAAACGAAAGGGTCTTTATCAAACTCTCCAGAAAAAAAAGTCTTATCTCACGCCTGAAGCTGTGCACTATGCTTATAAATATTGGTTTCGCTCCATCTCAGTGTTTTTAATTCAGTGGTGTACGTGAGAAAAACAGTCTGGAGACCTGAGATGCATCAGAATAGATTCTCCTGGGTTCAGCAGTGTCCTCCTTTACTGCCTGCTCCATTCATCATGATCACTTCTCTCTCTCCTCTCCTTCTCTTTTTGTTAACCTTTATGTTTTCCACGGCTTATGCACCTGCAGTGTGAGCCATCTGCTACTTTTACCATTCCACTCATTTGCGCTAAATCCTTGTGGACAACTGTATTCCCCACGTCATTACTTCTTCACTACATGAGACTGCATCGAACAACTTAAACCAGTTACGCAGTATTTTCTAGGCTTCCCTTCATTAAACTGCACATTTAACAATAGCTAGGCCTATATGAATTCTGTTTATGTAACATGACAACGTATGCCAGAATCCATACTGTACTTTTCTGCGATAATGAAACACCTGTCATGATGCGACCTGCTGGCCTGTCATACACCACTGTGATTCACACACTCTTAATTTCCATGTTGGTCCTGATTGGTTTTTGCTGGTTAGTACTCGCGGCTCCTCAAAGGAGTCACAGCCTACCCCAAATTTTGAGGTTGAAAATGGGAGAAGGATGATTTAATGTTTATAAAATGACCAATTTTTCATTCCATGTCTAAGAATCGTGTTATTTCGCCATTGTAACACCATAAAATAGTAGTGAAGTCGGAACCACCGCTGCTGTTGCCTGAACATGCCGAATATGCTTGGGCTTATTGTTATGTTCTGTAAGACCTTTGCATTTAGTTTGCCACTTTCTCCCCCTAGTGGTCATCTGGGTGTAATTCATTGTGTTCATATATAATTCTTACATTGCTTTCATTGGTTGATTTTATCACATGATGCAGTCTGATCTGGAAGCATTAGTATTTAAATTCCATGCGGTCAGCTTGTAGCTTCAGTCACCTTATCCTGTTCCCACTCTGTTTGTGCCTTGGGAAAGCATCGCTTGTAAGTTGTATTGAATTTAAGTTATTTATTGATGTCATGTCATGTAAGACGTTCTGTGATATTACTTGAATATGTATTTGTTAACATGTGAAATTGCTATTGTAGCTAGCCTTTCAGCTAAGGGGTAGCCAATAGTTTGTTAGTTTAGCTGTTGAGCTGCACATACTACAAGTCATTTGCAGCTATAAGCATACCAGCTGAATGTAATAATATGTTACAACTTTGTAGCTTAAAAGTATATTATGTCTGTTAATGTATGATGTGTTTGAATAGCATTCAGTGATTGGTGCTATCTTTCTGTATCATTTCAGTTTTACAAAAATATCTTCATGAGAATTAAGAACAACAGTAAAGAGCTTTGAACTTTACTCCAGCCTCTGACTTTCTCTTGAAGCCTGTTAGCTATCTGTCAATTTGTGTACAGTCACACACACACTGAGGACAGAATAGTAAAAAAGCGTCTTCACGGCGGGCAAAACAGCAACGAGAAGATTAGGTACTGAGTCAGTGCACCCTCTCAAGCATACTAAGGCCTCTTTATTCATCCCTTCTAATACATCTTGGAGGATCGTTAACCATAATGTCGCATACTAGTGAAGCTGGATTGGAAAAAGTGTCCATCACTGACGGTGGTGTTAAAGATAAGGAGACTGCACATGAAGCAAGATCACAACGTTCCACCTCATCAAGCACATCTAAAGTATCCTCAGCTAGCAGGGCCGCTACTAGGGCCCGTGCTAAAGTTGAAGCTGCACGTGCACGTGCCACCTTTGTTCAAAGAGAAGCTGAATTGAAGATAAAAGAGGCACATCTTGCAGCTGATTTGAAGGTCAAAGAGGCACGTATAGCCGCTGAGTTATCAGCTTTGGAGCATGAGAGGGAGATTGCAGTAGCCTTGGCTGAAGCAGAAGTTCTTGAGGCAGCAGAGGCCGAAGGTACACAGGGCAGTAGGAGTCTCCATGATTCAGCTCAAGTCGCCATTCAGCGCACCCGTGAATACGTTGAACACCACTCCCAGCTACATCTCAGTGATGAAAACCCCCCAGTACTTGAACCATACACGCCATCACTGTTGCGGCTCATCAAACCTGATGTCCAATCAGACAGAAAGGAGTGTCTCCCTGGTGCTTCTCCCAGCAGTGCTTCTCATTTCGTACCCAAGAATGTGGGTGCAATTCAGGCTGCAGCACAACAGCCAGAAAGAACGACATCTGTGGTTCCACAACTCACCACAAGGGACGACAGCCATAAAATGCAGCAGCCTGCAAGGTCAACGCCAGGAATTTATCACCACTCTCTTGATCACCTCCTCTCTACTCATCCTCACCCTTGCTCTGTCAGTAAAGCCTCATTACAGCCACATATTGGGTATGCGAACGACAGGGCAGGTATGAGTGATATTGCAAGGTACTTGGTACTTGGAGCTTGTGAATTCTGGCCTGATCAAATTTAATGATCGTCCAGAAAATTACTGGGCATGGAAGTCTTCATTCTGCAATGCTATTGGAGGACTGAACTTAAGTGCTGGCGAGGAGCTTGACCTCTTAACAAAATGGTTAGGAAATCAGTCTTCAGAGCACGTCATACGGATTCGTTCTGTGCATGTTGCCAGCCCTGATATAGGTCTAAGAATGGCTTGGAATCGCCTAGAGGAGTGCTATGGATCTCCCGAGGTTATTGAAAGAGCTCTCTTTGAGAGGATAGAGAACTTTCCTAAAATCAGTCATAAAGAGCCCGTAAAGCTCAGGGAGCTGGGAGACCTGCTAAGAGAGTTAATGTCTGCAAAATCTGAGGGTTACCTGCCAGGGCTCTCATACTTGGACACCGCCAGGGGTGTCAACCCTATTGTTGAGAAGTTGCCAATTGGTTTGCAAGAGAGGTGGTTAGCTCAAGGCTCACAATACAAGGAGCAACACAACGTATGTTTTCCACCATTTGCATACTTCACAGACTTCATATGCAGTGAAGCACGCAGAAGAAACGACCCAAGCTTCATTCTCTCAACAGCCCCTATAACCCCATGGAATAGTTCCCACAGGTTTACTACAGGTCCATCAAAGTTTGAACGAGTGGAAAAGAGACCAGCATATGGCAAAAACTATGTTTCTGCTCACAAGACTGAAATCGCATCGCTACAAACAGCTTCTCAGGTGGACGGTTCAAGCAGCAGGCGAGGTGAAATAGACAAACAATGCCCTATCCACAAGAAACCTCATCCTCTGAAAAAGTGTAGAGGTTTTCGTAACAAGTCATTAGAAGAGCGCAAGGCTTTTCTTAAAGAAAATGGTATCTGTTTCAGATGTTGCTCTTCTACCGTTCACCTGGCAAAGAACTGTGAGGCAGCTTTGAAGTGCACAGAAGAGAGAGCGACAGACATATTGCAGCACTGCACCCTGGACCCCCACCATGGAAAGGAGAGTCCCTCCTCAGAGCATGTGGGGAGGTGAAAGAGAAACATTCAACAGGCAGTCACCTCTAGGTGCACAGAGGTTTGTGATGACAGTAGGAAACCTAGATCCTGTTCCAAGATTTGCCTAGTGAAGGTTTATCCTAGAGCACACCCTGAAAAAGCTGTGAAAATGTATGTCATTCTGGATTGACCAGAGCAACAGGTCCTTGGCCAGGTCTGAATTCTTTGACCTCTTTCAAATTGAAGGGTTAAACTCGCCATATACTCTGCGCACATGTTCAGGGGTCACTGAAGCGTTTGGAAGAAGAGCCACAGGGTTCATGGTGGAGTCACTGGATGAAACAACAAGCATGATGCTCCCCACACTCATTGAATGCAATCACATGCCAAATGACCGCTCGGAGATTCCAACTCCAGCAGCCGCACAGCATCACGCACACCTGAAGTCCATAGCTCACAAGATACCACACCTAGATCTAGAGGCTCAGATACTCCTCCTTCTGGGACGCGACATCCTCCAGGTTCACAAAGTCAGAGAACAGCGCAATGGGCCACCCACAGCACCCTACGCTCAAAGACTAGACCTTGGCTGGGTTGTTATAGGTGACGTCTGCTTGGGCTCAGCCCACAAGACAGAGTCTGTGACTTCTTTTCGGACTAGCGTACTTGAAAATGGACGTCCATCTCTCCTTACTCCATGTCCCAATCATATTCAAGTCAAGGAGAGGTTTGGCAACAAAGGACTACACTGCACATCTCTTCACGGCTTTACACATCACACCCCAGTGCTCCATAACTGCAGCCTCGGTAGCACGATCTTTGAGAGAACCAAGGATGATGACAAAGTTGGTCTCTCCATCGAAGATGAGCTTTTCCTGGAGCTTATGGATAAAGAAATGTTTATGGATGAGTCCAACAGTTGGGTGGCACCTCTTCCATTTGGCACCACGCCGACAGCTGCCAAACAATCGAGAGCAAGCTCTTAATCGTCTTGCCTCTTTGTGCCGCACACTTGAAAGAAAGCCTGAGATGAAAACTCACTTTGTGAACTTCATGCAAAAGATCTTCGATCACGACCAGGCAGAGCTAGCTCCACCGCTGCAAGAGGGAGAGGAACGATGGTACTTACCCATCTTCGGTGTGTACCACTCTCAGAAGCCGAATCAGATTAGAGTCGTGTTTGACTCCAGTGCTCAGCATCATGGGATTTCTATCAACGATGTGTTACTTAAAGGCCCAGATCTGAACAACAGCTTACTTGGAGTCTTACTACGCTGCCGAAGAGAGTCAGTAGCAGTGGTATCAGACATTGAGCAGATGTTTTATAGTTTTACTGTCAGAGAAGACCACAGAGATTTCCTCCGGTTCCTCTGGTTCAGGGACAACGATCCTGGCAAGGAGATTGTTGAGTACAGGATGAAGGTCCATGTGTTCGGCAACAGCCCGTCGCCAGCAGTAGCTATCTATGGTCTTCGTCGCGCGGCACAACAGGGAGCAAGTGAGTATGGCTCAGAGGTTCAACACTTTGTGGAGTGTGATTTCTACGTCGATGACGGCCTCAAGTCTCTTCCATCAGCTGCTGAAGCCATAGATCTGCTGAAAAAGGCAAAGGAGATGCTTGCTGGCTCAAACTTACGCCTCCACAAGATAGCGTCGAACCACTTTGATGTCTTGGATGCATTCCCACCAGAAGACCACGCAAAGGGTTTGCAGAACCTGGACTTCAATGACAATTCAGCCCTCATTCAACGCAGCTTAGGGCTCAGCTAGGATCTTAAACATGACGTCTTCACCTTCAGAGTAGCGTCTACCGAGAAGCCTTTTACCCGTAGAGGCGTTCTAGCCACCGTGAACAGTCTGTTTGACCCTCTTGGATTTGTGGCACCAATCATTATACAAGGGAAGTTCCTGTTACGAGAGCTCACTAGCATTGAAGCCCTTGACTGGGATAAGCCTTTTTCTCCTGAGAAGGAAACTGAATGGAGAATTTGGAAAGACTCCTTGCAAGACCTGAGCGAGCTCAAGATTCCAAGAGCTTACACACCTACCACACTTATCACCACTCAAAAGAAAGAGCTCCACATCTTCTCAGATGCCTCGGTGAAGGCCATCGCCACTGTAGTTTACCTCAAGGTGATCAATGATGATGGAGAGTGTTACGTGGGATTTGTCTTGGGAAAGGCAAAACTGGTGCCCTCATCTGCCCACACTATCCCAAGGTTGGAACTGGGAGCAGCTGTGTTGGCAGTAGAAATGGCAGAGTTGATAGAGAGTGAGTTGGACATCAGTGTAGACACACTGCGGTTTTACACAGACAGCAAGGTTTTCTTGGGGTACATATACAATCAGACCAGGCGGTTTTATGTGTACGTCTCCAATAGAGTCCAGCGAATCAGGAAGTCCACCAAACCTGAGCAGTGGAACTACGTCTGCACCACACAGAATCCGGCAGATCATGCTACACGTTCTGTACCTGCGGCCGAATTAGCTGGCACAACCTGGCTCACAGGCCCTCCGTTTTTGTCGTCCCTCCCTGAAGGAGTAGCCACTTCAGGAGAGGAGCCATATGGACTCATTGATCCGGATGCAGATGTTGAAGTGCGTTCTCATGCCACCACTCTCTCTACTCAATCTAGTCTGGGATCTCATCGCTTTGAACGGTTCTCCTCTTGGAAGTCTCGGGTGCGAGCCATAGCATTCTTGACACACATCATTCAGTCGCAAAGAAGTGCAGTAAAAACCAAGGATGACACATGTAGTGGCTGGCATCAATGCAAAAAACCTCACACGGCAGAAGAGCTGTCCAAGGCAGGAACTCTTATTGTCAGATGTGTGCAAAAAGAAACTTACAGCAAAGAGTTTGCCTGCTTGGTTGCTGGGAAAGACATCTCAAAAGATAGTTCATTGAGAAAGCTGAACCCCTATGTGGACGAAGAGGGTCTCCTGAGAATAGGAGGCAGGCTCAACCATGCGGTACTTGACACTAAAGAAAAGTTCCCTCTTATCATTCCTGGCCGTAGCCATATTGCAACATTGCTTGTGCGCCATTACCATGACAAGGTCAAGCACCAAGGTCGTGTTTTTACAGAAGGCTCTGTCCGCACAGCTGGATTCTGGATCATTGGAGCTAAGAAATGTATCAGCAGTATCCTTCACAAATGTGTTATGTGTAACAAGCTTCGTGGGAAAAGCGCTGAACAGAAGATGGCAGATCTACCCTCAGATCGTCTGAGTACAGAGCCACCCTTCACCTACGTGGGACTTGACGTTTTCGGCCCATGGGCTGTCACCACAAGACGAACCCGCGGTGGACAGGCTAACAGCAAAAGGTGGGCTGTACTTTTCACCTGCATGAGCACACGAGCCGTGCACATAGAGCTGATAGAGGCGATGGACACGTCAAGCTTCATCAATGCATTGCGCCGATTCTTTGCTCTGCGGGGACCTGCTAAGCAAATACGTTCAGACTGTGGAACCAACTTTACAGGTGCCTGCAAGGAGCTGCATATACTCCTTACCGATCCCAAAGAGCCCAATGTGAGAAGGTAATTGGGTGAAGAGGGTTGCTCTTGGGCAGGGGCGTAGAATTTATTAGGGACGCTAGGGACGTGTCCCTACCAATATCCAGTGACACTGAAATATCCCTAGCAATAATTTCGATCAAAACTTAAAATATATTTATATATTGATGTTCCCGTCCCCCAGGGGCGTCGCACCCGTGGGGGATGTGGGTGTTTTAACACTCACATTTTTCCCGGTGAGAGGGTTCAACACCCGCACTTTTTCTGCAGTTTTCCCGCAGTTTTGCACAAACGCGCTACTACAGTCGCTCCTCCGTTTTTCTGGCGCTCTGTGTTTTCTCCTAAATAAAAGCTCAAGGGTTTATTTCTTACAAGTGAAGAAATTGGGACAAAAGTAATTTCAATTTTCCTATTCTATAGCGTAATACAAAATAGCCACTAATGTAGACAGAGACTCTATAACTAAAAAGATGTTTGAGCCCTCTTTAGGTAGGCTACAAGTCAATGCTTTTTCTTTGTTCAATGTGCACAGTTCATGGGTCGAAGCTGGTTGAAGCTCTTAATTTTGTGCACTAGATTGATGCATTTAACCTTAAAATGTACAAAATTTTCTTACGGGGGACCATGCCCCCGAACCCCCCTAGAGGGAGGGCTACGCCACTACCGTCCCCACCAATTTCAAAATCAAACCTACGCCTCTGCTCTTGGGTATTTTGGGTATAATGGCTACAGCATTCAGCTTCATCAAACGGCTGAACGCACTTTTTTAACATTTAAAAGGACAGAAGGATAGGTGGCAGTGAACATCTATTTTCGTGCATTTTTATAATTCCGTGCAGTTATAATAATAATAACAATATGTGCATCCTCTACTTTAAAATACACAAGCCACCACTGATGGGATTCAGTGTTATTTGGAGCCCAATGTTCTTTAAAATATATTTTATGTTCCACAGAAGAAAGAAATTCATACAGGTTTGGAATGACTTGATGGTAAATAAATGATGACAGATTTTTTTAGGTGAACGACAGCTAAATATTATGCTATTTTTATATATACTCTACCATTCAAAAGTAAGGGGTCAGTAAGATGTTTTTAAAGAAGTCTAACCACAAATTATTATACATATATTAGTACAATTTAATATTTAAAAAAATATATATATTTATTCTTGTGATGTCAAAGCTGAATTTTCATCATCATTACTCCAGTCTTCAGAGTCACATGATCCTTCAGAAATCAATCTAATATGATGATTTGCTGCTCAAGAAACATGTCTTATAATTACCAATGTTGAAAACAGTTGTGTTGCTTAATATTTTGTGGAAACCATGAAACATTTTTTTTTTCAGGATTCTTTGATAAATATAAAGTTCAAAATAACAATATTTATTTAAATATTTAAAATATTATTATATATATATATATATATATATATATATATATATATATATATAATATATATATATATATAATTTTAATATTATATATATTATAAATATTTATTAATAAAAAAAATATTTTGTATCTGCAAAATGTAACTCACTTAAAACCTAGAATTTATGCTTCAAAGCATAGCTTTGAAATGCATTAGCATTTCATTAACTGAATTCCACTAATTGTTCAGAGGTTTGAACTTATTTATTTATTTAAAATAGTATATTTTTTTTCTCCACATTATTACTTTCTGTTTGCTTATGTGACATGTGAAAACAAAAGCCATACAGCAGGCCAGTTGACAAATATTAGGAGCCCTTCTCCCATGCCATGGGGGGCTTGGCAAATGCCCCTGCCCTTCTTCATCTTTGACCCTGAGCACACTGTCTTATACTCTCAGACTGGCCTGGGTAAAAGCTGCTTCTGCAATTCCCACAGCGCTGACTGAGGAAAATAGAATAAGTTATCAGGAGAAAGAAGAAAAATGTCCAAACGTGGAACTATCGTAATGAGGGTATTGTGAGGTGGTGAGAGAATGGTAAAGATGACAGTCTGAAGAGGAGCGGTCTGATGTAATTGCTCACTTACACTCTGCTCCTTTTAATTAAGCCGTATAATAACGATTAATCAAAGCATGACTAATGCACCTCACTGAGAGCTGTTCTGGGATACCTACATCCGTCTTTCATTAAAAAAAAGGAAAGTGGTGGGTGTGAAATATGTGTGTAGAGTGCGATAGCAGGTTTGAGAGGATCGGAGGGAAGCTAGAGGACATATAGGACATCAGTTCTTGTGCTAAAGACTGGGGTGTTTCCTGTGGATTTTGTCACCATGATTAAGTGAGTTTGCAAAAAATCAATGACAAAAAAGAGAGTTCACAATAAAGGGGAAAAAAATGTTTTGAAAATTCTTTCTTAGTTCTAAGAGTATGTGTAATAGTATGTGTTGTCATATAGGGTACAACAGGGCTAAAGGCTTACCGGGGTAAAAGGTGCCTTTGATTTTATTTACCTCTAAACCACTAGATGGCACAAAACTTGCCGCAGAAACTTTCCATAACATCTGCTTTTCAAGATGCCTGTGGAAATGTGGCTGATATTTGGCGCAAAAATAGCTGTGACCATGCCTTTTCAGAGCTAAATTTTCACTGTGTCACCTTCATTTATAGCGCTTTTAACAATATAGATTGTTTCAAAGCAGCTTTACAGTGATAATAGGAAATTAAAGTAACAGAGATTGTTTTGGCTTTACAGCAGCTCTATAATAAAGTTATTGTCTAGCAAAAGTTAGTATTGATTGATTTACTTTGCTTTAATGGGGAAGGTCATTCATTAGATTCGGATACGGCCTGTATCCGGCAGATTGCGGTAAACCTCAGGATAAACAGAGAGACTAATATTAGCGTAGACGCCATTCTTCATATGATGTAACGAGTATATCAGGATTTAGGGGAAGTGTTCCCGGTTCCGACTGACCTAATCTATGCAGCCTAATGCCATGCTTCCTAATAATATCTCCTAAGGGTAGCATGTAAAGAGTGAATAGCAACGGTCCTAGTACTTAGCCTTGTGGTACACCATACTGAACTTTTGATCGATAAGACATCCCTTAATTTACTGCTACAAACTGATAACGATCAGATAAGTATGATTTAAACCACACAAAGCCACAGGAACCACTCTTCTGCGTAATGGTAACCACAACATTCAAAAACATTACAGAAACTCCTCTAAATGTCCAACATAACTGAACATTAAACACTAACATTAACTAGCATTCATTTCCCTTTGATGAAAAACATAAAATAACACTTTAATCCCTAAATTTACTCTCCTAATGCTGTCCTTGCAAAGCATGCTGAGAACTACAGATCCACTGCCCAGTTATTTATGTCAACAAAAATGATTAATGTAGTTTTAACACAAATTAATTAGGTGAACCTCAGTTTAAAATATATTAGGTTGATTGAATACAGTAAAATATTGAAGTTGTGACAAATTTAAAAAAAAAACATGTTACTTTTGCTCTTTTAATTAATTAAACTGAACAAGTTTTTTTTGAATGCATGCTCAGAAGGCTCTCCTCTTTCCTAAATTGATCAAACTTAAGCTTTGCAGAAACATCTCATGGTACACTGGGACGCATCCTCAGTGATGTATCCTGGGATCATTGGGTGTTTCAGGTCTCACAACATCATACACCCTCCCCCAGGCGACCCAGCAAGGGTTGATCAAGACCTGACTTGTGTCCCAGTAGCAGCCCACAGATCAGCCCTCTTAATCCAAAGCCACCTTGTGGCCTTCTCTGCGGTTTAGCTCGGGGATTGAATGGCCCTTTTCTTGGCCGCCCATGTAACGCCCAAACGACTGAGGACTTTGCAAAATGAACGTCCTGCAAAGCCTCTACAGCCGACTTCTATAGGCTTATAGAAGGTTTTCTAGCCTCTCTCCCTACACTCCTCCACCTGCTCCTGGTACTTCCTCTCATTGGCTTCCTCAATACGCTCTTCCCAGGGCACCGTCAGTTCCAGCATGATCAGATGTTTTGAAACCTCGGAGGTAACTATCATGTCTGGGTGGAGTCTTGTTGTTGCAATGTTCTGAGGGAACCTCAACTTTTTTCCCAGGTCGACCTGCAGCTGCCATGGAGGAGGCCTGTTGTTAATCGTGGGCACGCCCAGGGATTCTCTCCAGCTTTAATGAAGGGGACTGCCTTCTTTGGAGCATGATGGTGTTTGCTGGTGCTGATGGCTGAGGCTAAGCTCTCAGCAAATGCCTTAAGCACCTGGTCATGGCACCAACAATAGCGACCATCGGCCAGCGCCTTTGGGCAGCTACTGAGGAGATGTCCTAAAGAGCCTCTTCCAGAGCAAAGAAGACAGGAAGGTGTCTCGCTCTTTCCCCAGACATGGAGGTTCGCTGGGCTTGGCAGAGCATCATAGACAGCTTGTACCAGGAAACAGACCCGATGGAAATCTGCCTGCAAGATGTTTGGTCAGGTGATTCTCCCCTGCAGTGTACTCTCCCACCTAGTTCATGCTCCCTGCTGCCGGAGTCTAACCACCCTGCTCACTCGCTCTTCCTCCACGCTTGCTCGGACCACTTCCTGGAGTAGATGGTGTCTTTCCTTATAATAATAATAAACTTTAATCTCAATCGGTAGAGAGTTCCAAAGTTTTGGAGCTAGTGAAGAAAAAGCCCTATCTCCCTGAAGAACGAAGAACACGTTTTGGAGTATATGGAGTTAAAAGCTCTGTCAAATATTGAGGTGCCAAACCATGCAGTACCTTGTAAGTAAGCATCAAAATCTTGAAATCCACCCTAAACCTAATGACTTTTGTGGAGCAAATAAATCCAGGCCAGATAGGAGAACCGAATTTAACATAGAAACCCTTTTCTCCAGAGGGTCAGATGGAGTAAAACAACTTAATGAAGTCAATAAAAACAGAGAAATCAGAAGGATCAACTGATCTCCACTTCCGATATGTCAAAATACGAGAAGAGGTAGTGTTAGCAATGGGAATATGCATATCAAAAAAATTTGCTAGATGATCAGACAATCCTAAATCAATAGTAGACAACCCAGAAACAAAAGACCCATTTGATATCACTAAATCTAAAATATGTCCTTTGTGTAGTACAGTCAACAAATTGATTTAAACCAAAGCACTCCAGCAAGGACGAGAAATCCTTTGTTAATGCAGTCTTTTTTGTCCATCTGGATGTTAAAATCCCCCCCAAAAAAAAGAGTTCTCTCAAATTTAAGGCACAGATACGACAACAGTTCTGCAAACTCAGATAGAAAGTCTTTGTTTGCTTTAGGAGGGCGGTAGACTGCAGTTATGGTAATTGAATGACACTCGGAAACAGTTAAAACAAAACATTCGAATGAAGAGAACAGAGGAACAGCAACAAGTCTTAAATTGAATTACGCTTCGCGTAGGATCATCAGCTTCTTCTGCAGGATGTTTTGCAGCTCTGATAATGGTTGCTTCTTCTCATCCGCAGCTTTCTTGTACTGTTTCTTGACGGTGTGAAGCTCCTGACCCAGGTGATGTAAATTGCATAGACATTATTAAAATATTTCATGTTATACTGAATTTTTTGAGTGTCCAAATGTCTTTACTGTCACTTTTGATCAATTTAATTCATACTTGCTGACATTTCTTTTATTTTTTTAAACTGACCCCAAACTTTGTAACTGTACACTGTTTATGCTTTTTTTCTATGAAGAACAGAATGAATACAATGCTCTGGCCTTTTTTTACAGATCACTATGTGTCATGAATGTATATCATAGAATTTGTTGCATCATCTAACCTGAACTTTGAAGTCTTACAGCACAGCATTGATGTGCAGAATTGTGTGTAATATACTACGTTTATTTTAAACGAGATGTCCAGTATAAGGCTGGATAACTGTAGCCTGCAGCTGGATTTGTGATAACTTGGCACCCAACTCTAGTATCCCATTCCAAGTGTTTTTCTCCCTCTCATACCTTCCTCAAAGGATTCAGAACTTAATCAGATGCACTTGCTGTAATCCAGATCCAGATGCAGTCATCCTTCTCTCTGTCAATCAAACTTTCTTGTTTATGTACACTGTAAAAAATATTTTAGCAATTTAGTTATTTCAACTTATTTTTTTAACTAGATTTTCCAGACAACAAGAAATTTTAAGTTTTCTTGTCCTCAACTTATCGAAATAAGTTAGTTAAACTAAAAAAAACCCATGCAAAAAGATAACTCAAAATAATGAGTTAACTTTTTTTACAGTGTAGTTACCTGTGTGATAGCAACTTGACCAATAGCCTTAAAGCCCTGAATTTGCATCTAATAGCGTATGCAGCCCCTGAACTGAAACTTACACCCTAACCTATACTCTGTATATATAACAGGACCATTTCTCATAACCACCATTGTTCTCATGAGCAGATAGCTGTTCACGTGTGTTTAAGGGCCCCTCATGATTAAGATAGCGGTTCATGTCTGTTTGAGGATTGCTGGTCATAAACCATTAGGCATAATGAAGGATAGCATATTGTGTGCGAGGATTCCTGTGGCCAGTGTCCGTAATTGATGATTATGAAAAGGCCCTCTGTCATATGGAGTATTGCATGGTAAAACACACAGACATACACAAACACACACAATCACTACAGCTCAGTAATGGGTTATACATATAAGTGAGGCTTTGGGATCTGGACTGAACCCAGAGGAATCAGTCATTGCTCAACAGTTTTTTTTAGTCATAGCTCAGGAGACTCAATGGTGTTCTCAGCTTTCTATGAACGTGGTCAAAGAGAAAAATAAGAGAAAATATATTAATCAATATAGAGTCAGAGCATAGTTATACTTTTAATGTGGATGGTAGAGTCTAGCCTGGCTCCACCCTCCTACGTACTTCCGCTCAATTTTCTTTTTCTCTCAGTAACGTCTGGGATTGTGCTGTAGTCTTTGGTTTTCTTAATTTTTTACCGGGCCAATCAGCGAACAGAGAGAGTTGCTGAGAACAATGACGTTGATGTTGTGCGTTGTTTTGAGTTGTAGTTCAGTAATGGCAGCGGAGAAAGATGCAAGCGAAGCCATTCGGTCCGTTGTGGCAACGCTGCCGAATATCAAGAAGTTAAAGCTGGTGCAAGAACAATCTTTGCTTAGTTTTGTTGGTGGCCATGATGTTGTGGCCCTCCTCCCCACGGGGTTCGGGAAAAGTTTGACATATGACATAGGCCTACGTCACGACCAAACGTTAGCGATTGGTTATGGCAGATCCAGAGTGACTCTGGGCAGGACCAATAGTTTTAGACTTCAATAGAGTACCTGCCTACAAGGAAGTTAACGCTTGTCAATGGAGCGGTGCCAGACTCTATGTACAAATTAAATGTACGAGAGTCTGGTGGGACCAGGCTAGGTACAGTCCAGATAAATTAGCATTGAAGCATCTATATTAAAATTATGAATACACTTATTGATACTTATATACTTGTAATGGCTGATAAGTGACAGATGCTACACTAGAAAGGATTTTTAAAAGTTGTAAATAAAACTATTTGAATTATTGGAGTACGTTTTACAAGAAAATACTATTACTTCTAAATTGCATGTTTAATTCAATGGGCCCTATTTTAAGGATCTAAGCCCATGGTCTAAAGCACACATGGAAGTGCACTTAGGGGGTGTTCGAATTCACTTTTGCTAGTTTAATAACGGGAAAAATGGTCGGTGTGCCAGGTGCATGGTCTAAAAGGGTTGTCCCTATTCTCTTAATGAGTAATGGGTGGGTTTTGAGCGTAACGTGCAATAAACCAATGAGAGTCTCATCACCTTTAAATGGCAGTTGCGCTTGCAGAAATTGATAGTGGAAAGACTGAACGCATTTCCAGAGAGGAAACGGATCTGCTCGTGCGCGAGGTAATAGCAGGTAAAAGCAAGCACACTACGGGAAAAGCCGGATTTCACCATATCTTTATGTACACAATAATAATCTTTTACATTGAAATCCTTTTATTTTTTATATTTGGCATGTTTGTGTGCTGCTGCACGTCTCTGTGTGTGTGTAATAAGCAGAGTGTACACGCGTTGTGGATCCGCTTATAGGCGCACATTACTAACACGCTCTTTAAATAACAACAAAAAAAAATACTGTGCCATTGACTTGAGACCAGGTTTTTGTTGGTCAATAGCGCAGTCTATTTCAGTTGCCTCAAAATAGCAAAGCCTGAATACACCTCGTTTTCAGGCCAGCACGCCCATGGGCGCAAATGCATTTGCTACTTAAAAAGTAATAATTTAATATAATATGTATAATAATGTTTTGTCAGGAGAAAAATCTGAGGAGACTCCATTTGCTTTCCATTTGATCCCATTGCTGTCTGAGAAATAAGATATTTCATGTGTGATTTTTTGTCTTTTCCTTGAGACATTTTTGAAGTAGAAAAGCCTAAATGAACTGTTAATGCTGCTTTCACTGGCAAGCTCAACAGTCCATATATTTTGTTTTTTCTTTTTTGGTCAGTGGTGAAAAATGTAAGACCGGGGTGATAAAAAATGGATGTCAAAATATAGCCGCTGAAAGGCATTGTTTAATGGAAAATATAAAGGGGCAAGGAGAGAAAAACAGGGAAATAGAAACCAGAAGTACGATAAGAAAACAAATAGAGATTTTCTGGTTTTCCACATCTTTCTCTCACCTAAGCTCATGTGTCTTTCTTTTGGGTTTCATGAAAACTTGGAACAAATCTGGTGGTCCTTAAAGGAGAACTCCGGCGCAAAATGAAATTTGGTCTAATTACACTTTGTTACCTAGTCAACTGTTATCTGAGATTTGTTTTCATGATTATCGAATGTAAATAGTTTAATCTCTAAAAACAGTTTAGCCTATAACACTAGTATAACGCTAGTATATGGGGCAAAGAGTAATGACAAATAAAAATCGCTAGTTAATACCACTAACAAGGCTCAAAATAGCCCAACACTAACACGGTAGCATAATCAGGGTCCCTACACTGTAAAGAGATTGCTGTAAATTTTACAGTAACTTACTGGCAGCTGGATGCCAGTAATTTACTGTAAAATGTTTTACAGTATTTTTACTGTATTTTCACTTACAGTACACTGTACCTTTACTGTAATTTCAATTACAGTATCTTTACTGTATTTTCAATTACAGTATACTGTACCTTTACTGTATTTTCAATTACAGTATACTGTACCTTTACTGTATTTTCAATTACAGTATACTGTATCTTTACTGTATTTTCAATTACAGTATACTGTACCATTTACTGTATTTTGTCTGTTACCGTATTGTCATTTACAGTATTAGTATTGAGTTTTTTTTTGTTTTTTACATGTTTACCCCACCCCCAAAAATTACAACACTCATGAACATTTGTCCTTAAAATATTATTTTTAATTGTTGAACATTTTGTTTTTAGAAGTACAAATTACAAATCTTGACCTCAATAGCTGAAAAAAAAAAAAAGGCAAAAATCACCAAAGTCCATAGAACTAATCTCCTGGGGACCATTTGTATCTGTAGCATGGCAAAAACGTGCGTACAGCACTGAAAACCAAAACAGGCCTTAAAATAATAAAATACCATAAAAGTCAGTTTGTGTTTACATTTCAGTAATTTTGCCAGTCAAAGTTGACAAGCTCTCTGATGAGAAACACTGAGGAGGTTCAGGCTGATGCTTTTTTGTGTGTGGATCTTTCCAGATTTCCATCTGCTCTGTGCCTTTAGTGTTTGGTGCCATCAGAGTTGATTCTGAGAATGAACCTGCAAGCACAAAGGGGAAAAAAATACATTAATTTTGAGATCGGTGTTGTCAGAATTTGCCCTAACTCTCAAACTTAATGATGCATGTTATGTTGATAAAAGCAAAACATCTGATTCTGAATGCACCTACAGAGATGGTACATAATTACCTCATAATCTATTACATTCGAATCATTTAAGCTTCATTCTTTCACAATACATTCCTGTGTAGCTTCAAAAGTAGAGAAAGATGCGAGAATGCTGAAACAATGAGTTTGATTTCCAGGGAATGGATAACTTAAAGGAGAACTCTGGTCAATTTTAACATTGAGCTCATTTTTTGTACATTTGGAGTGCTGTCAGTACAGAGAACAATGACAAAAATTAGGGATGCACCGAATATTCGGCCACCGAAAATTTTCGCCCGAAAATGGCCCAAAAGGGCATTTTCGGTTTTCGGCCCGAAAGACTTTTATTACCGAAACAATATGGCCGAAATGTTGTGATGACGTCGGGTTTAATTTATCACCTGAAATCCAAACATTCCGATCGCTACGCTGAATATGAGAGGAACACGGCCCAGAGAGAGAGCGCGCGAGAGAGAGAGAGAGAGCGCGCGCACGAGAGGTACGGAGAGAGAGAGGGAGAGAGCGCGCGCGCGCAAGAGGTACGGAGAGAGAGAGAGAGCGTGCGAGAGATACACAGAGAAGAGGAGAGAGAGCGCTACGGCGCTCTGCAATCAAATACGATTTTAAATAGGCTTAGTAAAAAATAGTAAAAAAATAGAAAAAATCAACGTGTTGCGAACCTAAATGCACTTTGAGAGAACATTTAATTTTAAAACCTTTCTGCAGGCCAATAGACCTGTACATTATTATTTAATGTACACATGAGTGGGGTCAAGTTACCATTTTAGTTTGAATTTTATTTTATACTGTGCATTGTTGCAATATGCTAAATAAATATTTGGATAATTTGTAATTGATTTATTCTTTGAAACTTTAATATTAATTTATGCAATTGCAATGCCTTGATTTTAGTAAAGTTAGTACACAGTCATAGCCATAAATGCAATGGTAGGCCTACTAATAATTGGCATAATTTCTTTCGGTGTTTCGGTTTTCGGCCTTGGTTTCCTCTTTTTCGGTTTTCGGTTTCGGCCAAGAATTTTAATTTCGGTGCATCCCTAACAAAAATCAGTGTTTTCTATACCGTGTTATCCTTTTTTTTAAATTCGCACCCTGTTGACTTAAACGGGGCAAGTTCTAAACCTGCTTTTAGCCTCTTAACATCCTTGATGTGTCATTACAAGTGCACAGCCATGTGAGTGGTGTTATTAAGAGTGACCACGGTCAATCTGACTGCAGTAGATGTGAAAGATATGAATAAAAATGATGTTTATTCAGCCAGCTCACATACCTGTGTTTTCTTCCTGTTTTCGGTCGAAGTCGACAGTAGTCTATTGTCGAGTTCGCGCGTGCGCGATCATTGGTAACTTGTAATGACACATCAAGGATGTTAAGAGGCTAAAAGCAGGTTTAGAACTTGCCCCGTTTAAGTCAACGGGGTGCGAATTTTAAAAAGAGGATAACACGGTGTAGGCAACAACACCGATTTTTGTCGTTGTTCTCTGTACTGACAGCACTCCAAATGTACAAAAAATGAGCTCAATGTTAAAATTGACCGGAGTTCTCCTTTAATAATAGGAACATGCCACCGTTTTTTGAAAAAGGTGGTTTTCACCGTCTCCCCTATATTTAGCAAACGCATTTTTGTCTCAGTGCATGCATTGTCTTAGTCTGGCAGTGCCGCCACTAGCTTAGCTTTGCATAATAAATGGAACCCTTTGTTGCCGGATAGCATGTTGGGAGTAAAAGTGATTAAAAAACTCAATTACTTTTTGTGGCCTGCGTATTGACCCTTTTACAGCCCACGTGATCAAATAGTTTGGCAACGGAAGTGGTGTTGTTTCCCACTGGCTCTAACGTGTTAGCAACTCCTAAAGTTTATCAAAACGGTTTCCCAGCATCAAAATGTCTGGTTGTTGCGTTTACGGTTGCACTAATCGATATTCCACCATGGGACTTAAGTTTTATAGGATTCGACAGGATCACGGCCGTTTCAGAAGAACCGGCGGCGCCTGTGGCTGCAGGCGATTAAACGTGTTGATTGGAGCGAGGACATAATAAAAAAATGCTCGCGTCTGCAGCGCCCACTTTATATGGGCTGATTCTCGCCATACTTCCGTTGCCAATTTGCGCACGCATACGTTGCCACGTCATCAATGTGTACAAACAGTAAAAGGGTCTATTCACAACGAGTGCAAATAGCAATGCAGATTAAGACTAGGCGATTTCCTAGGCAGATGTTGACTTGGGACGGAGCACAGGCGAAGCACTGCTACTTGGTCACAGAGATATCACGCAACACCTGAAATCCCCCAACTTCCGTCAACATACCGGCATGAATATTAGCTGGCTATTTTTCCTACAGTAGACATAGTGAATGGCGATAAACTATGGCTGATTTTGTGAGAGACGAAGAGGGTGACTTCTCAGACAGCCAAGATCCAGAACCATAACTCTACGAACCAGAGTTTTCAGAAGAGGGGCTGCGTGCTTTGGAAATAAGACAGACAAAAGGAGGAGGTTGCGATTGTTCAACAGCCTGAGGGCGTGAGGATGAGAGCCGACACTAACTGGTGGTGTGAGTGTAGGAATATGCCAGCCTATGCCGACTGAAATAGAGTATCTGTGCTGTGGCGAGTGGGACAAGGTACTGCCATCGATGACCAGGCTCAACGTGTCAGATCAAGATGAGGTGCCCGCAGTTGTGTCTCAGCTACCGAGGACTTCTCTGCATTGATCCATCCTATAGTCTTCGACTTTTTTGAGAACTCATCTTCTTTGTCTCTCACAAAATCCGCCATATTCATCGCCATTCACTATGTCTACTGTAGGAAAAATAGTTAACTAATATTCACACCAATATGTTGACGGAAGTTGGGGGATTTCAGGTGTTGCGTCATATCTCTGCGCCCAAGTAGCAGTGGTTCGCCTGTGATTCACCGCAATATAGTCCCAAGTCAATATCTGTCTAGGAAATCGCCTAGTCTTAAAGGAACACGCCTTTTTGGGACTTTAGCTTATTCACCGTATCCCCCAGAGTTAGATAAGTCTATACATACCTTTTTCATCTCTGTGCGTGCCGTAACTGTCTGACGCACCCACCGCTAGCCTAGCTTAGCACAAATACTGGATGTAAACGGCTACAGCTAGCATACTGCTCCCAATAAGTGACAAAATAACGCCAGCCTTTTCCTATTTACATGTTGTGATTTGTATAGTCACAGAGTGTACAAATAATAAGGTCACATGAGACACAGCCATATTTTAACCATATAAATACTGGGAACTATATTCTCAGAGGGCGAAGCACTGCTACTTCTGTGGAGTGATTTGCTCGCAGCACTTGAGAAGCCCTGTAGTGAGGAGCAGAGAGTTTGCTCAGAGCTGCGGTAATCACTCCACAGAAGTAGCAGTGCTTTGCCTTCTGAGAATATAGTTCCCAGTATTTATATGGTTAAAAGATGGCAGTGTCTCATATGACCTTATTATTTGTACACGCTGTGACTATACAAATCACAACATGTAAATAGGAAAATGTGGGTGTTATTTTGTCACTTATTGGGATTAGTATGCTAGCTGGAGCTATTTACATCCAGTCTTTGGTCTAAGCTACTGTAGGCTAGTGGTGGGTGCGTCAGAGAGTTACGGCACGCACGGAGATGAAAAAAGTTATGTATGTATCTCACTCTGGGGGATACGGTTGAAAAAGCTCCCCAAAAGTCGGGAGCGGACATGCTATCCAGACATGCTATCCGGCGGCGCTGCCAAACGCGAATAGAGCGTAAAATTCTCGTCTACCACGTCTAGTTGGACGCTTGAACATTTAGAATCCAATCGCGTGTCCAAAGCTAAGTTGACACGCGTAAAAAGCAAGTGTTTGAAGCGAAATTGACGCGCGTCAGAGGGAAATCCGCTTCTTGTGGGAGGGGCAAGTGCTAGACGGTTGTCTGTTTGCAAGATGGCTGATGTTGATTGACCTCTAGAGGTGCATAATTGCGTCTTTACATTGACTTAACATTTAAATCACTCGCACCAGACGTTCTATTCGCGTTTGGTGTGAACGCACCTTAAGACAATGCATGCACTGAGACAAAAATACATTTGCCCACTTATCTAAATATAGAGGAGACAGTGAAAAAACCCTATTTCAAAAAACGGTAGGGTGTTCCTTTAAACTTAAATACAATGTAATTCCTTTGGATAAAAGTGTCTGCCAAATGCATGAATGTAAATGTAATGTAAAAAATATATATATTTTGGGTTACCTAATTCTGCATTCGACAAAATGGACAGTTAATGCTGAAGAAGAGTCTGTTAGCTGTAGTAACTGGATGATGATTCTTCATAGTCAGCATCCATGTTTTTGCTTAGAGAACAGACTCTCCTGAAACAGACAAAGTCACAGCAGCCTTTTAGTGTTATTATAGTTCACAGAAATAAAATACAATGACAAAACGTATTACTAACAACAACGACATGAGGGGTAAAGATGATGTAAGATATGATGTTGTATGGTGTTTATAGTTTTTTTAATAAATTAAACAACATTTAAAATATTAGTTAGCAAAATTTTGCTATATTGATAATGGTATATTGCTAACCCTTTCCTCCTCCTCCTCCTCCTCAAACGTCAACCTGTTCTGTATATTAGTGGAGAGCGTCCGCAGTGATGTACAGTCGGAGGGAATGGCTTCTGCAAATTCAAAATAAAGAACAGAAACTGATGAATGATTATTTAAAAGCACTTTAACTCTGCTGCCTGGTAAACCCGTTTTCTCCCTTCCGTTGGTTTCATCGGGAGTTACATTATATTATGTTTGCCTGCTAAACTAACGCATAATTCTGCTAATTTAGTTGATGTCATCTTACCCACCTGTAGATGTCATCACCATTAGGACGGCAATCACAAGAAAAGACTCCAAAACACACCTCCGACATTGCAGACATGATTCAGGCCACAAACTTGAAAATAAAAACAAAAGATGTAATTAACAATGGTGTCGCTTAAACGGTTAGTTTACTTAAAAAATTAAAATGATATCCATTTACCATTTACTCAGCCTCAACTTGTTCATAACCTGTATTAATTTATTTCTTGTGCTGTGTACCTAAGAAGATATTTTAAAAAACATGAGTAACCAAACCAAACCAAACCAAACCAGACATCCATAGTATTTTTATTTATTTATTATAGAAGTCAATGGGGACCAGCAAACTGTTCCATTACCAACATTCTTCAAAATATCTTCTTTTATGTTCAGAAGAAAGAACTTCATGCAGGTTTAGAACAACTTGTGGGCAAGTCAATTATGACAGAATTTCTTTTTGAGGTGCACTATTCCTTTTAACTTATTTTTTCACTTTAGCTCTCTGTTAACGTTGTTACATCTCCCTAACTAGCTAAGTTGTGATAAATAGGGGACGGAAGTTCACGGAACATACATATGTTATTATTATTCTCTGTTTAAGTTTACTTCGGCTTATTTAAGTGAAGTTAACCTACCAGTTGATGTTATGACGGCAATGAAAAGGCTCCAACACACACCTCCATCGTTGCAGACAGCAGACATTATACAGATCACAAACCTGAAAATAAATCAAAGCATATACGTAAAAATCTTGTTTAAAAGCCTCACTTAAACAAATGTTTCGTCTATCTCACTTTACCTCAGTATTTCACCACGACACGTTAGTTCGTTGCGGTTAACGTTAGCCTAACCGACGACTCCGCCTATAGCGAGCTTACGTTAAAGAGGCAGAGATATGTACAAACGTTATTGTTATCGTTTTAACTAAAGAATATTTCGGATAATATAGGTGAACTTATTAGCTTACTTACCAGTTAATATTATCACCGTGACGGAGATCCGGCCGACTGTCAGGGAAAAAAAAGGCACCAAAACCATTCCGACGAAAACAAAAAGACAAATCATGTTAGTTTGCTGTTAACATAAATGAAAACATTTGCAAATTTTTGTTTTACATAAAATAGAAATAATGTACTAACCTTTTTGGAGTTACCGGTAGGCTACATCTTTTGTCCACATTAACAGCCACTTCAACCAATACAGTCAAAAAAATTCAAAAGAAATCTCTCTTGCCATTGGTCAGTTTTACGCGGGCTAGTTCACTACTGTAAATTGATTTACAGTAGAGAAGAATTACAGTAGTGACCATATATTTTCCCATAATCCTTTGCGGTTTACAGTAACATACTGTATAAACATTTTACAGTATCTTACAGTACATATTACAGTAAAATACTGTTCAAATTACAGAAATCAGTTACAGTGTACATACAAACCGAAGCATTGAGAACGTTGTAAGTGTACAAACAGTTTAATAAGAAGATATTTTATACATACAGTCAGCTTCGCGAAAACAGACAGGAGCCATCTTTGGAAAACAGTCTCGAGCAATCGAACCACGAACGCCGAGCCAAGTGCGCTGGTGAGATGTGAACGAGCCAGTTGTTGTGATAAGGTGGCTCGACGTTCATGGTTCGATTGCTCGAGACTGTTTTCCAAAGATGGCTCCTGTCTGTTTTCGCGAAGCTGACTGTATGTATAAAATATCTTCTTATTAAACTGTTTGTACACTTACAACGTTCTCAATGCTTCGGTTTGTATGTAGGGACCCTGATTATGCTACCGTGTTAGTGTTGGGCTATTTTGAGCCTTGTTAGTGGTATTAACTAGCGATTTTTATTTGTCATTACTCTTTGCCCCATATACTAGCGTTATACTAGTGTTATAGGCTAAACTGTTTTTAGAGATTAAACTATTTACATTCGATAATCATGAAAACAAATCTCAGATAACAGTTGACTAGGTAACAATGTGTAATTAGACCAAATTTCATTTTGCGCCGGAGTTCTCCTTTAATAAACCCCTGGGCTTTCACACACCAAAGTTCCTCAACCACAACACCCAAAAGATCAGTTTATTGTAAAACAATTTTTTACAGCAGTCCTCATAGAAAAATTTTACTCATATATTATTAACACATCATTGGACACCAGAATGGGAATCTAAAACTTTAAAAGAGAGCCACAGATGGTCTCCAGCATAGAATCTACAAGGACACAAGGGACTTTTGGGATGAATTCTAGAACGAGACGAAGTTTTGAGGTTTTGATCTAAATTCAAAGACAGACAAGCTCCCCTCCTAAAGGATATGTCGCCTTGAGAGAATCAACTCATACTTAGTCCATGTGTGCACCAAATGCTCCTTAATAGTGAACACACCACTCAAAGCGTCATGATATGTGAATGTATGTTCACACACACATTCACGGAATGAGTTACATCAGATTTCTAGTTCTCAACATGCTTTGCTTCTGACTGTTAAATGAGAGTGAATGTTAAAATGAAGTGTTACTTAATGTGTTGTTAGTTTTTAATGGTCTATTATTTTTTTATTTAAAAAGGTTTTCTGGTATGTGTGAGTTTTTGGGGTTACCATTGTGCTGAAGAGTAGAGCCTGTGGTTAGGTTGATGATGGGCCAAACATCATTAATACTATAATTACTATATTTAATAAGTATGACTGGTCACTCCTCAGTACAGTAATAGTCTCTTGGCTAAAATTTTAGTACATGCAGGTGTGCTTGTCAACTAGTTTGAAAATATGAAACAAATTATTGTGTAAATAATTAAATATAAATATATAAGAAATATATTATATGCTTCTCTATAAATGTGTGTTTATGATGAGTAAATATATATGCAATATATTACATATCTGATCACATATACATCTATATATTATGAAGTATATTACTGAATATAAATTTACATACATTATGATATATTAGTAAATATATTGTCACATATTTTTCAATAAATGAAAAGTGGCAATTCCTTATATTGTAATATATTAACACAATATATTATTCTGTATATTTTCAAATATACTGTTAAACCATTTCATATATTGATCATTCATAAATAGGAAATATATTTTCATTCCATAAGGGTCACCTCTGACCAAACTCAATTTGAATTCTGATCACATGGTGAGACTGCAGCAAGAAGCTCGGTCTACAAGCCAATATGAAACAAAAATGACAAAATAACAGAGAGTGTAAATACTTTCAGACTAGCAAAAATTAGACCACAGGATAAAGGCCTGTTCATACCAAGAATAACTAAAGATAACTATATTAGCTTTTATATAAGCGTGCTGCAGTTATGTCGTTTGCCACTTTAAATGCTCAAGCAGATTCTGAATGGCTATCAATTTTTTTTATCATTCAGCAGCTGAAAAAAAATGAAAAGTAATTTTAATGATATATCTTTATGTCATTATCATTAAGCTGTGGTGTGGACTTTCCTATTCTAAGAAATAGAATGATTATTAAAACTTTATAGTTATATTTATCATTATAGTTGTGAACATGCCTAAACACCCATGTTAATTTAAGTTTATGTCCTGAGCTGACATTTCACTCATGTAGCCCCACGCCTAGTAAAATCTCATTAGGTATGTCAACATACACTAATTGTCAATCCGAATGAATGAATCCAATCCGATTTCAAATTTGCCACCGTCAGAAAAGGGAGAAATTCACTGCAAGATTGTTACCGAGCTGCTGTAAGCATAACTGACATTTTTTCCTTGATGACTAAAACAATTTCAGAAAAGTTTTTTTTTTTTTCTTTGTTGCTAATATTCTGTCTCCACATAAATACACCAACTCAAGACTACGCATCAAGTCACTGTGCATACACACAAGTTTTTTACTGAATCTGATTGATGGAGCAATCGTATTAAACCAATGTGGATAACATTTTTCCAGTCAAACAGACCCTATCAATCAGACTGAAATTTCATTCGGATGAAACTTTCATTTTTCTTTTCAGTTCAATTTAGCCATAAATCAAATTACAAACTGATTATTAGGTCGCTATCTCGATTTAAGAACATACGCAATTTCATTCCTAAAAAAATTATTTTAAACCTTTGATAAAATCACACCGGAACAATCTGCGTTTGTGCTGCCGCTGACCCAGATAGAGAAGTTATCATGTATAAGGTTTTAAACCGCTTTACAAACAGTTTTTCAACTACACAGCATTATTATTTCAGTGTTACAAATATTCAAATTATCACAGAAGTAGGCAGCCAACTGGGATAAAAGCTTATAGCTTGGATAGAAACATAAATGTCTACAGAAAGCTTCAAATAATGATTGTATCAATTACATTGTTAAGTAACTTACAAGTGAATCATTCATGTCATTGAATCATTCATTAAGAGTATCGTTCAAAAACGCTGCTTCGTCCAGTAATGAAACAAGTAAAGTACTTATGAGTGAGTCATTGAATCATTAATTCGATTTTATTAAATAGCCTAGATTAATTAAACATTTTAAATAGACTGCAGTAATTCAAATTTTGTCAGAACCTCTATTAAATAACGTTATTTTGTTTAGTTGTCTCTTGTCTGTTCAGAATCGTGTGAGAATCGTGATCTCTATTTGAAAACAAAAAAATTGGACTTCTCAATTTATGTGGACCTGCACCCAGAGACAACCACAACAGCCCTGAATGAATGTCTGAGAGACGATGACAACTAGATGAGCCTTAGGGACAGATCGCCTGTTAAGACGTCGTCGACTAGACATCGTCACAGATCCTCAGCGAAGATGACCATGAGAATCCGACAAGTCCTCTGCACAGACCCCTATGGCCAGCTTCAAATATGCCGGTGTGATGTACCTCTGTCTTCAAGCAGAAAGAATTGGATGAAATATTCTGGATGTTATCAATCCACAATCTGATTTGTGACACAGGCTGGAATTACACCACATGTTCTTATTCTGGTCATAGCAGAATTGGTCCTTTCACTGTGCCTGGTTTATTTCACTGATGGAGTTTGATTTCCGTGCCACTGTCTCCTTTTGGCTTGCTTAGTTGGGGACACATAAAATTCGGCAATATTACTGACTTGACTCAGTAAGACTCACTGACACTATTGGATAAGAACTGAGCTGATGATGACAGCACTGTTTTCTACAGAGCTGCTTTATAGATGATTTGAACTCAATCCATAATTGATTAACTTTACACAGTTATTGAACCAAACTGAATCAACACAAATTTAATAATTTCAATTGAATTTAGAACTGCTTTACATAACTGAATTTTGTTTGCATCATTAGCTGCTTTTCCACTGTCGGGCCAGTGTGAGCCAGGGCTAACAATGTGCCAGACGGGGCCAATAGCCTCTGTCCTCAAGCACCGAGGCCAAAATCAAGTTGAGTTTCCACTGTAACTCAAGTAGCCCCCCAGTAGCCCCGCAGCACTACTCTAAAACCCACCCTTAACACGCCTCCATAGAACATCATCACACAAACCCCCCAGCTGACTGTAAACTAGCTAGATCACAAAATGAGCATGACAGAAGCGAGCGTTTGGTCTTTACTTAAAGACTTAAGATGCCTGTATCTTTGTTTAACAATAACAAGGTTACAGTGACAGTAATATATTAATTTGTGTCAGGAGTGCACATCAATAATGCTGAATCAAATGTATATTTACCATTTTCACTTAAAAAGAGAACATATTCATTTGCACCTGCTTCCATTTATTTACAATCACAAGAATGCACAAAACATCCCTATTAAGGCTTTTAAGTCCAAAGGCTTAAACATTAGAAAAATATTGATAAAATATCATATTTACGTGACATTTCTTTAGTAAGAAAGAGTGAGCATTTTTATTAATTTATATCCATTACACGATCTGAGGAGATTTGAGCGATCTCTCCCGTGTCAATATACTGTTACCTTTTCAGCCAGAGCAACAGATGAAGCTCATGAAAAACCGGAGTGCATGTTTACTATGACATATGCAGATGCATTAGTGTGGTATCAATGAGATACAGGGAATAGAGAGATAACAAATTAAATCAAATAAATACACAATTATAATATTTTTCTACGTTCTTCAAGCAATCACTGCAGTCTATTTTACATAAACATGTGTATTTATTATTGCAATGGTTCACCACTCCTCAAGCCCCAGTTCAGACAGGGATTCCTCAATACCAATGGTCAGGGGTTTTGGCCTACTGAATACCTAGTCCAAAGCGAGCCAAAAACCTATGGCCGTTGGCAGAGTTGGGTAACACGTTACTGTATTCTAATTACTTTTCCTGATAACGCTGTAATGTAACTCATTACATAAAATGTATGTAATTTGTAATTTACAATACAAATGTACATATTGTAATATGTAATATTGTAATTACATTTGTAATATGTAATTTGTGATTACAGTTACTGATGTCAATAAAATTAAGTTACTTGCGTTACAAATTGATGAAGTAAAATGCATTTCTAATCACGCGCGTCTGCGTCAGTTAATGAGCATGCACTTTAGTGGATCACCGGAGAACGCGTGCTGCTAAAATGGATGCAGACGAGTGTGGTAGTTGTTTCTTCAAGTGGAAATATAAACATTATTTTGATTTAATTGAGCATAAAAACAAAAATGTAACTGTTAAATGCAAACTGTGTGCAATTTTTAAATAACTTTCTACCACTATTAACTGGACCAGCAATTTGTCGAAGCACTTGAACAGAATTCATTCTGCGACAAAACTCGTCGCCAAGGAGAATACCCACCCCCGAGATGAGAGCGGTGCATCCACGTCTAAAGAAGCTAGATTGGATTGGGAGGGAAGGTAACTTCTGGAAAGGTGAAGAGAGTAGCAGCGTATATGGTGGTGGAAATTCTGCCCTAGTCGACTGTAGAATCGCAGTCATTTCCAACACTGCATATCTATAGCACAAATTTTATTTCTCATGCCATTTATACGTATTATATGCACACAAAAACTATTTTTGGCATATAAATGGCTCGAGAAATAAAATTTGTGGTATAGATACGCACTTTCATCGAGTGCTCCTGTGGAAAGACTTTTTAGTTTAGGGAGTCTTGTGCTGACCCCAAAGAGAAACAGACTTTCCAGCAAGCGATTTGAGAAACTTCTTTTGATGAGATACAACCACTATTTTTTTGACAAGTAAAAAAAAAGAAACAAAAATGAATTTGTACCCTGTAGTAGTGTAGAAGAAACTTTCACTTTGCAGTACATGCATAATGAAAAACAACTTCATGCATTGAAATATGCAATGTTTTATAGTTTTTCAGTATGCATGTACTGCAAAGTGATGAAAAATGGGGGCAAAAACAAAAGTGTTGCGTTGATAATTTTGTTCAAAGTATATATATATATATATTATATATATATATATATATATATATATATATATATATATATATATATATATATATATATATACACACACTCTATATATATATATATACACTCACCTAAAGGACACCTGTTCAATTTCTCATTAAAGCAAATTATCTAATCAACCAATCACATGGTTGCTTCAATGCATTTAGGGGTGTGGTCCTGGTCAAGACAATCTCTTGAACTCCAAACTGAATGTTAGAATGGGAAAGAAAGGTGATTTAAGCAATTTTGAGCGTGGCATGGTTGTTGGTGCCAGACGGGCCGGTCTGAGTATTTCACAATCTGCTCAGTTATTGGGATTTTCACGCACAATCATTTCTAGGGTTTACAAATAATGGTGTGAAAAGGGAAAAACGTCCAGTATGCGGCAGTCCTGTGGGCGAAAATGCCTTGTTGATGCTAGAGGTCAGAGGAGAATGGGCCGACTGATCCTAGCTGATAGAAGAGCAACTTTGACTGAAATAACCACTCGTTACAACCGAGGTATGCAGCAAAGCATTTGTGAAGCCACAACACGCACAACCTTGAGGCGGATGGGCTACAACAGCAGAAGACCCCACCGGGTACCACTCATCTCCACTACAAATAGGAAAAAGAGGCTACAGTTTGCAAGAGCTCACCAAATTGGACAGTTAAAGACTGGAAAAATGTTGCCTGGTCTGATGAGTCTCGATTTCTGTTGAGACATTCAGATGGTAGAGTCAGAATTTGGCGTAAACAGAATGAGAACATGGATCCATCATGCCTTGTTACCACTGTGCAGGCTGGTGGTGGTGGTGTAATGGTGTGGGGGATGTTTTCTTGGCAAACTTTAGGCCCCTTAGTGCCAATTGGGCATCGTTTAAATGCCACGGCCTACCTGAGCATTGTTTCTGACCATGTCCATCCCTTTATGGCCACCATGTTCCCATCCTCTGATGGCTACTTCCTGCAGGATAATGCACCATGTCACAAAGCTTGAATCATTTCAAATTGGTTTCTTGAACATGACAATGAGTTCACTGTACTAAAATGGCCCCCACAGTCACCAGATCTCAACCCAATTGAGCATCTTTGGGATGTGGTGGAATGTGGATGTGCATCCCACAAATCTCCATCAACTGCAAGATGCTATCCTATCAATATGGGCCAACAATTTTAAAGAATGCTTTCAGCACCTTGTTGAATCAATGCCACGTAGAATTAAGGCAGTTCTAATGGCGAAAGTGGGTCAAACACAGTATTAGTATGGTGTTCTTAATAATCCTTTAGGTGAGTGTATACTCTGAACAAAATTATAAACGCAACACTTTTGTTTATATATATATATATATACTCTGAACAAAATTATAAACGCGACACTTTTGTTTTTTGCCCCCATTTTTCATGAGCTGAACTCAAAGATCTAAGACTTTTTGAAATGCCATCAATAAAATGCACCTGTGTTCATTGTCCATAACATATGCCTGCCCATACCATAACCCCACCACCACCATGGGCCACTCGATCCACAACGTTGACATCAGCAAACTGCTCACCCACACAACGCCATACACACTGTCTGCCATCTGCCCTGTACAGGCCTTGATTTCGCGGCTTTACTTCCTGGTCACGACTGTGCATGACTGGTCCCGAAAACGCTACTGCGCAGATTCGAAGGGGCGTCGTCCATCTTTTTTTACAGTCTATGTACCCAACACTGGCTGTTGGCCCTGAGGAAGCCCCAGAAGTGACAGTGGAAACACGACTGGCCCTGGCACGTACTAACACGCTCGCATATGGCCCAACAGTGGAAGCACGGCTATTGAATCGTTATTTTCCTGTTTGTCACTGTAAAGCTGCTTTGAAACAGTATGTAGTTCTATATAAATAAAGATGACTTGACATATTTTTGGAGGACTGAAGCATGAAATGGGTTTTTTTTATACTGCTTTTGACATCACAGCGATAGACGAGTGACAGGCTTTAAATAATAAGTCAATCAGCATTTTTATGATGCCATTTTCCTGCAGATCAGAATCGCATGGCTTTTACGGCTGAAGTGATTGGCCAGAGCCAAATCCACATGAACAAATATGGCAGATTTCAAATCACATACTTTCGGGGATGTCTGTGCTTGCAGAGCCACTACAATTGCAGTGAATGGGAACACTAACAGAGAGATTTCTTCAGCTATAATAGACCTGCTTGGGACAAGTTGTAATAGGTTTGAAACTTGATTTGGTCTGTGGAAGGAAAGTGTCACAAAGCTTGAATTCTCTCGCACTGACACACACTTTAAGTAATCGGCATGTAGCGTTCTCCCTCTTTCAGTGCTACTAGTGTGTATGTGCGGACACTTATGCTGCCTCTGCAAGGAGAATGAACAGACTCGTTCGCACTGACAAATAATGGTGTGAAAAGGGAAAAACGTCCAGTATGCGGCAGTCCTGTGGGCGAAAATGCCATGTTGATGCTAGAGGTCAGAGGAGAATGGGCCGACTGATCCTAGCTGATAGAAGAGCAACTTTGACTGAAATAACCACTCGTTACAACCGAGGTATGCAGCAAAGCATTTGTGAAGCCACAACACGCACAACCTTGAGGCGGATGGGCTACAACAGCAGAAGACCCCACCGGGTACCACTCATCTCCACTACAAATAGGAAAAAGAGGCTACAGTTTGCAAGAGCTCACCAAAATTGGACAGTTAAAGACTGGAAAAATGTTGCCTGGTCTGATGAGTCTCGATTTCTGTTGAGACATTCAGATGGTAGAGTCAGAATTTGGCGTAAACAGAATGAGAACATGGATCCATCATGCCTTGTTACCACTGTGCAGGCTGGTGGTGGTGGTGTAATGGTGTGGGGGATGTTTTCTTGGCAAACTTTAGGCCCCTTAGTGCCAATTGGGCATCGTTTAAATGCCACGGCCTACCTGAGCATTGTTTCTGACCATGTCCATCCCTTTATGGCCACCATGTTCCCATCCTCTGATGGCTACTTCCAGCAGGATAATGCACCATGTCACAAAGCTTGAATCATTTCAAATTGGTTTCTTGAACATGACAATGAGTTCACTGTACTAAAATGGCCCCCACAGTCACCAGATCTCAACCCAATTGAGCATCTTTGGGATGTGGTGGAATGTGGATGTGCATCCCACAAATCTCCATCAACTGCAAGATGCTATCCTATCAATATGGGCCAACAATTTTAAAGAATGCTTTCAGCACCTTGTTGAATCAATGCCACGTAGAATTAAGGCAGTTCTAATGGCGAAAGTGGGTCAAACACAGTATTAGTATGGTGTTCCTAATAATCCTTTAGGTGAGTGTATACTCTGAACAAAATTATAAACGCAACACTTTTGTTTATATATATATATATACTCTGAACAAAATTATAAACGCGACACTTTTGTTTTTTGCCCCCATTTTTCATGAGCTGAACTCAAAGATCTAAGACTTTTTGAAATGCCATCAATAAAATGCACCTGTGTTCATTGTCCATAACATATGCCTGCCATACCATAACCCCACCACCACCATGGGCCACTCGATCCACAACGTTGACATCAGCAAACTGCTCACCCACACAACGCCATACACGCTGTCTGCCATCTGCCCTGTACAGGCCTTGATTTCGCAGCTTTACTTCCTGCTCACGACTGTGCATGACTGGTCCCGAAAACGCTACTGCGCAGATTCGAAGGGGCGTCGTCCATCTTTTTTTACAGTCTATGTACCCAACACTGGCTGTTGGCCCTGAGGAAGCCCCAGAAGTGACAGTGGAAACACGACTGGCCCTGGCACGTACTAACACGCTCGCATGTGGCCCAACAGTGGAAGCACGGCTATTGAATCGTTATTTTCCTGTTTGTCACTGTAAAGCTGCTTTGAAACAGTATGTAGTTCTATATAAATAAAGATGACTTGACATATTTTTGGAGGACTGAAGCATGAAATGGGCTTTTTTATACTGCTTTTGACATCACAGCGATAGACGAGTGACAGGCTTTAAATAATAAGTCAATCAGCATTTTTATGATGCCATTTTCCTGCAGATCAGAATCGCATGGCTTTTACGGCTGAAGTGATTGGCCAGAGCCAAATCCACATGAACAAATATGGCAGATTTCAAATCACATACTTTCGGGGATGTCTGTGCTTGCAGAGCCACTACAATTGCAGTGAATGGGAACACTAACAGAGAGATTTCTTCAGCTATAATAGACCTGCTTGGGACAAGTTGTAATAGGTTTGAAACTTGATTTGGTCTGTGGAAGGAAAGTGTCACAAAGCTTGAATTCTCTCGCACTGACACACACTTTAAGTAATCGGCATGTAGCGTTCTCCCTCTTTCAGTGCTACTAGTGTGTATGTGCGGACACTTATGCTGCCTCTGCAGGAAGAATGAACAGACTCGTTCGCACTGACTGCACACCTCCTCAGTTTCTCTGTGAGAGCAAAACAATCGCACAGAGGGTCATTGCTTAAACCGAACCATGAATCAGCTCTGTATTCCATTTACCCATGCAATTAATTACTTTTTAAACATTCAAATCAGTCCCACTCTTACTTCTTCTCTATCAATCCTTCCATTTAATCTATCTAGCCATTGTTCCGTCATCAGGAAAAATGATTAGGCAGGACTGAGGGAGAGCTTGAAAAGGGGGGAAGGGATTTATGTCACTCTTTATTTTTTGGCTGACTCAAGCACTGAGACTGCTGAGGATGGAGTTCTGAGCCCATTTAACTTGCAGGGAAAGAGAGACGGTCATTTGCTCAAACTTCCATTTAATCCCTTTCAGAGGAGCAGGTGTTAGAAACACTCGGAGGCTGAGCACATTCATGTTTATGTATTCAGTGTAAGTGTGTAATCTCTTCCATGTTTTAATCAGTCCTTTAATGTGATTAATTTCATTGTATAATGAGCCTGTCAGGTCTAATTTCGTCCTCCTGGAGGGAAAAGAAAAACATGGGATTTCTTGTTCTGTGCTGTTTGCACACACATATATTATCAAGATGGATGAAGAGTGTTTAGTTTCAGAGTCATCATTCACTCCTGTGATTTTGCAATAGATTTTACCGTTCCAAGAAACAGGATACACAAAGGACTTGTGATTACAATAAGACCGATGTGCATTAGACAACTTGAGTGTTTCACTTGTGATTACTTCAGTGACATAACTCCATGTCCAAACCGTTCGGGACAATTAAACAGCCTCAACTACACAAAAAAACCCTGTTCTTGAACTTTTGTCAGCAGCAATATTACCAGTTGTGCATTTCACACATATTTTGTACATACTGTAAAATCACTGATAAGACACATCTTCTTTAGTTTTTCTTTGATATCAGTGAGTTTAACAATTGTGTTAAAATACATTTTGACTATGGGTTCATTTAAAGCCATTTAAATGTCTGGAAGAAAAATCTATTCATAAGGCATAATGATCCTTTTTGAACAAAAATGAGGAATTACTGAGTGAATCCAACAAAATGCAAACAAGCTGTTTTAAATGTACAGGCATTACCCATTCAGCCTTATCCCAGTATGCACTGGGGCATGAATAAGTCATATTTGACAGTTTGCAAGTGTATTTACACTGTTGATTTGGTCACATTATTGTCTTGAAAATCAGGATGAGTTTGTTCCTCTACTTGAAATTATAAGTTTACTGAGTTTATTCGCACATAAACGAAGATTTTATATTTTATTTTATTTACTTAATGTAAATAGGAAAGTTTAAAACTGCCATTCAGAAACTGTCTGTGTTGTCACTTCCGTATAATTTATTTCATGGTTTTTGTGACACTCCCTTTTGTCATGTCTTTGTGTGGGCGCGCGGCTTTGATCGTTGTCGAGCCGTGAGCTCTCTTGTCTGTATGCCTTACATGTGCAGGGCGTGGTGTTTGGATCCTGGAACATCTGTTTAGTTTGGTTTTGGTTCTGTTTCGGGATTCGGACATTCATGCTCCGCGTGTTTGTCCTACATTTAGATGTACATTTATTCATTTAGCAGATGCTTTCATCCAAAGCGACTTACAGATGAGAACAATAGAAGCAATTAAACTAACAGTAGGACAACAATATGCAAGTGCTATGACCCTTCTCAGTTTAATCTAACACTAATTATATTAATAGAAGAGAAGAGAAAGTGTTAGTATTACTGGATCAAGTGCTGCCGAAAAAGATGCATCTTCAGCCGTTTCTTGAAAATGACTATGGACTCAGCAGCTCTGGTTGAGTTAAGCAGATCATTCCACAAGCAGGGAACAGTCAAGGTAATGGTCTGAGAAAGAGATTTTGTACCTTTTTGAGAAGGCACCACAAGATGACATTGGCTTGCAGACAGCAAGTTTCTGGATGGCAAATAAGTCTGAAGTAATGAGTTTAGGTAAAAGGGAGCAGAACCAGTGGTTGTTCTGTAGGCAAACATCAGTGACTTGAATTTGATGCGAGAGGCAACTGGCAACGAGAGGAGTGACGTGTGCTCTCTTCGGCTTGTTAAAGAAAACTCTAGCAGCAGCATTTTGGATCAGTTGCAGAGGTTTGACAGAGCAGGCTGGAAGACCAGTCAGGAGAGCATTACAATAGTCCAGTCTGGATAGAATAAGCGCTTGAACAAGGAGTTGTGTAGCGTGCTCTGATAGGAAAGACCGGATCCTCCTAATGTTGTACAAGGCAAAGGCAGGCAGGCTGAGATGTGAGCAGCTACCGTCGGATCATCAGGCTGGAATGAGAGGTAGAGTTGTGTGTCATCAGCGTAGCAGTGATAGGAAAAGCCATATTTCTGAATCACAGATCCTAGTGATGTCATGTAGATGGAAAAGAGAAGTGGTCCAAGCACTGAGCCCTGAGGCACCCCAGTAGCTAGATGTTGGGTCTTAGACACCTCACCCCTCCACGACACCCTAAAGAACCTACCTGAGAGGTAAGATTTGAACCATTGGAGTGTGGTTCCCGAGATGCCCTTCATCTTCAGGATTGACAGGAGGATCTGGTGGTTAACTGTGTCAAAGGCAGCAGACAGATCCAGCAGGATGAGAACTGAGGATTTGGAAGCTGCTCTTGTCAGTCTCAGAGCTTCAATTACTGAGAGCAGGGCAGTCTCAGTTGAGTGTCCGTTTTTGCAACCAGACTGATTGTTGTCCAGGAGGTTGTTCTGTGTAAGAAAGGAAGAGATCTGGTTGAAAACAACTCGTTCAAGTGTTTTCGCGACGAATGGAAGAAGGGATACCGGTCTGTAATTTTCCAGATGTGCTGGATTTAGAGTGGGTTTCTTAAGCAGTGGGGTTACCCGAGCCTGCTTAAATGCTGTTGGAAAAGTACCCGTGTGAAGAGATGTGTTTATGATGTGCGTGAGTATGGGTACAACTGAGGAAGAAATGGCTTGAAGTAGATTAGTGGGAATAGGATCAAGCGGACAGGTAAATAGGGCGATTGGAAAGGAGGAGTTTGGAGACTTCTGCTTGTGAAAGCAGAGAGAAGGAGGGTAGAATGTATGTTAGCTGGTAAAATGTGTGTGTCAATTTGTGGATTGGTAAATTGGCCGCTGATGGTGGTTGTTTTATTTATGAAGAATTGGGCAAAATCGTCAGCTGTTAGGGTTGATGAAGGAAGAGGAGGAGGGGGGTTGAAAAGAGAGGAGAAGGTTTGGAAAAGCAAACGAGTCAGAAGAATTGTTAATTTTGTTGTGATAGTAAGTAATTTTAGCAGTAGAGATATTAGCAGAGAAGGAAGAGAGGAGGGATTGATAAAAACCAAGGTCAGTAGGATCTTTCGATTTGTGCCACTTCCTCTCTGCACCCCTGAGTTAAGAATGATGTTAGCGGAGAACATCAGATAACCAGGGGGCAGAGGGTGTGGCGCAAGCTGGCCTGGAGGAAAGGGGGCAGAAGTTGTCCAAGCAGAGTTGAGAGCTGATCAGGTGGCGGAAGAGTAGATGAGACCAAAGAGGATAGGCGAGAGGGTGAGAGTGAGCGTAGGTTTCCCAGAAAGGTGACCTGTGGATGAGTGTATGTTGTGTTCTGAGGCAGGTTGAGAGTGAGGAGGAAGTGATCTGAGGTGTGCAGAGTGTGGAAATCAGCAGCCTGAGGTTTTTTTAGGTGGATGTTGAAGTCTCCAAGAACTATGAGAGGAGTACCATCCTCAGGGAAGTATGAGAGTTGCACATCAAGCTCCTTCAAGAAACTGCCAAGCTGACCTAGGGGACGATAAACAACTACAAAATAAGTTTTAATAGGACTAGTGATGGTAATTGAATGCGATTCAAATGAGCTGTTGTCACACAGAGGTGGTAAAGGATCAAATTTACAATCGTTTGAGATGAGAAGACCTGTACCTCCACCCCTTCCGGTCAGGCGAGGGGGTGTGTGAGAAAGTGAAGTTGGCCAATAGGCTGAGACCTGAATGACTAGAAATAGATGTAATGAAATCAGCTTTGTTTACAGCGGACTGGCAAGACACCGGAAAGGTACGAAGGTTGTTAGGATTGTACCGCCTCCTACGTGTGACATTTGATTTACATATGTTAGTAATAGTAGGGATTTGAAAACACATAGTGAAAGAGATGTCACAAACCGAAAGATGAGAAGAAAAGTTGTGTAGAAGAGAAAGGAAAAAACAAGAAAATAATACTCAAGTGCCTTGTCGTTGTCCTTGCTCGGTTGAGTGGCGCAGATCAAGCTGGTCTTTACACTCTGCTTCACACGAGGGCTGCCGCGACCACTGCCGCGGTTAACTGGCTTTGGCCGTGCCCTACTACTTAGCAAAGCGAAACTCAAAAGCCACACGAGATGCACGAAAAACAAACAAACGCGATTTCAGCTCACGCTTTACCAGGGAAAACACAGTAAACAAAACAAAGTTTCCTAGCAACGAAGAACCTCACTAAAATCTAATGAGAAAAGTAAACACTCACAGACTGATGTCCTCTCCTGTTGCTCGACTCCTTCTTCATTCTTCGTCCTCTGTTGTGAGCGCACAGGATGAGCTTACGCTCGTTTTCATGTGCTTTGTCTTTCGTTCAAAGTTGATTCATATGAATTTAGTGATTTTGAGTTCGCTCGGGCCGTATGCTCTTCTGTCCACGTGTGTTGTGTTTTGTGTAGCACACGGTTCGTGTTTACATTGGCCATGTGCTTTCATGTCATGTTTTGTCTTGTGCTTTGTCTTGCGTTGTCTTTTACACTAGCTGTGTGTTCTCATGTTGTCGTGTTCTGTGTGAACACGTAGCTTAGGAGTGTTCTCATTAACTGTGTGTTGTCTTGTTTTGTGTGAGCACGTGGCTTGTGATTTTGTCTTACTGGCCCTGTGCTTGTGTTCTAGTCATGTTTGGTTGTGAGTACATGGCTTGCCATGTATGTTTCCTTGTGCCATGTGCTCTCCTGTGATTGTCTAGCCCCACCCATCTTGTTACCTGATTTTTGAGTCATTTGCCCCACCTGTCCTCCCTAGTTACCTGCCTTGTTTGCTCCCTATTTATTCTCCTTGTGTTTACAGTCCTGTGCTGGTTTGTTGTCGGATGTTTACTCTTGTCTGTTCCTCCTGTGGTTTTGTTAGGTTAAGTCTTCCCCCTTGGGTTAGTTTTTGTTTGTTTTATTTTTAATAAAATAATTAATTCTTCTGCGATTGAGTCACCGCCTCATCTCCTCAACCCCAAACCCTGACAGAAGCATAGTGGTTCAGTTAATTCAATTATTGTGGTTTTTTTGTGTGTGTAATGATCTATTTACAGTGACTCATTTTGAGTTATTCATTTTAAGAAGCTTATGAATGATACATAATTATATACATAGATGTGTTTTTAATTAGTAATGTTGCTTGTAATCTGTTGCCATAATTGTATTTAGTGTGTGTATATACTGTATCATTTCCCTATATTCTAGGTGACACTGATCTGTATATGATTAAAGCAGCTGGAGTGTGGATGAAGGCTAATGAGGGGAGGAGTTCATGGAGAGAGGGAGACAGTAGGAGGAACACAAGTAGCCCAGCCAAAATACGTTTAGTGCGCTCACTAAATCAGAGACATAACTGAAACTGACAGAGCATGAGAAAGACATAGACACACTTTGCTTTTCTGTCTGACAGCTGGACGGACAGGAGCAAATTTTACTTAAATTATTTTACATAATTCCTAAGCAAAGTCACAATGGTAAACGGTGGATATCTGAAAGAGATTCAGTGTCAAGCCAGAAGGCGTGGATGTGGCATGGACAGATCAATATGTGGCTTAGTTCGTGAAGAAAACTGTGGATTATATTGCAAAGTGAAATACTTACAGTGAAGAAACGGAGCTGACTGAAGGTAAGTGCTGCTAATCAATCAGCGTTCACAATAGCGCTTTCTGTTCGCGCGCACCACTAAAACTATGTCACTCACGTGTTCTCTTCAGACACTCCAATGTCGAACACGATTTTAATGTTACAAATATTTGTTTTTTAGAATAATGTATTGAGTGTTTGGCCATTGGAATAAATAGCGTTCCTGCTGTTCCTAATGGCTAAAAATAATACAAACGAAAATTGCAAATGATAGCTTGTATTAAAACTATATTCTGTCTTTTTCAAATTATCTGAAGGTTATCTAAGGGGAATAAGGTGCATTTTTATTTTGTTAACCCCCAAAAGTTAACTATTTCCATAGACCCATGTATTTTCTTACTTTATAGGCTTGAGATAAAAAAAATAAGCAAAAGATAAAGGGACATTAAATAATGTGTTAAATACAATCACGTGGAGTTCCGGTAGTAGGCTACTTTATAAATATTGACTATGACTTCAACTAGTAAAAACTGCATTGGATAAGTTACACTATAAATTACTTTAAAAATGTTTTTGTAATAAAATATGAGTTATCTTGTAATCTATGATTACAATATTTTTTTTTTGTCAAAGAAATCCCTAAAATATTTATTAAAGCAAGTAAAAAGTGAGTCATATGTTAAACAGTAAAATGATGTCCCCATGATTCTCTGTATAACACGTCACATTTAATCATATTTTAGGTAGGTAGCCTATATGTAACATTTTATGTTGCTTAGTTAATATTTGTTGACATTGACATGTCAATCAGTGTATGCTTGTTTCCATCTGTTTTGTCTCTCATAAGCAGATGGCCTTTGTATTTGTTTGCTTGTTGTTTGTTTGCTATTTGTATTACATTGTGAAGCAACCTTGCATGGTTCTTGAAAGGTGCTATAGAAAATAAACATATTATTATTATATTTGATTTATTATATTAATGTCATGCTTTTTGTGTTTGTGTGGGCAATATTGTGCATTCTCTTTACATATTAAGCTAGTAAATGCTCATAGAGAACTTCAACTTTATGAGCTTTGTTTCATCATGTAATGTTTAAATAGTTCAAGTGATATTTAAATATATGTTATTTAATGAAATATATGTTTAAAAAGTAAAATATGCCTGAAAAACTGCCATCATTATTTAGACAGAGCTCCCAGTTTTTGACAATACATCTATCTACGGGATTTTTTTTACTGTGTAGAATGTGGACAGAATAGTTTTTGTTTTGTCCCACTAGAGTTAGGTTAAATCACAGTTCAGTTGTCAGTTAAGAGTCATCTGCTGTACAATGCTGAAATAATTAACTTGTAGAACACAATGTGAACAGTACTTTATACAATTCATACAAAGTATTCATAAAATTAATTCGCTTCATCTCATTTTGAGGTAAACACACATTCTGAATGGTGGAATTATATGGCTGAGGTCAGCTAGAAAGGTCGCTATACATCCATCACTCTCATTACACACGGAGGCCCGTGTGTTTCAGAGCAGCACTAATTGCACTTGATGCTTTTCATTTTCTTCTTAATTAGGACTCTAAAATGCTTTACAGACTTTCATGAAAAGCTTTATCCATGAACGCCTGATGATTTGCTGGACACTTGGTCATAGTGATAAAGGGTGATCACATTTGTGATTAATTGCCTTTTAAATAATTTTTTGGGGAATTTTGGCTTATCTTATAAGAATTTCATGTTAGGCTATAAATTATGTATGTTTACAAATATTTTCATTTAAAAGGGCAATACATTCACCGGCCACTTTAGGTACACCTGTTCAGCTGCTTGTTAACGCAAATATCCAATCAGCCAATCACATGACAGCAAACATTTAGGCATGTGCAGTAGACTTGGTCAAGAAGATCTGCTGAAGTTCAAGAATGAGCATCAGAATGGGGAAGAAAGGGATTTAAGTGACTTTGAATGTGGCTTGGTTGTTGGTGCCAGACTGGTTTGAGTATTTTGGAAACTCCTGATCTACTAGGATTTTCATCTTTACAGAGAACTGTGAGTGACATTTCTGTGGTTGAAAATCCCTGGTTGATTCCAGAGGTCAGAGGAGAATGGCCAGACTGGTTCAAGCTGATAGAAAGGCAACAGTAACTCAAATGATCACTTGTTACAACCGAGGTCTGTAGAAGAGCATCTCTGAAAGCACAACACAACAAACCTTGAAGCAGATACAGGACTACAGACCACTCAGGTGTCAATCCTGTAGAGGAACTGGAGATTCGCATCATGGATGTGCAGCAATTGCATGATCCTTTCATGTCAATATTGACCAAAATCTCTGAGGAATGTCTCCAGCACCTTTTTGACTTGTGCCATGAAGAATTAAGGTAGTTCTGCTGGTAAGGGGGCCCAACCGGGTTCTAGCCAGGTGTAGTGTACATAAAGTGGCTAGTTGAGTGTAGTATACTGAAATGTGAGGTCATTAAACGGAATAGCTATTTCGGCATTATCCTGAACATTAGCATTTGTTTCATGTGTGATTAAACGGAAGAGAGGCTCTCGGGAGCGCGTGGAAATATCTCATCCTTTTCATTTTCCCGGCAAAATGCCCCGATTCCTTCACATAAAAATCAGTCTACAGGTTTTCAAAGACCACCTAAAGTCGGAAAAGGTCTTGGTTTTTAAATTAGTTTTAATTTTGTCAATAAAAAGCTATTACTACATTAAATTAAATTCTTACATAGCTCCTTTTAAATTCCATGCATGAATCCATATGGAACACAAACTAAATGCAGTGAATGATTAAAATCTTCAGTGCGTTGCATGCTTAATTGTTCAGGATTTAGAAAACAAAAGTAGCTATGCAATGGAACCTGTTAACTCTGCAAAACTGGAATCTCAGTTGTCTTGAGTCAACATGTGTGACCTGCTTTTGTTGAAACCTTACAAAGCTTTATGGATTTTTGGACTGAGAGAAAACAAATACTAGGTCAAGTTAGGTTGCAAGAGCCCCACAGCTGTTCCAAATTTCAGCAGTGTTTACCAGAGTTGCACTAACATAGACTGGATTCAAGCCTAAATGTTAATGTGCCTCACTAAGAACTTTGAAATCATGGAGAGAATCCTGTTATAAGTAAACAAACCTAAACACTCGGTGAACCTGAGAGGTTTCAAAGTCCATCGATGTCTGATGACGTATTCACTTATGGTTCCCTTGTGTATGGCCTGGGTTGTGCACAATAAAGAAGGATAAAAAGGAATGGACTGTTTGCTCATATTGTTTTTGTAGTTTCGATTGTGTTATTTTCATTGTTTCCAAGGTTTCGGTGTGTTTGTAAAGACTGCTACTCTGTAATTTGTTTAAACGGGGATATATGTAATGAGTTAATGAGTATATGTATACCAGCCAGTAGAGCATGAACCTGTTTCCAAGATCTCCATGTTCTCACACACACACACACACACACACACACACACACACACACACACACACACACACACACACACACACACACACACAATTACATTTTTTTAAAATGTACCTGAAAAACTGTAATGAAGAATATTTGCAAGAAAATCTTTGCCTATACTATACTTTAGTAAAATGTTTCTTCTCAGAGTTGGAGGAATGCGGGTGTGTTCTTGGGCCGGACTCTGGGTTCAGAACAGAGCTGAAACATGAAAGGATAAACAGACAGCGGAAATGGGTTAGATAAACAAAAGAGCTAACAGATGAAAATAGGTGGATCACTCATTCATCCTTCCTGTGGTGTGGCTGTTTTCCTGTGATTGACAAAGATGCAAAATAATAATAATAATAAAGAAGGATCGAGATATACTTGCAAGTGTTTTTTCTTGGAAACAGCCCGGACTATGCAGAATGGCTTTTTTTTGGTCAAAGTTAGATGGGTTGAGTTGCATTCAAAAGTTGTATACCTTTTTAAATAGTGAAAATGCATTATATTCTAATTAAATTATACTATTGCACATTTGAAGGGGAAATTTAATTGATACTTATGAGTTTGGGTAAAACCTGATTATCATGTTTTGTTTTCAAGCATGATTTGATCCGAAGAACACCTTGAACTTCATTGGAAACAAGAACATCTGACCGTCGTCTGTACAAAAAGTCACATAATTAATGTCACAATAATTTGATTACTGACCTAAAAAAAGGTGCAGAATCTGAAATAGTACTTATCAATTGTACATTATCATTTTTCAAACTCCTTAAACCTTTCAAATTTAAAGAAAAAAAATCTCAAGTTTTAATATGGTCTATTTGTGACTCAGACAATTACTTATATTGAAAAAAGATCCACTGCGGTTAGTTGCCACTTTTCCTTCATTCCCTTTATTCTCCTCTGTATATCCTGCTTTTCCTTTCCAGATAGCGATGCAACACTATACGGTAGCTTCTCCTGCTGTGATGCATTCCTGGACGGTGTTCATAAATTAGGGATTACTTTCCTTACACGTCTTTTTCACCTAGTCCACCAGACACACACGCACACAGATTCCAGTGTAGCCACATAACACGCTGATCTGATGTGCTGACGTACATTGATAAATTCCTTATCTGCACTTCATCACTGCTCAGTGCGAGATCGGTCCACACATCAGTGGCAAGAAGGATCATCAAAAGAAATCATCATGATGGACCTTCTAAGCCTATTTTCTATTTTCAACATGAATATTAACAAATGTAGTATTTCCTTTAGTATTTATGAGACACTATTTTCTCATTTCACACAAGCTGTACAATAATTAACTCTACAAATAAGATGTAAATTTACCTTATTAGTTAATTTTTTTTGTGAGATGAGTATAGCTCCTTATCATTCCTTAGCTATGTTGTCATCTGCTATCTTCTCAGTTAGGATTTGTATTTGACCAGTTTTGACCAGTGACGGTACCTTGAAATAACGGACCATATAAGTTGACACTAGAAAAAGTAGTGCAACCCACTAGATATCGCTGACCACAAAACCTGAGGAAACCAAGAAACGCTGTGACCCATTTCAATTCCCCATTATAAAATCATAGTTTTTCAGATTGAATTACATTTTGAACGCAATGAAAATGATTATATGCATGTATACCATACGCATTAAAAATAATAATAATAATATACAATGGTAAAATGTATACACTTATAACCATAGCATTTATCAAAATAAAAATAGATATGCGAACTTCAATGCCTAAAATATGTAATAACATCTAATTCAAATGATTTTTTGGAAATTTTGATTTGTTCAAAGTAATCAAAAAATATTTGTAGAACTTTAATGAAATATATTATATACATTATATTAATATTATTATTTTGTAATTATTATATGGTATAAATGTATATAAAATAAATATATAGATATTTAATTTTCTTTAATAGAATATATATATATATATATATATATATATATATATATATATATATATATATATATATATATATATATATATATAATATTTTTCTATATGTGTATAATTTATTTTGTGCACAACAAACTGCAATTTATTTATAGTACTAGCAGTTTAACCAATGAATCTGGCCCCTAATTAATACTTAATTTACTTAAACATTTATTTATATTTGTCACATAAATATCTGGATCAAACACGTACGGTTTCTTATCATCTTGCTCCCTAATTTTAAAATTCATTTTACAATTTTTAAATTTGCAGTACGTATTTTTGTATTCTCTCTCTTCTTTTCTGTCCGTGTCTTCTTTTCTCTCTTGTTTTTTACCTCTATTTATTTATTTGATGGCAAAAGGCACCTTTAGAAAGTGTGGTTAAAGGTTCATGTGCTCAAGTCCCAGTGCACCCCACTGCTGTGCCATGAACGTCCTTTCCTCCTCTCATATGACCCTGGACCGGTACAGAACACCATCACTTGTAAAATGACTATTTATCCATGAGCGTCATTCAGCCTCTGAAAGGTATTGCTTACATCTGAAGCTCAGCTTTTGATGAAGTGAAGAGCCAGGTTGAGTTTTGCTGAAACTGTTACTGTGCAGTTGCTTTTGACCTGGAATAGAAGCTATCAAGGACAGCTTGATCTGCTGAAAGGATGATATTTACGTAAAAATCAGATACTGTGAACAGCAGAGGTGTCAGAGAGATGATACAAACTGAGAGAGGAGCAAAGGAGCGAGAGATGGATGAGTGCACTGCTGCTCTCCACAGTTGGCTTTCACATCCTCCACTCTCATCTCCTCTTTTTCAATCTACCCCCTTGACCTCCAAGCAGAGCACCACGGGAAACGGGAAATATTTTTAGTGTCCGCCTGATAACCAGCAGATGAAGGTTGAAGAGACGGAGGACATGTCTCTGTTTGGTGTGGTTTTGCTCAGATTCTTTGATTGCTCAGAAGTTGCTCTTTCCTAGCTCAGGAGACTTGTCTCACACAGTAGACTACACTAAATATTAAGGAGAAATTAAAACACATGAGACATTTGTTGACATACAGTAAGACCTTGTCCACACTAATACTTTTCACTTTAAAAAGCATCTTTTTCTCTCCGTTTTGGCCTTCCGTCCATGAAAGACGGCGTTTTTATTAATGGAAACAAAGCTTTTTGAAAACGCTCGCAAAGTGGATACATTTGAAAATGGCATTTTCGTGTTGTAGTGTGGACTGTGAAACCGGAGGTATCTAAAAACGATGGCGCATGTTTAGTCATGTGAAGCATATTGTATGAGGGTTTACACATACGCTGTAAGGCGAATATAGCGTTTTCCGACGTTTCAGTGTGGATGAGAAACTTTTGGAAAATGCTAATGTGAACGGAGAGCGTTTTGAAATGAAAACTCAGTTTTCAAATATACAGATTAATGTAAACGTAGCCTAAGTTTAGAGCTATAAAATCCATGTAGATAGCAAAGCTCACATAATTTAGTCCTCAATCCCAGGATGGGAAAATGACAATGAGTAGGTAATGTAAAAAAAGGAGATTATAGTATCAAATACGGTTAACATTTAATAACAATAACATTCCATAAGAAAAAATGTACAAATATATTTCAGGTAAAAATACGGGACCATTAAAAAACATTCACACAATTGACCAGTCAGTGTTTTACAATTTATTAAAACCTCTCACATCAAACAAATCTGACCAAACTGTGCGATATTGTTGCGATCTCTTTTAAAACCCTGTGTGATATTTCTGTTGGAACCAAAATGAGAGCTTTTCATACCTCAGTTGTTTCCAGTGAATTTACAGAGAGCAAACGAGTCTCCTGCAAAATCTGAGATGGAGACTCCATTTGCCCTCCCTGTAATCTCTCTGCTATATAGGAGAAACAATTGAGATATGAAAGAGCTCTCATTTTGGGGATTTATCTCTCCAACGGGCAGACTTGACTGAGCGGTTCATATACACATGCCCAGCAGGGGCAAATAACAGAGCCGCTTTCAGCCTCCTGATGAATAGCCAGTGCCAGCGCGTGTGCATCAGAAACATTTAAAGACCCAGAGCACACGAGGAGGCTCTTTCAGTAATTTCCCAGGAGGTATCAAAGTAGGTAATGGAAAGTAGTCAGGACATGCAAAGAGTGCGAACTGATGACAAAATTGACAGCAAGCAACTGACGTGTTTTCAGCAGGCAACGTCAAAGGAAGACCTTCATTCATTTAATTAGGACTCCAACTCTGAAGAGGCTATTTCTGTTGTGAATTGATTATGTAAACACAAGATGAAAAGCGCCACTCCAGATGGAGAGAGTGAGTGAGAATGAATGAATGAAGTGAATGAAATATTTCAGGTCGCACAGACTTGGGCTTGAATCAAGAGCTAATTTTAAAACAAATTGCATTCGAGAGCTTTCTGGTTCCATTCTCACTAATCCACACATAAATCAAACAAAGCGACAGGAATACACTTATGGAAGACAAAACAACACGCATGAGCTTACAAACACCAGAAGAATGAAGGAAAAAATCAGGGAAAACAAATGCAAAGAATGACCACACAAAATCAATTACATTTTTAAGTATTCAAATGATTTACACTACCAATCAGTAAGAAGTTTTTACTGTTTTTGAAAGAAGTCTCTTATGCTCACCACGACTGCTTTTATTTTATCAAAAATACAGTAAAAACAGTATTGTGAATTTACTAAATGAACTGCATTTCTAATGTAATTTATTCTTGTGATGGCAAAGCTGATTTTTCAGCAGTACTCTTCAGTGTCACATCCTTCAGAAATCATTCTAATATGCTGATTTGCTGCTCAAGAAATATTTTTTATTATTATCAATAAACTGATCGCTTGCCTTCTGTTTACCTGTGGTTTGGTTTTGACTTTCTGCCTAGTCTCCCTGGATTTGCCTGTCTTGGACTCTGTTATTATCTGGATTATTTGCCCTGTGGTTTTGACCATTACCTGTTTTATGGATTACGATTTTGGATTAACCCTAATAAAGCTGCGTTTGGATCTTCAACCAGTGTTTCAGAGCAGATCGTACCTTTGGATCATTTTTCTTGTTTTTGTCTTCAAAACGGAAAAACAGGGGGAATTTATTTTTGTCACATAGCCTAGGCCTCTCATATAGAATTTACAACATGAACATAAAAAAAAAAAAAAATCTCTTGGTTTTTTTTTTTTCATATTTGTATTTTAGTTTTCATCACACTTTGTTCTAAAGACGCGTTTCCACCTGAATTACCCAGAACATTTCTCCAAGGAACTTTTTTTCCCCCAGACCTGTTGCTGTCTGCGTTTCCATCGTGGTCTAAAGTAGCCTAGGCAAATTAGCAGTAGCACCTCAGTGCAGTACATAAGATCCACAGGGGAGGAGTCGGATCAAGATCCAAGGGGTGGAGATGGGTAGGATTAGGGGTGGGTTTAGGGATTAGGGGTGGGTTTAAGGATTAGGGGGTGGAGATGGGTAGGTTTAGGTATATGTAAGGTGGGAGGAGTTGGATCTGGATCCGACTCCTCCCCGTGGATTTCATGTTCTGCAGTGAGGACCATCTCCAAATTTGTCCGGTAACGTATGATTGCGCGAGACTTCCTGCAGTCCAGTTCCTGCTGGATTTCGTCCTCCGCATATTGCTAAGCTTAATAAAGCCTGAACCTCGTCGTCGGCCCATAGGTCATATTTTTTAAACTCCATTGTTGATTCGAATTGCAAACAACTGTTACTGCACGCACCCCAACAGACTTGAGAAAGAAAGAAAAAAAGAAGTGTGAACCAACCAAGTCCCACCCCCGAAAGTCCCTGAACTTTGAAAAAGTACTACCTCGCGAGCAGGGACTTTCTGAGGTGGACATGATTACCCGGATCCTCATTTAGACCCTGGTCCCTGCGGTCGAAACACACCGAGTATCACCCCAAAGCCCCTAGTTCATGGGGAAAGTTCCTATGGTGAAAACACAGCTATATTCACCAACTAGAAACACAAATCCAAAAAATGAATAAACAGCTTGAATATTCGATCTCTACATGTGCAGGAATTAAACGACCCTCTCTCCACTGATTGATCAACCAAACATTAAGGATCAGTTGTTCCGTGGAACAGAATAACAGTCATCCGCTGCTACAGTTGTACTGATTCCTAAAGCGTTATACATTTCTATACATTTCAACTCTTTCTCATCAAACTGCCAGACTAAATAATGGCCTGACACAGTCTTCTGTGTAGACATATGACTAACTATGAGCGCCGGAGAAATATATTAGGTTAATGTGTGGTTACCATGGTTTATTAACCATGTTTTTGGGGTTATTTGTAGTAAAAGCATGGTTAATTTTTGTAGTGCATCGAGCAGCTTTGCCACACAGATTTTGATAATTGGTCAGTTAAATAAAACAGGCAGTGTGCCAAACATGACTAGGCAGTCCCTCCAGAAAAACGCGATTATGCGATCGCTGAATTCAATGCAAAATCAGCCAAAGTCCGCATATTTATGCGGGGGTCGCATTTTTTCAAATACTCCGCAATTTTGCCGCATAAATTGCTGATTTCCGCGCAAAATATGCTGGGGCTTGCATGATTTCATAATCCCGCATTTTCGTCGCAAAAAGTCACATATATATCTTGGCAGAAAGTTGAAAAATGTTGCGTTTGCTTCACACAAGAGCAGCCATTTCCCCCTGTTGCCATGGGAACATTATGAAGTGACGTAATTACGTGACGTGAACATCATCGAAAAGCTGTAAAACAGGAGCACACTTTATTTTAAAATATTTAAGAAGAAAAACAGGGATAGCTCACAGCTGAAGTTATTGACAGACAGACTCACGGAGGCGATTGGCATCTCACAACTCGCACTTTATTCCCAAATCGAACTCGTATAACTGTCTGTCACACGTTCTTCCGTCCACATCGTAACTGTCACTTGCCCGTATACGGGCAAACTAAATTTACTTCACTATATTACTATTAAATCCTAATCTAGTCATGACAAACTATATATCGTTGGAAAGGTCTAAGACTCCTAAATAGATATTTTAGCGTTGTTTTTTTCTTACAAATTACGAATGAACAGTAAAATATGAATTTATGACAAGAGTGCGCCTCAAAAAATCTGAGTTTCTGGAGTTTCTGACCTTTGTCACAAAAAGTTGACACACACACTTTTAATAATTGAAACTTTGGTTTTTAGTGCTAAAAGTTAATAATAAAACATAATCTAGTATTTTTCAATAAAAAAAGATAAAATTATATTTTAAAAAGTAAAGTAAGAAGTCATCTAAAAAGTATAATATATATTATATATTTATATATATATTTTTTATTATTATTATATCACATATTTTAGTAGTTATCATAAATTAGGTATCATTTGAAAGCTTACGAACTCAGAATTCATCCTGTGAAAACCGTTTTGAAATTGAGTTGCGTTACCATAGAAACGGTATTTTTTTATTAGCCCCTCCCCTTTTGGGCATCATCTTTCATCATTTATTATCAAAACTTTTTCTAATCTTGACAAAACACATATTGTCAGAAAGGTCTGAGTCTCAAGGTTCCATATTTAGTGACAGAAGTGATATTTGGATAGAAATTTATTCATTTGTTATGGCAGAATGCATACAATTAAATTCAATGGAATTCAATGGCACCCGTGGCTATTTTTGGTATAATGCCTAAACAAAATCTCATGGGAACTTCAATTTTTGTGATATCAACTTTAAATTTGGAACACAACTTGGTTAGATATATAGCTTTCATTTTATAGTAATTTTACAGTAAAACATATTTTGTAAAATATTTATTTTATATTAAAAAATATATATTAATAAAATATATTTGATTTACTGTAGATTATATCTTCCATAACTTTTTCATACTTTAATTTTTTGAAATGCTTTCACTTCAGTAATAATCTGCTGATTGTTTTCTTTAAAACAAGACCAAACTTAGGTCTATATTCCAAAGCATTCTTGAATTACAACCATTTAAGTTTGTATAGTGCATTTTAATGTCAATTATCAAAGGGGGGGGGTGACAGTTAAAGGGTTAATAAACAAAATAAGATAAAAGAAGTAGCATCAAACATCGAACATGGGGTGTCTACTGAACACTGTTCGAGGCGCATGGCGGCAGACAGTTCAACAGGGAGCACACAGCTCTTAAAGGGGCCACACCTTATTTCCACTCATTACAGGCTGGAATAAAACAAGATGAGAAATTAAATATTTCCAGCACTTTCTGTGATGTAGAATGCTTGCTTATCATAGGAAGTAATAAGAAATGACTCTTCACATTAAGGTAGTAGCCTAGTGAGAACATGGTGTCTGGGGAATCACTTTTTTTCTTCTCTTTTTCATCAAACCGCAGTTTTTGCAAGTTCCCGCAATTTTTGCAAGTTCCTGCAATTTTTGCAAGTTCCCCAATTTCATCGCAAAAAGTTGCATAAATATCCCGCATATTCCATCGCATTTTTAAAGAAAACGGGCCGCGTAATCAAGGATTTTTGCCCGCAACAATCACAAAAAAACTCCGCGTTTTTCTGGAAGGACTGACTAGGGGTAATTGTGTATGAAGATAAATTAATATTTCATGGCACGCGTGGGTGAATTTATGTCTAATTTTTATGTTCATGAGAAGGGTCGAATATGTGATAAATTAGTGTTTTTTTCTCCCCGTTTTGAAGACAAAAATGAGAAAACAAATTATCCGAAGTTACACAGACCCCAAAACCAGCACACGGACCAGTATATAAATGTAAAGATGTTAATAAATCTAGTCTTTCAAATCCACTTTTGTAAGACGGGAAGATGCAAATTTTCTCCTCATTTATAGTGGCAGCACACTTCACTAACCCACACTGTTCTGCCTTTATTATCCAATGTTGTTTTCTTAAATTCTTTTGCACTTTCACTCTTCTACTCATATTTGATTTACTATTTCCTTAATACCCGTATGCATGTAAGGTAAATTGCTTTAAAATACTTTAAAAGCATGACATTTATGAGCGTATTTAGTAAATTAGGTAAAAATTAAGTTTAATGTAAGTAAAAGGAAACACAAAACTTTCTTTTCATTTCAGTTATACTCTGTATATCAGCACATAAAAATTATAAAGTCTGCATTCTTCTCTATTAGTCCCTGAAAGCTTGTCCTTCTGCCCTCCTCCCTCCTCCCATCCATGCCTCAGTCATACGCTGTGTATCCAAAAGAGGGAATAAAACCATAATTGTTCCCATATCTCTTTGGGTTTTTTTTTTTCTCAGTATCACCGCAAATATGTTTTCCTGTGTCTGGAGATAAAGGATGAGTAAATACCAAGAGATTCTCAGATTTGCCTTTCAGATATTTGCTAAATAAATTTGCTTAAATGTGTTTTAGCAGCTGGTCATCATTACCACGCAGCATATTAATGAGGCAGATACAAAGAGAACTGAGTTTTTCTTAAAAATGTTTTATGAAGAGATTGCAGTGTTCGGAATTGAAAGACTATGAGTTAACTCTGAATTTAATAAATTAATCTAATTTTATTTCCTCTTTCTCTCAAACAAACCTATATGATATGATATAATATGATATATGATATGATATGATATGATATGATATTACACTGTAATGACATGTCGATAATTTAACATCTTATGTGTGCATCTACGGTGGAAACAAATTTCCTCTCGAGGACAAATAAAACTATCTATCTATCTAAACTTCAAAACTACCCTCAAAAGTTTGAGTATGTGTATAATGAGTTTCTTTCTGTTTAAGTGAATACACAATGATTTAACGTGTTTTTAAAGAGCTTTCTCTAAAACCTCCCCAAAAACAGAAGTAGAGATGGAGAATTTAATTTGAGATATGGAAGACATCCTCCTAATGTTCTCATTTGATTTAGACGCCACCATTCCATTACTCGCATAGATGAGCTACAGAAATAGCCAACAAAATTAAATTCATTTGACCTAATTTTATTAAAATGATTTACAACTGTTTGTTTACCAATTTAGGCCAGCGAGGGATCAGTATTAGAATGGTATTAGAATGTTTTACTTTAGCCTCTCACATCTGTCCTTCTTGTTGTAGGTCATGAGAATGGCCTCTTGGGAAGAGAATTTGGGTCAGCCCAATCACTCTGTGCTGGAGATGGAGGGGCCACCAGACCTGTCCAGCTCCCTCTTCAATCTCAGCAGCAGTTATGGGGCCACAGGGTCTTTCCTCTGGCTGTTTCCATCAGAGAACGTCACATGGACCACCATGAGGCCCACAATGCAGCCAGTTGCCCCTCCACGGGTACGGGACCAAGCCTTGGCCCAGGCGGAGATTGGGGTGCTGGGGCTGGTGCTTGCTCTCACTGCTCTGGGTAACGGATTTGTGCTGTGGGTGCTGCTGCGTAGGAAGAAACATGCTCCCATGCACCTCTTCATGGTCAATCTATGCGTGGCTGACCTGGTAGTGGCCTTCTTTCAGGTAACCGCCTCTTCAGACTATTAAAATGATGAGTACGGAGAAAAGAGCGGGTAATGCGTAATCATTGACCTGAGTGGAAACCTATAGTGAGACTACATATATTAAAATGCAGTTGACGTATCAGCCGTGGGAGTAATGATGTGTCAGCAGGGAAGTTGGATAAGTTGTAGATTAATATTAATCAAAATAATTGTGATATGGCTTTTGTGCAAAGGCTGAAATTTAATGAAATAAGTGTGCAGCGTGCTTTAGAGTAAAGTGCAGCACTGTGTTATTTTATGTGATTTAACGTTTGAAAAAATGAAGATAGTATTAGTATTGTAATTTTACAGTTTACTGTAAAATAAAAATTATTATCATTATTGTATTTTTCTTAAAGGGTCATGAAACCCCCCTCTTTCAGCTCAAGTCTAGCTCACAATCTTTTTGAAAAATGCAACTTAAATGGGCGTGGATGCTGTGAGAAGAAGCGAGGGAGTGGGTGTGGTTTGGCCATCACTGTCATAGCCAGTGGCCCATGCATATCGACTGTCACTAAAAAGCAGTGGTAAAACGTGAGGAAATGCTAGATTTTTTTTTATAGCTGGCAAAGTTAAAGTCTAATGAAATACACTGACACTTTATTATTGTCCTTTCAAAAGTAACTGAATGCCCTGCTACATATATTAGCCTACTACAGTAATCGTAATTCTATTTTAAACATATTAATGTAGACTACATGTATAATTATAATGTCATTATAAAATATATAGTTGTTTATATAGACACTAAATGCATATATTTGAAAATAATTAATTTTCCGCTTAAAAAAAACAACGTTCCGTGCATAGCCTAATATCTACGCGCCCGCTGAACTCCCATAATAAAGATGGCTCTGTGAGGACTTCTCATTTTAGACACACACACACACACACACACACATACCTCTGAAGGGATAGAAAAGTCATCGGGACTTGGTACCGCATCACTCGCAAGACGCAACCTGCATTGGTCGTCAACAAGGCGAAGTCCACCATTCTCTCTCGAGAAAAATAATTGCGGCAAACGCTATAGTTTAGATGTGTCCGTGGTTGATCAAACCAACCGCCCGGAGCCAGAGTTTAGCCCTGGCAGCATCGCGGGGAAACATATTCAACCCACTTGGACTTTTGCACCACGAAAACAAACACTGCGTCCCATGATTGTCTCTCTCATCTAGGCTACTACGCGATATCACAGTTTGACATGTCTGTTATTGGAAAGATCCACGTGGTGTCATGAATAATTAAGAGACAATGTCTTCTCATAGGATATGAACTCAGTCTCATTAATAATTATGAGACACCGATGAGTCATCAAGCACTCACAGTGCACGGCCACGTCACAGCCTGTGACGTGGACACGATAAAGATTTTAAACCCGGAAGACGAAAAAAGCGGAAAAAAACTAAAATGTAACCATTTTAACCCTATTATTAAATCTAACAGATGCTAACATTGTCTTCAATGGTGTTCAACACACATACCTCTGTTAAAATCTCAGAAAATTTGGTTTGGGGTTTCATGACCCTTTAAATGCAATTTCAGTTTTTTACAAAAAAAAACGATGAAATGTTACAACAGTAATATTTCTTATTTTATTTAACATTTTTATTTAATAGTGATAATAGTAATCAAAATAATAATGAGAATTAATAATTAATAACTATTAATAATGCCCCTCCTTGAACTGTCATCTTATCGTGGTGGAGGGGTTTGAGTACCCGAATGATCCTAGGAGCAATGTTGTCCGGGGCTGTTGTCTCCCAAGGCAAACAGGTCCTAGGTGATGGGTCAGACTAAGAGCAGTTCAGAACCCTTTATGAAGAAAGAAAAATCAAGGGCGGAAACGTCGCCTGGCATGGCGCAGCCGGGACCCCACCCTGGAGCCAGGCCTGTGGTTGGGGCTTGCATGGTGGCCAGCCCCCCATGGAAAGAGTGACATGGGGCCGCCCTGGTGGGCTCACCACCTGCAGGAGGGATCGTAAGGGCATAATGGACCGGGTGGCAGTCGAAGGCGAGGGACCCGATTTCTGGACACGTAAACTGGCTTTTGGGACGTGGAACGTCACCTCGCTGGCGGGGAAGGAGCCTGAGCTTGTGCGGGAGGTAGAGATAGTCGGGGTCACCTCCACGCACAGCTTGGGCTCTGGAAACACACACCTCGAGAGAGACTGGACTCTCTACCACTCTGGAGTTGCCCATGATGAGAGGCGGTCAGCTGGTGTGGGTTTGCTTATAGCGCCCCAGCTCAGCCGCCATGTGTTGGAGTTCCACCCCGGTGAACGAGAGGGTCGCTTCCTTGCGCCTTCGGATAGGTCTCTCACTGTCGTGTGTCTACGGGCCGAACGGCAGTGCAGAGTACCCTGCCCTCTTGGAGTCTCTGGGAGGGGTGCTGGAAAGTGCTCTGACTAGGGACTCCGTCGTTCTACAGGGGGACTTCAACGCCCACGTGGACAGCGACAGTGACACCGGGAGGGGCGTGATTGGGAGGAACACCCTGATCTGAACCCCAGCTGTGTTCTGTTATTGGACTTCTGTGCTAGTCACAGCTTGTCCATAACGAACACCATGTTCAAGCATAAGGGTTTCCATCAGTGCACGTGGCACCAGGACACCCTAGACCAGAGATCGATGATCGACTTTGTGGTCGTTTCATCCGACCTCCAGCCGTATGTCTTGGACACTTGGGTAAAGAGAGGGGCAGAGCTGTCAACTGATCACCACCTGGTGGTGAGTTGGATCCGATGGCGGGGGAGGACTTATGGTCTCCGGTGCCTGTCGAGACGGCAATCCTCGAACCTGGTGGTGGACACTGGAAGTAAGGGATGCAGTCAAGCTGAAGAAGGAGTCCTTTCGGGCCTGGCTGGCTTGTGGGACCCCTGAGGCAGCTGACGGGTACCGGCAGGCCAAGCGGTAGTTGTGGAGGCCAAAAATCATTCCTGGGAGGAGTTCGGTGAGGCCATGGAGAAGGACTATAGGTTGGCTTAGAAGAGATCCTGGCAAACCGTCCGGCGCCTTAGGAGAGGGAAGCAGTGCCCTACCAACTATTTACAGTGGAGGTGGGCAGCTGTTGACCTCAACTGGGCATATCGTCGGACTATGGAAGGAATACTTCGAGGATCTCCTCAATCCCACCGACAAGTCTTCCATTGAGGAAGCAGGGTCCGAGGGCTCGGAGGTGGACTCGTCCATCACCCAAGCTGAATTCACAGAGGTAGTTAAAAAGCTCCTCGGTGGCAAAGCACCGGGGATGGATGAGATCCACCATGAGTACCTCAAGTCTCTGGATGTTGTGGGGCTGTCTTGGCTCACACGCCTCTGCAGCATCGCGTGGCGTTTGGGCACAGTACCTTTGGACTGGCAAACTGGGGTGGTGATCCCTCTTCGCAAGAAGGGGGACCGGATGGTGTGTTTCAACTACAGGGAGATCACACTCATCAGCCTCCCCGGGAAAGTCTATGCCAGGGTACTGGAGAGGAGAATTCGGCCGATAGTGGAACCTCAGATTCAGGAGGAACATTGTGGACAACATTCAGGAGGAACAAGCCGTGGAACACTGGACCAGCTCTAAACCCTCTCCAGGGTGCTGGAGGGTTCATGGGAGTTTGCCCAACCAATCCACATGTGCTTTGTGCCACACATGTGCCACAAGGCATTCGACTCTGTCCCTTGCGGTGTCCTGTGGAGGGTGCTCTGGGAGTATGGGGTCCGGGGCTCTTTGCTAAGGGCTGTCCGGTCCCTGTACAAGCGGAGCAGGAGCTTGGCTCGCATTGCCGGCAGTAAGACAGACTTGTTCCCGGTGCCTTCCCGGGGAGTTGTTCCGGGCACGTCCCACCCGGAGGAGACCCAGAGAAAGACCTAGGACACGCTGGAGGGATTATGTCTCCCGGTTGGCCTGGGAACGCCTCGGTATTCCCACGGAAGAGCTGGAGGAAGTGTCCAAGGAGAGGAAAGTCTGGGTGTCTCCGCTTAAACTGCTGCCCTCGCGACCCGGCCCCAGATAAGCAGAAAAAGATGGATGGATGGATAATGAGAATTATAATATTTATATAATGACAAACATTTTGTCACAGACCTGAAACTTAAAAAAAAACACATACAAACACCCTCAATTTAAATCTCAAGATTTCTTTTATCAGAAAAAATTGCAATTTTTTTTTCCAAATCATGCATCCCTAGATGTTATCTGCTAATGTGGCAAAGAATATGTTTGTCATGGTAAAATAATGGCAGTTCAATCATGACAACTCTTGATTGAGTTTTAGCATGTTAATAGATAAGATAATGTTAATGTATTTGGTCTTGGTGGACAAGATCTCATACACATGCTGTTTCAGAGCAAGTGAGCATGTAAGATCTGCTGCTGCTGCATGAATAGACATAAATCTCTTAGGAGTTCTAGACAGGTGAAGCTGGTGGAGGTGGAGGATTTCAGAGGAACTCTGATAGCGCACTGCAGGACCAGCTTACAGCGAATACTGAACAACACTATTTAAATGTTGTGCAAGCAATCTCACTGGCTTCAGAATCAGCATGAATCTGCCATGTAGTAAATTATGAGCTATCTAGAGTTTCATATCTAGAGTTTCATGATCATAAATTCTAATTATATGTTTTTATTTTGTCCCCAGGTGCTGCCACAGTTGGTGTGGGACATCACTGAGCACTTCCATGGCCCTGACGCTCTGTGCCGTTCCGTCAAATATTTGCAGATTGTCGGGATGTTCGCATCATCCTATATGATCGTGGCCATGACTGTGGATCGACACTATGCCATCTGCTGCCCCCTTCAGGCGTATCGCGGGGGCACGCCCTCTCGCTGGAACACCCCTATCATGGTTGCATGGGGCTTGGCCCTTTTGCTCAGTTTACCACAGGTGAGGAATAAATCTCAGATCATTCCTGATTATTCCATTCCGATTTATTTAATATGTTGTTCAAGCTCATGACTCTCTGCTCACTCATACATAGGTGTTTATCTTCTCACGGTCAGAGGTGTCCCCTGGGGTGTTTGAATGCTGGGGCCACTTTGCTGAGCCATGGGGTCTTAAAGCATACGTCACCTGGATGACTGTGGCTGTGTTCGTATTGCCAGCCTTAATCATCACTGTCTGTCAGGTATCTCCAGCTCATTCTCTTTCTCTCTCAATCTCTTACTCCCTACTCACCTTTTTTTTTTCAATTAAAATTATATGGCTTTGACATCTTGTGTCCAACAATGCTTTATATAATAAGAAAGTGGTGAATACTATGCAAATGTCAAAGTCTTGACATGTTTAATGGAAATTAATAGGTGAGATTCAGAATTCAACAGTTGGAATTTTGGCTTTCTTTTGACTCATTTTGATGTAGTGTTCCTTTAGTTTGAAACAAAGAGCATGGCACTATAAATGTCAAGGTCATGGGTTTGATCCATAGAATGCATGAACTGATAAAATGTATACATTTTAGACAAATCTCCTGCCAAATGCATAAATGTAAATGACTAAGCCTCACCTTAAAAGCATTATTGACCAGTCCTACTTTAACACTTTTCTCGCCAGCAGAAACAAGCAATAGCATATGTAAGCAGATGCATATGTAAAATAAAGCGGTCATCAATATTAAGCAACATATAAATCAAAACTGCCTAATGTTACAGAATGAAATGTCGACCCAGGGCAAGCTATAGGCTAACTACACACGACGTGCGAAAAAATGTATCTTTTCCATGTTAATCAGAGTTTTTGTCCTAACCGCGGCGAGACCCGACGATTCTATTTTAGAAACGGTTTCTATTATTTTGCGACGTCAAGGCTGGAACAACAAACACAAAGTGTGGCAATGATAATCTCATGCAGGTACTGTTTATTTGCTTTATTTAATGTTAAAAGCATGCAATGTGACTTTGAATATCATTTAGTGCTCCAAGTGTATTCTTTGACGAAGATTGTTTTAGTAATTCAGTAGCCTATGTATTTTTAATAATGTTTAAATGGTGTATTATTTGTGAATTTGATTATGTAGCCTACATAATCAAATTATGTAGCCCATTTTCTTGTGAGTGCCGTCAAGATTACTTTCTGGTGCTGTGCACTTGCCGCGAGAGCCCGCCCACACGCTGTTCTGATTGGCTGTGGGTTTTGATTGATTTTGGCGCATCTCACAGTCGCATCATGTCTAGTGTGGACATATTTGTCGCTGGAATCTTATCGCATCGCGTCTGGTTAGGACACGGTGGGGTGTTGATGGACTCCATCTACTTCTGAGTTCGATCTGGATGTAGGCCTAGTCTTTTACAAAAACACGTTTTTCTCTGCTTTTTCCTCAAAATGTTGCTTTTTTTATGGAACTTACCCACATTCAAGTGTTAATGTGGATAAAACGCTAGAATAAAACGTTTAAAAAATAAATAAATAAATAAATAAATAGAAATGGTCTGTTCTTTCTTTTGACATATTGCATGTTCAGATATTCATACAACAAAATGAATCTCCCTGTGACGCTCTTCCTGCAGGATTACGAGGTAAAAATCACACAAAAACTTCACAGACTGCCACCGTGTTCATTAAACAGCATCAAACAAAATTGTTTCAAACTGTTAACCATGCGAGTGTATTATGGAACCCGAAAACAAAACCGAAAGGAGTTTTTGGTGGACATTTGAATATACGCAGCGTTGTATCTAAAACTGAACAATTGGAACATTTGCTAACGGACTCAAATCTTGTCTATTTGTGTCTCACAGAAACTTGGCTAACTCCAACAACTCCTTTATCTGTATTTAATATCCCGGGTTATAAGGTGTACAGACGAGACAGAAGTCAAGGGAAAGGCGGAGGGATTTTAATTTATGTTAAGGAGAGCATTTTAAGTAAACAAATAGATATGAATGAAAATACCCTGGAGTGTGTAGGGGTTACTATTACATTGTCCCCCGAAATGTCTTTCGTTGTTTTTGCAGTCTATCGTCCACCTACTGCCACAAATGATTTTTTTAGCTGTTTATCTGCAACCCTTAAACAACATGAAAGAAAAGAAGTTATACTTATGGGTGACTTCAACTTAAACTGGCTTGATAAATCACGCAGAAAAAAGCTTAAGGATATTGCAAAAACATTTAATATGGTACAAAAGATTAACAAACCTACACGAATAACTAAATCCTCTCAAACCTTATTGGATTTAGTTTTTACAAATACACCAGAAAGGATAATTAAAACATACAACCTTGTTACTGGCCTGTCAGATCATAATCTCACATTAGCTGCTAGGAAACTGACCAAATCACGATACAGGGACCAAACTACAATGAAAGGAAATTCCACTATATCATATATTCCAAAGAGAGAGTTAATACAAATTGAGAATGAAATAAAGCTAACAAATTGGAGAGACACTGTAGAAAATAAATGCTGTGAGCAAGCATGCAATGAAATAATGTCAGCCCTTAAAGATATAATATCAAGATATACAAAAACAATAGCTAAAAAACCTAGAGCTTTAGATTGCCTTGGTTTAATAGTAATCTCTGGCAACTTATGAAAAAAAGAGATGCCTCTCTAAAAAGGTTTCTAAAATCAGGTTTAACTACTGATCATCTAATTTATAAAGGTCTGAGAAATAAGGTTACAATGCAGCTTAGAAAGGCTAAAGCATCATTTTTCCTTGAAATCATTAGAGAAGCAAAAGGGAATAGTAAACAACTATGGAAGACCATTGATAAATTAACTGGCAAGGACAAGTCTAAGTATGAAAACATACAGTTAAAAATAAAAAATGAAATTCAAAACGATAGTTTAGCTATTGCAACTGAATGTAACGATTATTTTTTGAATTCCGTGGAAACACTGGGTCAGAATTTTACTAAAAAAACATTTAATTATTCCTTAGTCTGTGATAGTGCTGGTTTTATTATGACACCCACAAACGATATAAAGGTTAGTAAAATACTCTCAACACTTACTAATAGCAAAGCAAAGGACATCTATGGTCTTGATACTGCTTTCTTAAAAACTCATATAAAATCTTTGACCACACCTTTAACTAAAGTAATAAATAAATCAATTAATGAAAGCACCTTCCCAGGTGTCTTAAAACTTGCTATTGTGACCCCGGTGTATAAATCTGGTGACAAACAAGAGGTTAGGAATTACCGACCTATTAGCATCCTTCCGGTCATCTCAAAGGTCATTGAAAAGGTTGTAGCAGAACAACTAATTGCTCACCTTGATTCTAAGGCCTTTTTACATCCCATGCAATTTGGATTCAGGAAAAAACACTCAACTGAAACCGCGTGCTGCTACTTCCTTGAACAAATTAAAACAAATTTAGATCAAGGTGGAGTGGTGGGAGCAGTCTTTCTTGATTTAAGCAAGGCTTTTGATACGGTTAATCATGAGATACTATTAAGCAAATTGGCACAATACAATCTTTCAATAAACACACAAAACTGGTTCAAATCTTATCTGAGTGGACGACAACAGTGCGTGCGGATGAACAATACATTCTCCCCATTGAAAAGATGTACCATGGGGGTCCCGCAAGGGTCAATTTTAGGTCCGCTGCTTTTTAGTATATATATAAATGACCTTCCATTAGTTTGTAATGATATTGATTTAATAATGTATGCAGATGATACTGTGTTGTACACTCATGGGAAGAATGCTACAGAGGTTGCTTTAAAATTAACGAATGTAATGCATAAGGTTGCTGAGTGGTTACATAACTCATGTCTTACTTTGAATACTGAAAAGACGGTAACCATGTTTTTTAAAAATAGATGCAAACTTAGGGAATGTCCTGAGGTCTTTGTAAATGGGCATACAATTAAAAATGTGGACGAATTCAAATATTTGGGTTTAACCCTGGACCCAACTCTAACCTTTAAAAAACATGTTAAAAAATTGAGAAATGCACTGAAATTTAATCTTATAAATTTCAGGCATATAAGAAACTCTCTTACCATTGAGGCATCAAATACCTACTTAAGTGCAATGATTGTTCCGCACTTTTTGTATTGCATGACAAGTTGGGCTCAAGCAGGAAAGACAAGCCTAAGACCGCTTGAATCATTATATAAAACAGCCCTTAAGATCCATGATAAAAAGACTCGTCAATATCACCATTGCAAAATAATGACTAAGTATAATATTTTAAATTTTGAAAATTTGATAATGCATTCAAACGTTTGTTTACTTTTTAAAATCATTCATAATGCTGTCGCTCCTCCTCTAAAAAAATTTTTTGCGCTCAACTCCGAAAAAAATAGAGCTACTCGGTCGGCCACTAGAGGAGAATGCAATATTCCAAATCGCAAAACCTCATTCGGTAAATCAGCCTTTTCTTTTGTGGCTATAACCCAGTGGAATACTCTCCCCACTCATCTTATTACATGTACAAATCCTCAAACCTTCTCAAGTTTGACAAAAACATGGTTATTGTCACAACAAAACTGTACACATTTGTGAAGTGTGTGTGTGGTGTGTGTGTGTGTGTGTGTGTGTGTGTGTGTGTGTGTGTGTGTGTGTGTGTGTGTGTGTGTGTGTGTGTGTGTGTGTGTGTGTGTGTGTGTGTGTGTGTGTGTGTGTGTGTGTGTGTGTGTGTGTGTGTGTGTGTGTGTGTGTGTGTGTGTGTGTGTGTGTGTGTGTGTGTGTGTGTGTGTGTGCGCGTATATATGTAGTACTGGGAGAGGTAGGGATCTTGATTGTTTAGTTTGTCAGTGTGGGGTAGGGTTGGTTTTGGGAAAGGGGAAAAACCGACCATATGATAGTTTTAATTGTAAATTAATTTTATGGTTGTAAAATTGTATATTTTAAGTTTTGTATTTTACTCTGCCAAGGGACTACGGGCGGAAAATAGCACTTGTGCTACAACCTGGCACAATGCATCTCTCTTTGTTTTTAAACAAGGTTAATGTTAACTTGTGCATTGTCCCTATTTAAATAAAATGAATCAAATGAATCAAAAAAAATATTCTGGGGTCTATGGAATTTTAGTAAAAAAGATTAAAAACACTGGTGGTGGCTAACAAAGAGTTGACAACTGTTGCCATGTATAATTTTCTCAGAAAATCTCTATTCTAATGTAAGTCTATGGAGCTGTCTTTGGATAGTTTTATGGATATATTTTTCAAATAATAACACATTTTTACCACTTTATAAGCATGGTTTACCAAAAATAACACTCCTATGGGATGTTCTGTAAAGCTTGTCTGTGTTATTCCAATGTAGAACATAATTTTTTCAGATTAGAAATGTTTATTTGAATTAAATGTAATACTTTCAAAACAGCCACAGATTTTAAATTTAGATATAAAGTTAGAATTTAAATCCAGGAACTTAACTGGAATTTAAAAGCATTATTATTATGGCACACAACTACGGAAGCCCTTAACCGCAATGTAAAAAAAATATTAAAGCCGAAATATTTCGAGGTTAAAGTCGTAATATTTTGAAAATAGTCAAAATTACGAGAATACAGACTTCCGTAGAGGTTCTTAATTATTTTTTTATTGTTTGTAAAGAAATGCGCTCGTGATTTTGAACTGCTTCTGCCATGGATATTAGCCTAGCTTTTAATTTTATCTGGGCTTCTAACAAAAGGAAATTATACAGGTGCTAATCGATTAACATGGCATTACCATTTGTTTTAGGGCGCCTATAGACGATAACGGAGATCCATGTCCGAGGCAATTCGACTTCACGAGAGCATTTCTTTACATACACACACACACCACACACACACACGCAAACACAAACTTCTGTTGAAGACTTCTCGTAATTTTGACTTTATTCTCAAATACGATTTTCTCGTAATGTTTCGACTTTAATCTCAAAATATTTCGTCTTTATTCTCAAAATATTTCGACTTTAATCTCGAAATGCTAGAATTTCCTTTTTTTCTTTTATGTTGCGGTTCAGGGCTTCCGTACACAACTCTGTACCATGATATAACTATTTTTACATTGATATATCTCTTTTTCATCTCAGGTTCGCATCTTCAGAGAAATCCATGACAATATTTACCTGAAGTCAGAGCGGGTGGTGACGGCGGAATTTAAGAGAAACTCTGTTTTCTTCCACTTTGCTCAGAGGGAGCAGGGCAGGGGAAGGGGCAGAGAGAGAAACAGACAGAGCAGACACACTCACCATGCTGACAGCAGTTTCAGTCAAGCTCACTGCAGCTCCTCACACCGTGCCAGAGAGGAAGAGTCCCACTCAAGCCTATATGATGACTACTCTCAGACTTTACCCTGCAGGAGCTCTATCTGTGATCCCTGCTTTGGCCCCCGCCCCTCTTCCCCTTCCATCACAACTCACCAGCAAAACACCGCCAACCATCTCTCAGACCCCTCCCATTCTCAGTCATTATCAGCCAATAGCGTTTGTGCATTGGCTGGACATCCAAACAGCTCTGGAGCTTCTGAACTGTGGCCAGTGCTTCCAGATGCTTTTCCCATTCCTACAGAGTATTCACACCCGCCACCTCTCCCAGGTGTGACCAAGGCCATGTCGAAGACAGTTAGGATGACTCTTGTCATTGTGCTGGTCTACACCATATGCTGGTCTCCCTTCTTTATTGTTCAGTTATGGGCAGCCTGGGACCCCAACCCACCAAACCAAGGTCAGACTTTTATCTACTGTAGATATACATACATGTATACATGTCCTGTATAGTCACACAACATATTGCAGTGCTGCCCCATTTTTTAGCTGCGCTGGTTCTGGAAGAACTTTGTTTTTGTTTATTTTTTTAAATAGTCTTCATTAAAGAGTTATAAGCCATGAACCAACCAATCAGCTACAAGGTGAATCACAACACTGAAACTTTGGTTTGCAGAAAACGTTTTTGAAAATCAGACAAAAACACAAAGGTACAAGACTGTAGTACTTAATGGTTTTATTGAAGGAAAGAACTACAATCCCATGAAGCATTGCGAACAGCGTAATCTTATTAAAAACGATGGAGAAATATAAGGCTACTCATTTACAAATGTTGATTATATGTAAATAATAATAATAATAAGTCTATATACAAACATTTCAGTACATAATTTGCAGTGCCTCATGGGAGTGGGCTGAGCTAAAGAGCTATTATAGAGCGTGTTACTTTTTCGATTATCTCATCATGGGTAGTTTTTTTTTACCAGGAATTCCACTGTTAAACAAGATTATTTTTAAAAAATAAGATGAAATCATGCGGCCTGATGGCTTCACCAGAGGCAAATACCATGGATTAACAACCTCGTAGCTCACAGTAGGTCTGTCTTTAAAAGTTTATAAGCTATCATTAGAAATCAATTTCCTTATGGAGAAAATGAATGGAATTTTTTCTTCTGGAACCTGACTGTTGCACACTATGGGGTTCTTGGATGCCATAAATACTGCTGTATCTTTAAAAGGGTTCATAACATAATAGGCAATATTTTGAAATAGGAAAATGCTTCACAATCATGCAACGCTTTTCATCAAATCGGAGACGAATATAGTCTGAAAGTCCCGCCGTTTAGTTAAAAGTTGGAATAATTTTTTTTCGATACGGACTATACAGACTGTTTTTGTGCATGTGAATTAGTTAACTCACAAAAATAATTGGGGAGTGATTTTGGCTAAAGAAGTCAAATTTAGTATACCATTGTTGTCCGATTTTATGGCTGATTCGAAAAATGCACTACTGTTCAAATGTTTGGGGAATAAAAAAAATTATTCAATACATTCATTCATTCATTCAGCCCGTATCCATTTACTGTCACTTTTGATCAATTTTAAACATTTAAAATAAATATTCTTTTGAAATTTATATGATCAATGAAAAAAAATGACAGCTTCCACAAAAATATTAAGCAGCACAACTGTTTTCAACATTGATAATAAGAAGACAATGTTTCTTGAGCAGCAAATCATTATATTTAAATGATTTCTGATGGATCATGTGACACTGAAGACTAGAGTAATGATGCTGAAAATTCAGCTTTGCCGTCAGCAGGGTGGCGTTAAATAACCAAACAATCAACACATTCTCCAGGAATCTCTCAAAAACAGAGGTGCCTGTTCTTGGAAATCTACCTTCCAGCAGAGTTTCATTCCAAGTACAATCAAAAACACATGAATCAGTTCATCAGGGTCTCAAGTTTACTGGGAAATTGCAGGCAGGTGTGTTCGAGCTTGGCTGGAACTAAAGTCTGTGGGAGGAGAGATCTCCAGAAGCAGAAATAATCAATCATGTTTCCAATGTGTCCCTTTTTATTTTCCTCTTCTTTTTTAACTGCCCCCTGCTTTATTTCACTTTAACACATACACAGAAAAACACCTGCTCACTCGCCTGAGTGTTAGGTAATCTCATTGGTATTTACACCTCTGTATTAAACTGGACTTTCTGCACAGTTTGACCAGCCACCTGGTAACCAATGAAAATCAGCACAATTACAGCATTTTAAAGTTCTACATGGCTTATATCCCCCCACCTCACTTGTTTTTCAGTCAGATTATACAAATGACAGTAAATACATTAATGTTACAAAATGTTTCCATTTCAAATAGAAATTTTGAATTTCTATTCATCAACGAGTCCTGAAAAAAAGATGCTGAAAATTCTTTGCTTTGACATCACGGGAATAAATAACACTTTCATTATAATAATATTTCACAATATTAGTGTTTTTACTGTAGTTTTGATCAAATAAATGTAGCCATGGTGAACAGTGAGACTTCTTAAAAAACTTACCAACAACTTTTCAATGGTGTGTTATGTCTTATATGCAAATTCACTGTGTTATTTTGTAATATTTTGTAACATTTTGTAATTCATTTATGGCCTTTTTCCTTACAAAAACTACAGCTTCTGTCCAAGTAATTACAGTTAAAGGAGTAGTTCACTTTTAAAAAAACTTTTGCTGATAATTTACTCACCCCCATGTCATCCAAGATGTCCACGTCTTTCTTTCTTCAGTTGAAAAGAAATTAAGGTTTTTGATGAAAACATTCCAGGATTTTCTCCATATAATGGACTTCATTGTGAGCCAAACGGTTCAAGGTCCAAAAGACAGTTTCAGTGCAGCTTCAAAGGCTTTAAACGATATCAGACGATGAATAAGGGTCTTATCTAGCGAAACCATCGCTCATTTAAAAAATAAATAACAAAGTTTAAGTTTTTTAAGCACAAATGCTCGCCTTGCTCTGTTCTGTGATGAGCGTTCGTGACTGTCCTGTTGGAACTCGTTCATCAAAATTAACAAATCTTTTTTTCGAGTCATGACTCGAAGGGTCCTAGATAAGACCCTTATTCATCGTCTGTTGCGTTTAAAGCCCTTTGAAGCTGCACTGAAACTGTCTTTTGGACCTTGAACCGTTTGGCTCCCAATGAAGTCCATTATGGAGAAAATCCTGGAATGTTTTCATCAAAAACCTTAATTTCTTTTCAACTGAAGAAAGAAAGACGTGGACATCTTGGATGACATGGGGTGAGTAAATTATCAGCAAAAGTTTTTTTTAAATGAACTACTCCTTTAATGACACTACTGCAAATTCAAAATATATGAATATGAGATTATTATTTGCATTTGTGCAGTCTTTAAAGCTATTATTCTAAGCAATTTTTAAGATTGTCACCTGGTAGATGATCTCATAGACTAGCACAGATTATTTACACACCGATATTTCTATATTGTCAATGCAGTAGACTAATACACACAAATGCCTTTGAGTTGACTTTTATCTCACATACAGGGGCTGCTTTCACTATCCTGATGCTGCTAGCCAGTCTAAACTCCTGCACTAACCCGTGGATCTACACAGCCTTCTCCAGCAGTGTGTCCCGTGAGCTGCTCGCACTGCTGCGCTGCCAAACCGGATCCCCACGTCGAGGTTCCCTGCCGGACGACTCAACCACAACTCACACGTCAACCAACACCAAGGACTCCATATACTGACCTCTCACCGGACTCTACTACACACACACACACCAACACATGGCAAACACACCACTGATGTGATGGGCTTGACCCTTTCCCAAAGACTCTTTGACCACATTTCGGTGACATGATGGTGGATACATTTGGCCTCGTGAACAGCCTTTCACCATACGATCTTACGAACTTCACAGGCACGCACCAACTCCACAAGTGTGCATGAAGTGCGCCGTTTGATACAGGGGTAATGTCCACACATGCCCTTTAGGTTCAGGTACATGGTAGTTACACAATATGAACAGCAGACACTGATCCATTAATAACAACTTGCATCAGTTTGAAAGACAAAACCACATCGCCATGCCTAGTGCATTTTACAGACAGCTGTCCATTCAGTCACACAAAATCAGACTGGAGTGATGAATCAAGGGGAAGAGGAGGGGGATGTGTTAGGATGCGAAGGATCAAAGGTCCTCTATTGTTCTCCATCTTTCTTTCATGCCTCAACCGAGTGTTTTCATAGATTAGCATCACAGGATTATATCAGAATTCACAGTACAAAGTGTGGAAAATGGATGTGAACAACACATACAGAATGGACAAACTGTTATCTGGATGTACTCGAGATAGCTGCACAAGGCCAGCGGCAAGATGCTGCGAATGTTACGAAAATATCAGCCTATGACATGGGAATCAAACACAGTGACAGCTTAGTGATTTTCTGAAGTATATGTCAAATCTAAAGAAAGACACTGTGAATTGAATTGGTCTACAGCATTTGAGTACTAACTAAATGATTAGAAATACTGCAGTGGAAGGGTTTACAGCAGGCAGAAATCTACATTTGACCACCGCTAGACACAAAACATTTTTTCTTTTTTACAGAAGAAAATGGGCAATGGTAAATGAACAGCAATATACAGGTTTAGGTATTGTAAGTAGCAACATTTTGAGAGCAACTGCTATAGTTGAAATCTCTACATTATGTACATATGTAAAAACTAATCACACCAATTTCAGTTTCATCCACAAGTTTGTCACTCTTTTAGCTCTCTACCTCTGCTCTTTGTTTGATTTTGTGTAATTTTTTTTTTTTTGTCTCATTTCGAAGCGGGACCATTCACATGCTTCAGAGTAACTTATTTGTACAGAAAATATTAACATTATAATAAAGTAGTGTAAAAGGATTAAGAAAAAATGTACACTGCAACTTAAGCGCCTTATTATAAAGAAAAGTATTATATACATATGTACATGTTTGTAACGCACAGATTCATGATGTACTTGATTAGTGCAATTAGGAATTCAGTAGAATTGTGGTAGTTCTAGGACTAGTTCAATCTCACATTTTTGCTAATCTCACCCCTGCAAGTATTTATTTAAACACACTTTTCAAGCATTTTAGAACTGATTTGGAAAGTCTAAAACTCACTTTTTAGGAAAGCCTTACTCTCATAGCTTGAGAAAATAGTTTTTTCTAAATTTGTTGGCCGATCACATTTCATGCTTGATGACAAAAGGATTGAGATCGGTAATGCATTAATATATCCTCATTTAACAAAGGAATCATATAATTGAACAATCACTTTTGATTGGTACAAATATACTGTTTCTCTCCATAATATTGACTAACAGTAAATCAATGACCTTGATTAACTGTAAACTACTAACCATTAGATATTAATATCATATTAATCATTAATCATATTGAAACAATTCTGAGAAAACTAACAGCTAGTGACCTTTTTAATATCCTCAATGCATAATGATGAATATAAATCACATATTTGATACATAAGATGTGCAATATCTAAATATGATTGACAATGTAATAAATTATTTTTTATATTACTTTACTTTGTTGTTCTTTATTTATTTACTTTTTAATTGCTTCATCTTCATAAGGTAACGTGTGTGTATATATATATATATATATATATATATATATATATATATATATATATATATATATATATATATATATATATACTTGTATAAAGTCTCAAATTTATATAGGCCTCAAAAACACATTTTTGTTAAACACCAGCTACAATCTTGATATTGTAAGGGAATATATGCATAACTCACTTGAATTGTTTAACAACGTCACATTTGTTGAGGTTATTTAATTTGCACCAAATCGCAACCAAAACAATGGCAATGTTTTTCTTTATTTTGTTGCACTGGTTGATATAAAAATGGAAAATTATTGTAAATCAGAAATGTTTTCAGTTATACCATTGTAGAAATACTCTATTCGCAGTAAATCGAGAATAATTTACTGGTACCATCCATTTATTTATGCTTACAACTAAAAATAATCAGTGGACTTGCTTGGTGAATTAAACTTGAGATAATGATGCAAATGAGAAGTGCAAATACATTGTTTGAGATTAGTTGCACAGCTATGAGAATTGACTGTAGACAGTCTAGTCTGGCTCTCGTGTCAGCCTCTACTGTTATTATCCCGGATATTTTGTGGCATGTGAACGACTCTATGTTTTTGGTGGGGCTTATGGAACAATAGAGCTAAAAAAAACTAAATGCATTATGATATGGATTTCCAGTGCAACCATATGCTTGTGGATTTGCTTTCGGTCGACGTCTACCCTGCCTTTGCTGACTGGGAGATGACAGGCAGACGAGTGCCATGCGTGCCTGGGGTCAAAAGTGGTGGCTGCATGTCTCTTTCCTTTATGCAAAGAAACTTCACAAAAACATGACAGGCTATTTTTTCCTCTGCATCACAGATGAGAAAAATCATACTTTCTCCAGATGACTGTATAAGAAGAGCCACATGTTGTTTTAAGGGGAATTTCACCAGTTTAATTAGAAGATACTACAGTAGACTATCTCTCTTAATCTGAAATCTCAGTTTGAGTGACGCCTGATGTGATCATCACCATCATATCCCACTTAGAAAGAAAAGATTAACTGTAATGCACAGCACATTCTTACATGCACATTAACCCCTGTTAACTGGTTAATTAAGCCTGTCTTAAAGGGTCACATGGGATACTAGGAGAGGACAGAGAGAAATAGAGACTGGATATGTTCAGAATGGAGCACTAGCTTACAACTTACTGAATACTGTGCAGCACTGAATACAATCTTCTAATTATATATGAATACACACTACACCGTTCAAAGATTTGGGGTCAGTATGATTTTCCTGTCCGCTCACCCAGGCTGCATTTATTTGATCAAAAATACAGTAAAAACTGTACTATTTTTAAATAGTATTACAATATAAAATAGCTGTTTTCTATTTTAATTTAAAATGTAATTAATTCCTGTGATGGCAAAGCTAAATTTTCAGATAATTCAGAAATTACTCAAATATGCTGATTTGGTGCATAATGATTTCTTTTTATTATGCTGAAAACAGCTTATAGGTGCTTGGTATTTTATATATTTTTTATATTTTTGGAGCAAATATAAACAAATTTTTGAAACACTGCAAAGGTCTTTATTGTCACTTTTGATTCATTTGCAGCATTCTTACTGAATAAAATTAATTTCTTTCTTAGAATTATTTTATACATATCAGCCTACTATCTCACTTTCCCTTGTTGACAAGATAAAACCCCCACTGAAAAAGATGAATATTTTTGACTGTTACACCACTCAGTCTTGATGTCTAGAAATGGAGATCTGAGAACAGCTGCAAAGGGTATTTTGGGAGATTGGCTGCAAAAATGCACTTACATCAGAGGCAGTCATGTGGTTCATCTATGCAGATCCTTAGGGGCTCGTGCTCTCCATACAGAACTCACAAATGAATTGCTCACATACTACAGACACTATCAATGCTAATCAAACAGGTAATTTGCATATATTTCAGTTATAAAAGTATACTTTGCTGACATAAAGTATCTTGCAACTAATGGATTTTAAATCATACAGCTCAGCATTTCAGACTGAACTAGTAACTTAAAAAAATTGAACTATAAGAGTCAGCGTAGCTTTATTATCATTTCAGCTATAGAGCCTGTGAAACGAAGCATATGTACTAAACTGTACATATTTAAATTATACTACATAGATTAAACAGAAGAGTTAGGCATCTTTACTTGTTTGTATGAATTAGTTTCTGCAACTCGAAAATGTTACTTGATCAGGAACATTAGATCTCAGTGTGTCGTATGTGCACTTTATTGAGAGTCAAAATAAGAAATTAACATTTATATGCAGACTACATAAAGTGCATTTATGGATAGTGCAAACAGCATGAGACTGAAAATTGTACTTAAAACAGGGTACAGTAATAAGAGACAAGGAACAGTGGGGAGTTTTTGAGTGATTAAATTAGCAAAGTTTGGTAGTTTATGTTCAGAGAGAGAGAGAGAGAGAGAGAGAGAGAGAGAGAGAGAGAGAGAACGAGTGAGAGAGAACGAGTGAGAGAGAGAACGAGCGAGAGAGAACGAGCGAGAGAGAACGAGCGAGAGAGAGAGAACGAGCGAGAGAGAGAGAACGAGCGAGAGAGAGAGAACGAGCGAGAGCGAGCGAGAGAGAGAACGAGCGAGAGAGAGCGAGAGCGAGAAAGTGAAAGAGAGAAAGAAAGAATGCAGGGTCTTGCATTCCTCAATGGTGCAATTCCCGATCCAGTGATGCAGCTGCTCTGAATGCTCTCAACAGTCCCTCAGTAAAAAGTGGTGAGGATAAGGAGGTGGGAGATGGCCTTTCTTCAGCCTTTGTAGAAAGTAGAGACGCTGCTGGGTTTTCTTCGCTATGGAGCTGGTATTGAGACCATGAGGTTCTCCGCCAAGTGGACAACAAGCAGAGAGTGGTTGTTACGTGCTCTCCTAAAGTCAACAACCATCTCTTTCATTTTGTCCACGTTGACTTTGCCCCAGTCCGTTAGCCGATGCACCTCCTCTCTGTATGCCAACTCATCGTCTTTAATGATGATACCCCCCACAGTTGTGTCATTGCGAATTTGATGATGTGGTTTGATCTGTGCATTTCTGCACAGTCATGAGTTAGCAGAGTGAACAGCAATGGACTAAGCACGAAGCCCTGTGGGGCACCTGTGTTCGGTGTGCGGGAGAAGCTGTTCCGAACTGTGAGGTCTCTCAGACAGGAAGTCCAGGATTCAGTTGCAGAGGGACAAGTTTAGGCTCAGGAGGGTCAGATTTCCAATCAGCTGCTTAGGAATAATTGTGTTGAATGCTGAACTTAAGTCTTTGAACAGCATTCTTACATTCGTGTCCTTTTTGTCCAGGTGAGTGAGAGCTGGGTGGAGGGTGTGGTGTCATCTGTTGAGCATTTGGGGCGGCATGTGAACTGCAGGGGTCCAGTGTAGGGGCAGAAGGGTCTTGATGTGTATCCTCCTGACAAGCATCTCAAAGCACTTCATGACGATGGCTGTGAGTGTGACAGGCAGGTAGTCATTGAGGCTGGACACTGTGGACTTCTTCGGCACAGGGACGATGGGGGTAGCCTTGAGGCACATTGGGACGAAATGTTTTATTGCATCATGTTAATTACAAACTGCCAATTCACATTTACAAATAAAATAAGATTTGTTTTGATGTAGGACTGAGGATTTAGCAGCGAAAGCATTCATTCAACAGCAGGGAAGCTTTCAAAAAGAATATACAATCCCTAATCATAACTCACAAAAATTGAATAATCAGTGATGAGCACAAACACTCAATTCTCCGCTGTACAAAGAGAACGAATGAACAGTGCAACAATTGGTCCACCAAGGTTTCTGCTGAACAGGTTTAGGCACGGTGACAGGGTCAGTGAACAGAAAAAGAGTGGAATCAGAAGCTGTTAAAGTATTTCCTCAATGTGAAAAGACTCTGCACCAAAAATGACATTATGTAAGAGAAAAGAGGAGTTGCAGAATGTGAGAGGGGGAAACAAAATATGTCCAGAGTGAGCGATTATGTATGTCTCCTTTTCCTATCATCTCACCAGATGATAGCAGGAGAAGAGCTGGTAAACAAAATGTTTTAGGTCGATGAAAAGAGAAATTATTATCTTTAGTAGGCAATTTAGGCAAGAAGAGAAGACAACACCTAAAAGTGAAAGGACAGGGTAGAAATGGGTAGAAATTTTTCTCTAAATGGATAGTGCATTCTCCAGCACCCTGCTTTTCTCTGCATGAACCTAACAGCAAATGCAATTTAAAGGATTAGTTCAGTTTTTAAAAAACTTTTGCTGATAATTTACTCATCCCCATGTCATCCAAGATGTCCATGTCTTTCTTTCTTCAGTCGAAAAGAAATTAATGATTTCGATGAAAATATTCCAGGATTTTTCTCCATATAATGGACTTCAATAGTGGCCAAAACGGTTCAAGGTCCAAATGAGTTTTCAGTGCAGCTTCAAATGACAAATGACGATGCCAGACGATGAATAAGGGTCTTATCTAGCGAAACGATGCGCCATTTCGAAAATAAATAAAACAGTTAAAGTATTATTAGCACAAATGCTCGCCTTGTTCTGTCCTGAGATGTACGTTTGTGATTCTCCTGTTCGAACTCGTTCATTAAAATGAACAAATCTTTTTTCAAGTCATTTCATTCGTTGAATGAACAAAATGACTCGAAAAAAGACTTGTTCAAAATGAGTAAATTATCAGCAAAAGTTTTTTAAAAAGTGAACTAATCCTTTAAGATAGAAGTCAAGTGATGTTTATTTGCCACTAACGAAGTTAGTATTTACTTTCCAGTCAAATGAAAACTCTTTCTTCATATTACCTCAAATTTTATGAAAGTCAAACGTTTCAATCTACTGGAAGATCATGCACATTTCTGACAACAGTTCATTCGTTCTTTTCAGTATCCCCTCGCTCAAAAAACAATTGCCATACGCTTAAAAGTGCTTTGTTTATCAAACACTCAACTGTCAATTTCTGAATTTGAGATTAAAAAGATGTCTAATAAAGCAGAATGAAATGATGTTGACTTGAGACAAGCCAATAAAGAGAACAGAGGCAAGACTCTTTTGGCTGCTTCCATTTTAGTGTTGCACTCTGCTGACACATTGTGGTGAACTACATACAACACATCTGGACAGCCATGAAACAAGCTTCAATGAATATGAGTCAGTTTAAAGAAATTACAAGTTTATTGAGTCACATTGGTTTAATGAATTAAAACTGCAATGACAAAACCAGTGCTAGGAGAATGAACGAGGCAGTTCAGCCTATCCCTTCCTATCTAACATCAACCTCACCTGTCCCATGAGCTGGGGTTAAAGAGAGAGGTGTCATAAAGAGGACTGTGGACACTGCTGTTCTGTCCTAGCCATTCAAACAGCACAACTGGCATTCTGGGCTCTCCCACTGGACCGGAGAAAGCTGCTCAACCCTTTCTCAGATACAAGAGGGAGAACCAGACTACCTTATCTTCTGTTCAAAATCAACAGACTTATTGAGAGAGAAGAAAAAGATCATCCATATGTCTCACCACAATCATTCATAATTAACTGCTGCCCCTAAAACCATGACACATGATGTCCATATTATTATAAATGAAGAACCGGTCTAACCTACTTTAACTAGTGTAAAGTCACTCTATTGAGGAAAAATACCCACAAGACTAAATTATAACCTAATTTTACCAGACATAATTGAATGTTACAAGAATGTCCAATTAAAACAGATGGATGAATCAGACTGAATACAAGAAAAACACCACCTAAAAACACTTGAAATTTGGATAATTGCATTTAAATTTGACAACATAAATATTGATTGTACCACTAAATATCTCGACTAATCCAACGTTTATGATTTCTCAGGCCCCAGGATACATTGGTGTGCTAGTGTTTCTTTGACACGTGTTTGTCAGATGGCTTTAAAAAAAAAAACACGTCTGATTGTCATTAACGATATTTGCTATTCAATGCATCCGATTGATCAAGAACTCATTGGAATGTTTTCTTAGTAAACCCGGCTTCATTTTAGTGTGAGGTCTCAAAGCCTCCACCTCATCAAGCTCTCGATATGGTTTCATTCTCATTTCCGCAACAAAAAAAGTTATTTAATAAATTACTCACCCTCATGTTCCAAACCTTTATGCTTTTTTCAGTTGAACACAGAATTATGAGCCTTTTTTCCATATAACTACAATTACTTGCTTACTAAATCTCGAGTTAACAGGTCACAAATATTACCAAATTTTGTCTGTTCACTTTTTTATTTAGAAAAAGTTCAAAGCACTGACTTGAGAAACAATAAATATAAGTTTGTCTCATTTTCTGAAAAATGTATCAAAATTAAGTGAGTTTAAACTTAAAACTAGTCAAAAAACAAATCAGCCAACGGTGTAAGAAAACTACCAAAACAAGATTATTTTTCTTACCCAATTAACATGTTTCTCTTGTTTTAAGTATTAAACCACTTCTTTTTGATACTTTTTCTACAAACAAAATGTTTCCTAATTTAAGAACGCTTAGATATTCGTACTGTAATATATATGACAAAATCACTTTTGCAGTGGCCTCGACTTGAAATATACTTGGAAGTATAGTTTTTTATAGAAAAATGTCTGCCTGAAATTCCTCCTTTTGTGTTCAACAAAACAAAACACAAAAATTTGCATATAGCAGCATACAGATTTAAAGCAACATAAGGGTTAATAACTTAAGTTAGCTTTTATGGTTTGGGTGAACTATTCTTTTAAAGAATAGCTGTTAAACATTAAAAAAAACGTCAACCAGGAAAAAAATTAAGAAAACAGAGTGGAGGTGTGTATGTGTGTTTGAAGAATGAGTTGGAAAAGAGAATGAGAGATGAAAATAGGTTAGCTTGTCCATTCCATCTCCCACCAGGTCAGTTCAAATATTTTTGGTCTGTTGCTCTCAACCCTTTGGTTGAACGGGGGGAGGGAATGGACAGCAAGAGTAACCACACATGCTCTGTCCTTCACAAACACCATGTCTGTTATGAGCACACACACATTCAAATCGATCATAGTAAGGGTCAGGGGTAAAGAATAATGATCACGAGAGGCCCTCTGTGGCGTTGTGGAGTTGTTATGTCTGAACCTGAACCTGGGGAGGACTAGCATTATTGTTGCTCGCCTCCTGCGCGTTTACCACAGAGCCACGGTACGGGACCTCTATGATCCGAGGTTTGTCGATGATGCGGGCGCAGCGACTGCCCTTCTCCACGATGCCAATGATCCAAGCCTGTTGCCCATCGCCCACCCCTCCATCCTGCCCAACTGCTCCCGACAAACCCACACGACTGGATTTCATCTCGGCGCAAAACCGGGCCGCCTGCTCCCGTGGCAAGCAGATCAACAGGCCACCTGAGAGAGGCAGGGAAAAGATTTTATCTACCCAAGAGCTTGTAGAAATCTCTACTGACCAGGATTGTTCATTTTCAGGAATTGATAGATGATTAATTTGATTAATCATTAATGTTAATACCGTAAAAAAACTTGTGAAGGACTTTGAATCCCATGTGCATTTTTTTTTTTACCTTAATTTATAATTACTGATTACAACACGTATAGAAAATAAAGATACAAATCTTTGAACATTTGAAATGACTTTTCACTTCAAATTTAAGATTGTTAGTTGGGATGATGCAGAGAGAACGACAGACTAACAGTGCTTTTTGTTACAGTATTTGAAGTGAATACAATCTTTTTTTACAAAGAAATTATCCAATGCTGATTATGCCCACTTTCAGTGTAATTGCAAAGTTATGATGATTATTCTGAGTTCACTTTAAAACGATTGTTTGTGCACAGAGCTGTGACTCTCACCTGATGTTTCAGAAGAGGTGCCCTGCAAAAGCCCAAATAGGTTGCCACCAGCTTTGCTGATTGCGGCCATTTTGGAGATGATGGGAAGGTTGTGAATGACAAAGGCAACGTCATTTCTCTGCTGTTGGGCGAGATTCCGTGCATGACCTATGATCCCAAAGCCTGTGATGTCCGTGGCAGCATGTGCATTAAATTTGTGCATTAAGGCTGCAGCTGGAGAGAGATGAAAAAAGAATTTAAAAACAATGTAAAACCTGTTGTAAAAATTGCTGAAATTATCTTATACAACACAGTTTAAAAGTTTAAGGTCAGAAAGATTTAGTTAATGTTTTTGAAAGTCGCTTAAGCTCATTAAGGCTGCGTTATGAAATGTTATAACACTTTAAACTAACAGTTTTCTTTTGTAATATATTTTAAAGTCCCCCTGTTGTCAATAATGTTATTCCTTAAAACTTAGTTGATCACCAAAATGGTATATTTAAAGCTTTTTCCTTGGAATTTTTTACTCATGCCTTAAAATAGCTTGCATGTAACTACATTGCGCTGCCGCTGACCCAGAGAAAGCGGTTATCATGTACTGGTATGAAACAGCTTTACAAACAGTCTTTTCAACATCACAGTATCATTATTTCAGTGTTACAAATATTACAATTATCACAGAAGTACTGCATTCAAAAGATTCATTCATACACGCCAATTCATCCAGTAATGAAACGAGAAATATTTCTGAGTCATTGAATCATTCATTCAAATTCATGCACAATTAATCACACACACGATTTGGCAAAGGCTGCGATTATTTTATGCGCAGATTGTCAGTGCAGCACGGCTGATCGGTAGTAAATGCTGCTTCATCTGAACGCCAGAGGGCGTCTCAAGTAGACACACCCAGTATGCCGCGCGCAGAAGTACAATTACACACATCATTCCAGGAAATCCCTATACTGTAGCTGAGTAAACAGAAGATTGAAATGCTTTGATTGATTAAACATGACTAATAAACACACGACTGCCTTATTCTGTGTAAGAAGCCACATTCTTTCACAGAATGGATGCATAACTGTTGTTATGAAAGTGTGTAAATGGTGTAAAAGCATGTTATTAAATGTTGTCTTTTGTTGGACAAGAGGTTCATAAATGATTCTCATGTTGGGAAAGATGTTTGACATGTGTTGCTTTTTCAAATTCACGTTAAGTTAGTTACCCAAACTCACAGAACTTTCAGATGGAGTGTTTACAGAGCCGTACATCACCTTTGCAATTTCAAAATCACGATAAGCCAAATTGATTTAAGTGTGACTACATGTAAATTGTGATGAATGTGCAGCCCTAATTCAAACCAATTTTAAATCATTCATTCAAATTAATTAAATATTTTAAATAAGACTGCAGAAATTAACATTTTGTCAGAACCTCTAGTAAATGTTGTTATTTTGTTTGGATGTCTGTTCATGAGAGAATCGGAATAATTTGTTTTGAAATAAAAAAAAATTGTGATCATCAATTTATTCAGAATCAGAGCATCATTACAATTTTCAGCATCATTACTCCAGTCTTCAGTGTCACGTGATCCTTCAGAAATCATTCTAATATGCTAATTAAGTGAAACATTTCTTATTATCAATGTTGAAAATACAGCTTAATGTTTTTGGGAACTGTAATCTTACTGACCCCAAATTGCTGAACGGTATAAGTGTATATGCCTTGCCTAGAGAGGTCTTGTAGTAATTAAATTAAGCAACAAATGAAAAATAAATGTATCTTTCTTTATTAGTACTGCAAAAGATATTTATTTTTTCTTTGTTCCTCGTCATTTGAAAGTACGCATATAGGCCAACTGATCTAGTACAAACAGAGTTGCAAAACTAGGAGGTGTGTGGTGTGGTGTGTGTGTGTGTGTGTGTGTGTGTGTGTGTGTGTGTGTGTGTGTGTGTGTGTGTGTTTTGGTGATGTGTGTGGTGTGTAATGAATATTGGCCCCATTGTTAAAAATAATCCATGCTAATAATGCTTATGACATACCAGTGCGATTGAGGGTGGCCATGTTGAGCATAGCCTCCTGATAAGCTTGCTCCACCTCCTCCTTGGAAATCACCAACTTTATCTTGTTCCATTTCTCAGGCTGAAGAAATTAAGCATAAAGGTAAAAGATACAGAGAGAAATTAGATGAGGTTGCCATCTCTTCATTACTTAGAGAAAGGGATAAAAGAACCGCACAAGCAATCATTCCAAAGATGATTAGTATACTCACTATATCCAGCCACTGATGGGCATTCACTGCTACTTGAGTTCCCAAAGGTTTAGTGAGAACCAACACATCTCCAGGAACAGCACTTTCAGGCCTGATACACACATATACACACAGACATATGTGAGCATTTACAAAACAAAAACAAAATGTGAAGTGTCAGACAATAAATATTTCCTTTTGAAATTGTGGTAACTGTTTGTTTAGGAAAAACTAGATCATTCAGAACCAAGTGAACAGATATAGAGTCCTTTGATTCATGAGAAACACTCACATGATGAAGTCGTTGGGCTGGCACACAACAGAGGCCACACCCCCAACAATGATCCAAGGATTGATGACTGTTTGTCCCCCGGTTACTGAAGTCCCGCCCTCCTCCGCCGCATCACGGAAGCCCTTCATCATTAAAGGCATCACCAGATCTCTCTCCTGGGAGAACATCAGCACAGCACAAATAAAATTAGTCACGCTCGGCTTTCTCATTTTGCAAAAACATCATGCAAAAACTTTGTAAACACTCTGAACAAGTCCATATATTCTGAAATTTACATTTTTGCATTAGCTTAAAAAGTAAAACTAAAAATTATACGACAGCGAGAATGAAAGCAGAGAGATTCCAGTGCACCTTCTCATTCATCTTCTGACTGACGCTGAGAAGCATGAGCATGTTGTCACACTCTGTGATGCCCATAGCGTACAGATCACTCAGAACATTTGCACAGGCAATTCGTCCCTGCAAAAATAGACATGAGTTGGACAAATTGTTTTGTAAAGTTTTGCAAAACTTTTGCGAAACATTAATAAGATTTCACTCACCATCATGTAAGGATCCTCCACTAAAGGATAGAAGAAATCTGTGGTTTGAACCAGGGAGAGACCTCCGTGCCTCAGAGGGATCACACATGAGTCCATTCCAATACCTGCAGTCAAGAAGAGTGAAATTATTTTTCACTCACTGTAAAATCATGTGCAAAGTGCATGCATGTTTATAGAAGCTAATCATATACTATATATTACTTAAATCTTTATAAAAATCATTCCGTTTGCATTTTGCAAATGGTAAGAAGCATTTTTGCGGAATAATTTTTTTTTTCAGTGGTAAGCATTGACTTGAAGCCTGAGTCCATAGTTCATCTCTTTCACATCATTGCATTATACTCCTAGTAGTTTTTAATTAACAGGATTTAAGTCAAAGGTTAAATAAAGAGTTTTACTACACAGCTTAATATATATATACACACAAAAAACGTCTCAATAAAAAAAGTATTTCTTTGCTAAACCGTGATTAACTATCAAACTGAATTATATCAGTTTGCAATGATGGAAGTCTGATCATTCCTTGAATCGGTTCTTCTTTTAACCATTATTTCTACGACCTAGTTCACAGATCTGTGGGTGGGTTTTTACATCCAAATAAAGCCATACGCTGACAACAATGCAACGTATTAAGGTTTTTCATAATAAGATTGTTTACGTGTATTTTTTTTATATAATTCTATTATACAATCAAGTCAAAAATATCTTTCCAGTATATTTTGTTGGTTAAAAAAAACTATGCTTTGGCTATTCAAGTTACTTACTTTTCGCCCTATCAGACAAAACCTCGCTTCACTTCAAATTATCTTACTCAGTACCAACAAACTCTGGTTTCTGGGTCAAATTGCTCTTTTGGGAACCGATTCGTTGAAAAGAACCGAACGAAAGGTTCAAAATAACGAAAGGTTCACGAATCAGGGCTCGCTTTTTGACAGCGATGGATGTGACAGGTCAGCGCGCGGCTCATACTTTACCTAGTCGAGGACCCTGGGGAACTGAAACAAGTTGCCCGAAATCAGCGGTCTCGTCTCCAACACCCGTCCCCGAGCCGCCGTCCTCTCCTGGCGGGCGGTCAGGCTCTAGTCCCTGCAGGAGTTTGAGCAGAGTCTCCTGCGGGACTTTACACCCTCATCCTTTCATATCGGAAAAGGCCGTGAGTCGGAAGCCGCGATCTAGGCCGTGCTCCTCCGGGTGCAGCGCCTGGTATCCCGCCGGGTAAAAGGCTCCATACCCTCCCGCTCCACCAGAGTCCACTGACTGTGGCTCGGAAACTGACATGGCTATGCTGAATTGTATTTATTGCTCATTCAGGTGGTGAAACACGGCGAAGTGAGGGGAAAACGTCAGTCGCCTCAAAGAAACAGAGAGCGTGTTTTATTCTACACGCTTGGTCATAGAAACGAGTATGGACGCGGCGTGCTTGCGGACTGAACCAACTCATCTTGCAGAGGGAAGCTGGTTGTCACTTTATGGCACCAGTAAGATAATTCGTCGCTGACAAACGAATTATTAGTTGTATATAGTTAACATAAGAGAGAAAAGGTAGGAAAATCAATCTTGCACCGAACTGAACTATCGCTAGCATATTTTTCATTTGACTGGTCACACTTCACCCACCTCAGAAATAAACGTCGCATAGGCATAGTGTGCTATCTTAAGCTCCGCCTATTCTGGTTCTGCCCATGAAGGTGCAGCATTCAGACGTTGGTGATGCAAATGTAGCTACTATGGACAATCCCATATGTACTCGAAGCTAATCGTGACCTTGTTTCGTTTGCTTCCTAAAAAAAAGGAATATATATATATATATATATATATATATATATATATATATATATATATATATATATATATATATATATATATATATATATATATATCAATGGACAGCCGTTTTCAGGATTTTTCCAGAGATGTTCGATTGTGTTCAAGCTCTGTCTGGGCACTTAAAGGACATTCACAGATGTCTCTGATTTGGTGCGTTTGGGCATGATCAGTCTTAAGTATCACATTACATTCATTATCGCCCTTACAGTCGTTAATTGTGTCCCCGGACCCCGGGATTAGATACTTTTTTGTAAATTCCAAGTGGGTTTTCTTGCGTCTTCACTGAGGTGAGGCTTGAGTCAGGCCACTCTGCCAAGTGGAGTGTTGCAGTGATGTTTGTCCTTCTGTACATTTCTCCAATCTCCATATATGATCATTGAGCTGAACCAGAGTGACAAATCAGCTTCTTGGTCACAACTCTAACATAGGCGCTACTCCATTGATTGCTCAGTTTGGCGAGGAAGCCAGCTCTAGGAAGAGTCCCGGCCAAGTTTCCCAAAATCATCATATCGTCTTGACACAATCCTGTCTCTGAGCTCTACAGGCAGTTCTTTTGACCTCATGATTTGTTTTTTGCTCTGATATGCATTATCAGCCTGAGAGGTATGTGCCTTTCCAAATCATACCCATTCAATTGAATTTGCACAGGTTAACTCTACTCAAAGTGTAGTAACATCTACACGCAAATTGGAATGCTCCTGAGCTAAATTTCAAGTGTCACAAAAAAACAAATTCTTATGCAATGCAGTATAATTAAGTTTCTTATTTTGAATACATTTGCAAAGTTCATTATGGTGTTAGGAGTGTAGATTATTATTTTTATTTTTTTCACGTTAAAAGTAAAAAAGGTAATTTAACATAAGGCAGCAACATTGAAGTGTCATGAAACCACAAAACACAATTTATAAAAAGTGAACAGTTATGTACAGGCTGCACTGAAAACAATAAATTTCATCAGTAAGTGGAAATTGGTTATTTTTGCTTTTTTCAGAGCAATTTGATTCTTTAGGGTTAAAAAGCAAAGTCGAAGCAATGTGAGCTGGTCCTCACTGCAGAACATGAAATCCACGGGGAGGAGTCGGATCTAGATCCGACTCCTCCCACCTTACATACCTAAACCTACCCAGCTCCACCCCTTATCCCTAACCCACCCTAAACCTACCCAGCTCCACCCCTTATCCCTAAACCCACCCCTAAACCTACCCAACCCCACCCCTTAATCTGGATCCGACTCCGCCCCCCGGATCTCGTGTACTGCAATGAGGTGCTACTGGAGCAATGTCAAGGAATCTGAGGTAGAAGCGTGCATCCGGAGTGTGTGATTGTCTGCCGATTATACATCATCCGGTTTGGAGAGCTTCTCTGCATTTATTGATGTCTCAATATTAATGGGGTAAACGTGGTTAACTAAACAAGCTCTTCATCAAAAATGAAATGACTCGGGAAAACTTACAGAAAAGATGTTTATTCCCATATTCAATGAATTTCATTGATATTTGGGACATTTCAACATACAGAACTGGACTATGATGATGAGTCACAGATAAATCACCTCGGTTTTTGACCTTTTGAGGTTTAATAATGATAGCATAGATGAAAATGTAAGTCTTAAATTCTTGACAGTGTCTGTTAAAAAAAGAAAAAACACCACTTCAGCTGTTGATCATACCGGTACTTTCACTTAAGCTCTACTACAACAAACCAATCTCTTGTTTCAGCCAAGGTGTCCATGGCACTAAACTCTGCACATTAAAACGGCAGGAGGAATGCCTGAAGACCAGTTTGAAAAGTATGGTGCAAAATGGACTTTTCTTCTCATCTCAAGCTTGGATAGCACTTTTGGTGCTGTAGGCCAGGTAGTAGACCAAAATGCCAATCAGAGCAGCCAAGACCTCTGTGGACACCCAGGGACCACTCCATGCACCCTGCAATTCATATATAGATATATTGGTAAATAAGCGAATAGAGAGACAAATCATAGAAAAGTAAAGCAGTAGTAGCAAAATTAACCTGTCTGGGCAGTATATTTTTGTTAATGCAAGTTTATAGATTGTTCTTAGTTTCATTACAGAAACAGTAGATGATTTAATGAAGATTAGTATGCAAACTCACCCTGTGATCCACATTGACAGAGAACAAAGGCTTGATAGAATCAACATCTTCATTGTTTCTCTGAGCCTGAAAGCATTCAAACATTTAATCAGCGCCATTGAACAGTCTCAACAAGTATCTTAAAGGGATAGTTAATTAACAATCATTATTTACTCCCCCCTCATGTTGTTCCAAACTGTACAATTTACTTTCTTTTGCAGAACATAAGATATTTTGAAGAATGTTGGTGGTGCCCTATGACTTCCATTGTATGGACAAATAAAGAAATCCTTCAAAATCTTTTAATGTTGCGAAGAAGAAAAAGTCATACAGATTTGAAATGACATGAAGATAAGTAAATGACAGAATTTTCAGTTTTAAGTGATCTATACCTTAAATCAATCATTCCTTAATTTTACCAACCTTTCTTAGAGTGCTGTAAGACTCCTCGTCAAAGAATTTGACCTGATATGTGCCAGAGCTGGCCTGCTTATGAGGAACACTCCATGAGACCTGGGCAAAGATAAATGGAACAGTTGGTTACATATAACTTTAAGGTCTTTTAATGAATCTGTTACAACACTGTCATTCATCTTTGAAACACAAACTAAGAGATTTTTGATTAAATATGAGAGATTTCTGTCTAGTCTATTTACCTCAAACTCTGACACTTCAAAAGTGAAGAAATATGAAATCCATATGAATCGAATTGTTTAATCCAAGTATTTTGAAGAGACAAAATTTCTTTATATGATGAACAAATTTAATTTAGCATTTATTCACATATGATCAGTAAACGTACATTGAGCTCTAAAATAAGGTAAACGGAAGTGTGTGAGAACCAATTAGGTTAATTCTCGTGTTACGCAGCACCTTTGAGCTTCAGCAAGAACTAATGAGGTTCATTCTTGTGAATCAGGAAAGTATGGTTAAGCTTCCATTTACCATATTTGAGCGCTCTACCTACATTAATGTGTAATAAAAGCCTAAAGTAAGTCATCATATAAAGCAAATCATGCCTTTAAAGAAGCCATGGATGGCACATTTGAATAGATTTTTAGTGAAGGGACACTAATGTTTTGAATGACATGAGGGTGAGTAATGATGACAGAATTTTAGGGTGAACTGTCCCTTTAAAACCCACGTAACCTTACCTGGTATTTGCCAACATCTTGGCCTCTGGTCACAGGAAACTGTTTGCCATTGACGTCTGCATAGAGGGCAACACTCTAAAAACAAAACAAGCTGGGTCAGTCTAATTTTCTGTATCAATGAACCGTGCTTATAAAACTGTATAACACCGTCAGTCCACTCACCTGAGCTCCGTTTGCACACGCCAGACTCAGTTCAACGATGAACACGGTCTCAGAAGAGATGAGCGCGTCTGTGGTCGTGTATGAAGACGGAGAAATGACTGGATCTGTGCAAGTCTCAGCTGAGGAGAGAAAACCCCGGTCACACATATATGAATAACAAGCTAACTTACATGTCAAGTTTAGTAGCTGAATGAATTCAAGTAAACGCTAGTTATAAAGATTTATAATGGATTAATGTGATAAAACGGAATCAATTCGATGTAGGTCGCAACATCTTCTTGTTAGCCTGCTTGATGGATAAGCGAATACACGAAAGATTGAAAGCTGAGAATCAATGCGGATGTATATCTAATATTAATTGAGAGAAATGGCAAAGTACCTGCACAAATGCCCAGACATAAAGCCAAAATAGCTGGTATAACTCGCATCATGTTGATCTGCGGGCAGTTGAATCCACCTCTACTACTTGCTCAAACCTGGGAAAGAGAGCAACACTAGCAGCGTCCACCCAATGAAACACAGACAGACACGTCACCTCAACGGAAGACTGACGTGTATGATATCGAGCGCGCCCTCTGGTGAAAGCCGCCGGTACTGCAGGTCTTTTGTCTGGAACAGTGGCTCACAAACTTGTCTATGCTCAAACCCACAGCCAGGGGGCCTCAGCAAGACACTAACATCCACCACATCTCATCGATATAAAAAAAAAATTAAAAAAAAATCTCATCGATATATTTTATCTACAGTGGCCCAAAAGTATTTGAACACGTAAGAATTTTTTTTAGTATGGAAGTTCACACAACCAAAAAGTGTCTAAATACGTTCTTAGTATAATTTTAATGTATTAAAATTAGTGCTGTCAAATTGATCTGACATAAAAGTTTGTTTACATAATATGTGTGTATATACATTATTATTATATTATATATATATATATATATATATATATATATATATATATATATATATATATATATATTAATGTCTCTGTATTTATGTTTATATATGTATACAGACACGTACACACAGAGACATTATTAATATATAGACATTTAATAATATTTATACACATATAAGCAAACTTTTATGTTAGATGCGATTAATCGATTTGACAGCACTAATTAAAATGTATTGTTTAGTAAACTAGTGTAATCTAATTAATATGCAATATTTACATTAAGTTCATGAACTATATTTAACCTCAAATTTTGTTAAATGTTTTGGTTGTTAAAATAAAATGTAATTATTAATTAAAATAAAACAAATACATTTCACGTTTGATATTTTAACAATTGCAATGGTAGGATTTTATTAGCAAATATTAAAACATGCAATTAAATTGGATTAAACTTCCACATAATTAAGTTGGAATTTTTAATTGACAGCAAATATTACTCTTAAAAATCCATGGTAATATATTTATAATAAAATTTAATTGACAGAAAATCCATTAGAGTAGATCCTCATTATATTCATACCTTTATTTCAGTAAATCTCTCCATAACAATAGTCTGTACAAAGTTGTTTTTTCCATATTCACTTTGGCTGATAATACACAATATTAACACAGGCGGGCATGAATCCTCAAGAGTGCATACATCTAGAGAAAGAAATACCACAGGTATAAAGGAAACATTGTCACTGTCAGATGTGAGCAGACGTAAAGCAGACAAACATTCACACGTGCAGTACATTACACTATGCTGTCACAAAAAGGCAGTACAGATGAGCTTTATTTTAAAGAGATACACACACTAAGTGTACAGGAACATGGTGGCAGCTCTATAGCCACATGATAAAAACATCTGCTAAACATCTGTCTACTTCAAGTCAATCTGCAGTAGGATTAAATGTTCAGAGTCCTCAGACAGTTCTCGTCTCGTCTTTAGCAGGTTCTTGATTTTCTCTTCTCATTTTTGTTGTGGTGGTCAGAGTTCACTCAGGTGTCATGAAAACACCTAAACATCTCTTCTCACTGGATACAGTCCATGACGTGGATCTGCAGGGTATCCATGTCTGGAGCCTTGTACATACATTTTGGGCAGCGGTAATCAGGCAGCTCGTCCTGCTCATCATCTCTTCTGCGTGCAGATGGAGGCTGGGCTGGGTTGAACATGGCTGGTCCTGGGAAAGGTACTTCAAAAGCAGACATTTCAAGTTGAGACCCCAAACATGTTCAGGTAAAGTAATACAACATTATTTAAAAAGATAATTGATACATTTACAATATAGCCCGTGAACAAGATGAAGTCCTTCCTTCAAAATGAAGGAAAAAGAGTGCGCATATGTTTTAGCACATGCAGACTCTGAATAAGGGGTTTTACCTGTTGGAGGGGGCGGGTGAGGTCGAGGCCTGTAGTTCTCCAAGTGTCTCTGTTGCATCTCCTCAATGCGAGCTCTGTGAAGAGACAACACCCACATGTAACTCTTGGGCATTTTGTGTTGAAATGCGTTCTTTTTTCACGTCTTAAATGTTTCAATTGACTTGGCTTGAAAACAAGTGCAAAAGATAAACGTTTGTGACTGCAGCACTGGTCCGGCAGTGTCCTTCATCTGTCCGGAACGTGTTTCAAGCACTAGGGCTGCCGCCTCAGTCGACGAGAAGAGGCGTGGTTGATTCAATTTTAATTAATCGGTTAGTCGCAGAAGAAAAAAAACACAGGAATTGGAGAATTGGCGTAATAAGGCCCCGTTCACACTGCAGGCAAAAGTGGCCCAAATCCGATTTTTTGGGGGTCAAGTGACCAGGTCCAGGAGATAGTGTGAACACTCAAATCTTGCCCACATCTGATTTTTTCAAATCAGATTTAGATGTTTGTGGTCCTGAATCAAACCCAGATAAGATTTTTTCCAATGCGTCCGCAGTGTGAAAAACCAAGGCGGATTTGATGCAACTTTTACATCAATCTACATCAACATTTGTCACAATTATGCGCCGGCGAGTTAGCACTAGACACAACAGACACAGACAGTAACATTAAAAACTTGACTAGATATAGAGAACAGTAATGGAGCGAGTCAATGGAGGGAGAGTGTATTAATTAGACCTAATTAATATATGGGGAGATACTTCAATTCAAGCTAAACTAGAAGGATCCTACCTTAACCGCTCCGTTTTTGAAAAAATAGCACACGAAATGGAGGAACAGGGACACAGGAGAACGTGGCTGCAGTGCCAAAGGAAGGTGAAGAGTCTTAAAAGTACATTTAAAGCAAATTATTCTAACAATCGAAGCGGCCGTGGTCGCATCACCTGCCCATTTTGCAACGAGATTAGCCGTGTAATGGGCGATAAACCCAGCTGTCAGCCGTTGGAGCTGCTGGATAGCTACGAAGCAGGTGAAGAGGAGCATGAAACTCCGAGGAGTTCGGCAGACAGCCTGGATATAGATGATAATTTTGCCAATAGCCAATTTTATTTTCTTTCTCTTCGTTCTTCTCCTCCTCAGCACCTGCTCATTAATTTTACGGCTTCCATTACACAGACTTTTAGAAATAAAAGCAAAAATAGTTACTTCCTCCATAACCACACGACCATTAGTGCAACAGCGTGCTGCGTATGATGTCATTGTTATTGTTCTTTTGCGCATGCGGGTTAGTTTGAAACATGCAAACAGTTCACACTGGAATTTGCTATAGGCCACATTTTAAAAGGTAATGTGAACAGCCAAAACAAAAATCGGATCTGAGCAGAAAAGTGTCCACAACTAAATTAACGTTATCTTACATATTTTCATTTAGTGTGAACATTTTTATAAAACATGGCCATTTATTTTTTATTAAAAGGGCTTATGTCTGCTATTGTAGGCTCATTTTGTTATTGTAATCAACAAATTTAGACGCAAGAACTGGGTGCCTGTGAGATGAACATGCTCGGCCAGATTAGGCTCAAAGTCGTTTGCTGTTACAAAAAAAGCCATGCACACCGCCACGAGAAATGGGGCCTTGGCACCAAACGCGCACAACCGCCCACACCGCAATGGCGCCATTTTTGCCGCACGCACCATTTCTTTATGAAGCGTGAAAGTGGTAGTTGCATAGCTGTCTGTGGAGATACAGAAAGCTTTTAGATTTCTTTAAAAATATCTTAATTTGTGTTCCGAAGATGAATGAAACGGGTTTGGAACGACATGAGGCTGAGTAATTAATGACAGAATTTCATTTTTGAGAGAACTATGCCTTTAAATCAATAAATAATCATTATTGTACCCAAATATCAAGAATTGTTCACTGCTTCCATCTCTTTTCATACCGTGACGTTCCCTCTTGCTTGAGTCTGTCTATCTCAGCTAGTGCCTTATTTAGCTCCTCCTGCAACTCTTCCTTCTTTTGATTGAGTTTCTCTCTGGCTTCCCTTTCAGCCAGGAAGTCCATCTTAAAGATCTCTGCCTGCAAAAAAAAAGAAAATGTGCGATTGTGTTTGTTACTATATGCAGCATGCATGTTGAATGCGTATTTATAACAAAGACAAAGTAAGTGATTATTTGAATGAGGTGTTCTTTTCACCTGAGCATTCAGCACTGGTATAGTTTCTAATGTAGCTCTCAGCTGCTCCATTTCCTCCTTGAGTTTATCGATGTGATCCTGTTTCAGGGCCAGAGCTTTCTCTGCCTCTGCTAACCTGTTAGCTAGAGTATCTGCCTCTCCGCTCTGAAATGGAAATACCACACATACACTTTCCATTAACCACATATAGTGCAAACCATGCACTGACCCATTTTCAAAAGTGCTACCCACAAACATGAAACCGTAACAGTTTTCTAGTTTTGGAAGCATTTAAGTTTAAGAGATGGGTCAATGACTAATAAGTGTCCACCATAAAGAAAAGAAAAAACGTTTAAAACATTTTTATTTTTAAATATAACAGCAATATAAATATCATTTGTCAGGTAAAAAAAAAAAAAAAAAAAGTATCCTACAAATATCGTAATTATTAATACATATTTATTTCAACTTATTGACTTTTACACACAAATCACAAAGGGTTGTATTGTTAATGTTAACTAAAACTGTTAAAAATCTTTAATTGAAAAAGCTCAAACTAAATAAAATCAAATATTATATGAAAAAACTACTAAAACCTAAAAAGGTTAGGTTGAAAAGTCCTAAAAATACTAAAACTGAAATAAGAAAAATATAAAATTATTTTAACAAAAAAACTAATAAAAAATGACAAAAGCAAAAATCTAAATGAAAAAATAATATAAACTAAATTAAATGATTAATAAATACTTAATATAAATATTTGAAATACTGAACAGTATCAAAGGTTTCTATTTACAACATGTTTTTGCAGGTTGAGCATTGTAGCCAATCACAGACATATCTGTTGAGCATGTGAACGCAATGGCCAATCGGAGGTCTTTAAGTTAGAATCCGCTCAACAACACAAATTCTGCACGCTCGCGAATCCACTCATTGTAACCAACGAAGTATAAACACAATGTCAAAAAGAGAACCATTAGCGTAGACAGCTTCATAACAGAGTTTCGCAAGAGGGCAACTTTGTGTACCTCGCGTTGTGATTGACAGCTTCATAGATTAGAATGGCAGCAACCTTTATTCCCTTTCTGAACATAATATATATTTTTCATGCGGCTAACTAGAGTTTCATAACCAACATAGTAGAGCACAAACAGCAGCTACCTACCCTGTGATTGGCTTGCTTTTCACTTTTAAGTTTGTTGTCGTAATCCTGAAACAGACATGTGTATGCATGCTGGAGCTGGGCCAGCTTCCTCCTAGATGAGGAAGAGCAACAGGAATTGTGGGTTACGGTTACAATTGTAATAATGAAAAAAGGGAAGCTGCTTTTGTTAAGGGGCAACTCACCTCTCCTCCACTATGACGAGCCTCTCGTTCTTCAGAGCAGTTTCTAGGTTCTGTGTCTGCAATAAAAGATTGTCCACTGTCACACTGTGCTGCTTCTTCTGCTGCTCCATGTCTCTCTCTAAAGTCTGCAGGCGTTCTGTCTTCTTGCCCAATCTGGGAGATCAAACAGGTCTTGTACACAGCTGCAGACTCTCATAATCAAACACATGCACAAGGATGAAGAGATTCACTCACTTATCCTCTAATATTCGTCTCTCTGCCTCACTCTTCTCCAGCCAGTTTTGTCGCTCATTCAACTCACCGAGAAGGGACGTGACTTGAGCTCTCAGAGCTTCACTATCCTTTGTCAGCTACAAACACAAAGATAATGATGATCCCTCATCTCAAATTACTGCAAATGCTGCCATAACTCAACACAGAAAGAAGTGGCATTTGCCTGAAAAATCAAAGGTTGTATCTTTGCTTATGTACCTGAACAAAGTCCTTCTCTTTCTGTTTGAGAAGAGCCTCAGTTCTGTCTCTCTGAGCAGAATTCTTCTGAAGACAGTCCAGCTTCTCCTGGAGCTCCCTGTATCTACATCCCAGCAAAGACAGACAGACACCCGATTAACCGGTCATCTTACTGCACATCACCAGCGAAAGTACTACCACTTGTATTTGGATACATCAATTCATTCCTTATAAGTATTATCTACATTGTAATCAAAATGAAAAAGTGTGGGGAAATTTAGTGACCAAATGTTAAACAAATCAAAATCTTATATTTTAGCTTCTTCAAAGAACTTTCCCTTTGCCTAGATGTGAGGACAACAATGAGCTCTCTTGTATGATGGGCTACATTGACTATGTTCACCATTTGGTCCAACTAAAAATCTATCAATAAATATACACACACTACTGATGAAAATGTTTGGGGTTTATGCTTTTGAAATAAATATCTCATGTTGACCAAGGCTGGATTTATTTGATCAAATATATGGTAAAAACAGTAATTTGTGAAATATTATAAAAATTCAAAATAATGTAATTTCTATGCGTTTTATCTGCCATAACTCCAGTCTTCAGTGTCACATGATCCTTCAGAAATCATTCCGATATGCTGATTTGATGCTCAAGAAACATTTTTTTATTATTAATGTTAAAAACAGCTGTGCTGCTTAATTTTTTTGTAGAAAAATATTTTCTTCTAGACATTTTCATAATCTTTTGTACCATTATAAATGTCTTTACATTTTTATGCATCCTTGCTGAATAAAAGTATTAATTTTCCCCTTAAAAAACAATCCTCCCGACCCAGAATTAATACTAGTTATGCTAGTCAGTGCATGTCCCGACAACATGTTCTTGCAACACGAATGAGGGGGAAGGACACTCATGCACACATACAGTGAGATACGTTTCCCCTCACCTGCCTTGTGTAGCCTGAAGCTGCTCAGTTAGTTTAGCCAAGTGAGGGCTAAGCAGACACGTGAGTCGAGACAGAAGACAGAGAAGAGAGATTCCAAACCATTCACATTAAAAGAAAGGAAGCAAAGCACCTTGAGATTTATTACAATCCAATCCAAGCATGCAAAGTTAAAGGAGCATCACTATCACCTGCAGGGAAAGAGAGCAGAGTAAACTGAATATTTGAGAGTACCTTTCTGCAGGAACGGTGAGAGCGCAAGTCTGCTGGACTGACTCTTCTGTAACATTCTGATAAAGAGAGGATGAATCAATAGTAGTTTATTAGTTCATAAACTAAACCAAAGTATGCTAAAATCTGAACAAGAGCAGCTATTTAACGTCCTGTAAGAAACCAGTAACAGTGTCCTGTGATGTGACATGCTTTATACTATTCAAAAGTTTGGGTCAGTAAGACATTTTTTTGTTCAGCAAGGATGCATTAAATTGATCAAAAATGACAGAGAAGTGGCTACAATTTAAAAAAGATTTCCATTTCAAATAAATGCAGTTCAAAAGAACTTTCTACTCACCAATTAATAGAATTGTATCATGTATAAAATGTATTATGGTTTCCATAAAAATATTATGCAGCGGCACACAACCGTTTTCAACATTGAGCCAAAATCACATTCAGCATATTAGCATATTAGATACTGAAGTAACGGCATCACAGGAATAAATTGCATTTTAAAATATATAACACTTTAAATTGTAAAAATATTTCACGATATATTTATCGTGACGCTATTTTCTTCTGGAAACAAACTTTTTTTGCATTATTTTCTGTAAATATTTTTCTGTTATCTATGTAAAGCTACTTTGAAACAATCTGTATTGTAAATAGCGCTATATGAATAAATGTGACTTGACGGTAGTGTTGTTTTTACTTTGATCAAATAAATGCAGTCCTGGTGAGCACAAGAGACTTTTAAAAAAAACGACCACAAACTTAACGGTACTTTCATTTAATATTGTTTTAAATAACATTTCTGTATAAATATTATTATACATGCAGTTTTTAATGAGACACTCCAGAACTAACTCCAAATAAGATCCAGTGAGCAGTTACACGATATAAATGACAGAAAAGGGGTTGGGCATGTTATTTGTCAACTAACCATATGACACATCTAATTGTAGCAATAAACATGTGGAAATAAAATGCTCTACCTGAGTGAGTTTGGAGTGTAACTGCTCCACGGTGGCAAGGAGATTTACTCGCTCTTTCTCACTCTCTGCTTTTTCCTTCTCCAGCTCCTCATTCCTCCTCCTCAGCACCTTCATCCCTTCCTCCAGCTTCTCTTTGTGGCTTTTCAGCAGTTTCAGAAATTCATTAGAGCCCTCAACAGGCTTAAAAGTAAAGAGATTTGTAAAGATTAGGGCAAAAATAGGCTATATTAAAAAAACATTATTTTTAGCCATGTTTGGACTTTACTTTAACATAGTAAAGAAAAGGAGGACAAACATACCACACCCAAAAGAAGTCAAAGCAGACTGCAGATGTTGCACACAAAAAAAACAATGTTACATTTCACATATTGAGAATAAGATTTATGGTAAATTACCAAACTTTGAGGCATTGTGCGTCTGTCAGTGTCTCCTTCAGCTCGGCCTATCAGTACAGCTTCATTTAATACCTGCGGGATGAAACAAAAACGGGATGTTGATTTTAATTCAATGAACCGAGAACTTTCTGCAAGTTCCTTATGAATAGAGGATTAACAAAAGAACCTACTTCTGGTGAGTCCATGAGGGCATTTTTCTCTGCATTGGTGCACTTCAGCTCTTGGTCCTGGCCTTGAGTTCCAGTCTCTTTAGAGATGTCGACACATGGACCGATGCTGTGGTTGAGCTGTCCTAACAGGCTCTGGTTTTCCTGCGCCAGCCGCTGCACTAAAGATCTGGCCTCACGGAATCTACAGCTCAGGAACTCTCGCTCCTCCCGCGACCTCCTCTGCCACCCCTCCATCTCTTCACATCTCTCTTTGAGGGCATCATTGCTTCGCTTCAGAGCCTCTGTGGAACGTTTAGAGTTGTTTATGCATTGTATTCAATAGGCAAGGAGTCTGGCATAGATCTCGTCGTCTCACCTCGTAGCTGATGATTATCTGTTATGAGTCTATGGACCACTTCATTTCCCGCTAATTCAGGAGGGACCCTCAGAGACCCCTGTGAACTGGCCATCAGTGACCCTTGACCTCCAGCACCCACAGTCTCCTCTCCAGTCAGCTCCCACTGCAGAGTGCAACCACCTGACGGCTGCGGCTGGACCATGATCCTGAAAGAGAGAGAGAGAAGACAAACCAATAATAAACATCGGCAGCTCTGAATCGCCATTACCTTTCCAATTGTTTATGATTCATGGCTAAGGATTTATTTATTTAGAATTATTTTTTAACGTCATGTTAGCAGCAATCAATAAAGGAAATAAAAAATACAATTTACAAAATAACTATTTAAGATGATACTTTTTTCAGGTGATTTTAAAAAAAAAATACATCAGTTAAACATATCTTTGAGTAAATGTATTTACTTTTTGTACATTGAAAATTGTGCAGTGAAGTAAAATATGTTTAACAGAGTTTGACATTGAAGGCATGAAGGTGGTTCTTCACCTTTCAATAAATTTACCATGTGTACGTGTTAAATGAATGGAACAGCACCTAGTAAAAACAACTTTTTCATAACTAGATTTGAAATTAAACTTTTGGTCATGAATATTCATCATTATTCGTCTTTGTGTCAAAATGATCGCAAATTTATTTTAATCTGTTTTGGGCTATAAAATGTTCCACTGCTCATTTGAGAGTGATTCACTATAGTTAATTATTCATATTATTGATATAGGCTATATTATCAATAAAAGTTAATAAATATGCAGTTAATACAAATATAACTGTTCATTGGTAGTTCATATTAGAGCAGATCTATTAAATAATATTATTAGATATAACTTTTAATCTTAATGTATTAGTAATATGGAGTTAATATAGAGTTAATATGAACCAACAATGAAAAATATTTATGTAGTTAACAAATAAAACTATTGTAAAATAATATTCACAAGACTTTTTCGGTGCTGGAAATGACATTTAACATTCCCTGATATTTCCAGGTTTTTTTCAAGGTGTACAGTTAGGTACATTTTATTTATGCACAATTAAATGGTAATGGTTTTAACAAACTTAGATGTATATTATTTTACAATATCACATATTATTTAAAGTGTAATGAATTAATTTCGGTTTCACATTACAACAAATGCGAAAACAGCTAAATTAGGCTATTCGCTGACACTTCTTCCCTTAAAAACGCCACATCTAAAATAAAAGAATAACTCTAAATCATATTGAAATTAAGAAAAACATAATGTAGGCATCTCATGCTGCTTTTCCCAAAAAGAAATATAATTTCACTGTTTCTCATTGCGGTGTTCACGCTAAAGACAAACACATAACGTTACCTCAAAGACGCTGTTGACTCTTATATTGACCCTTATATTTAGTTCTTATCGACAGGTTTATTTTAAACAACTTCTCACGTTTTCTGAAAGCCGAGTCTCAATGTTTTGTTTACAGGCTCGTCACAGACGCGTTCAGCTAACGAACTAGCATCAGTGCATTTAAACCCTAAAACATGCAAAACCACAAAGTAACACAATTCAGACTCATTATATACACATACATTATCTGATAAATATATCGTAGGATGTAATAGGAAGGTAATTATTACCTTATTTAAGCCGTTTACAGTATATAAGTCTACCGCTAACACAGATCAACTGTCTGTCGGTCTTCCGCCAAAGAAACACGGCCCTGTTTATAGTCAACCGCAGACGGTCAGGTCGGCAAACATCTTCAACCTCACCAAGCTGGAAAATCAGATTCGAGGCTGATATAGTAAATCAGACGAAAACATCCAGAAAAGCTCAGACAGGTGCAAACTGTCGAGGAATTCCCCCGCGATACTTCCGCGCTTCATCACACTGTGCACTGCTTCCGGGTAGCTAGACAGAGGAATTATGGGAAGACAATTGACAGTAAAAAGTCACATGAGACTTTTTCACCAGAGGCGTTTTTGTTATTAATGAGGTTAATATGTCTTTAGGTCATTTTTTACATGATTATGCTCCAGAGATTGTATAATAGTTTTTTTTTTTTTCACGTCCAGAACATTTTTTTTAGCTCTTAATAACAAAATAACAACAATAATAATAATTATTAGGCTATTATTATTATATTATGCAAAGTTCTTTTGCAATCAAAATGATCACAAATTTATTAGGCTATCTCTGTTTTGGGCTATAAAATGCTCCAGTCCTATACATGGTAACACAATCCACTACAGCACTTTCACCTGTAGTAGGCCTAATGAAACATGTGAAAAGTATTTTACGAATACCAATATACAAACGTTTTTAGTTTGACCTCACAAATACAAGAAAAAGTATATAATGCGTTTGAGTGTTTTATCGTCCAGCTTGACTTAAAGTAACACTATGTAGTTTTTCAACCTTCATAATATATTTCCAAGACCCTTGTGATGGTACATTGACTTAAAATAAGTTAAATGACAAGTCTGCCATAGCCTGACGGGGTCTGTATCGCTTTTACTGGCACTATGTAACTTCGGGTTTCGGGTAGGAACCCGTGCACAAAAAGAACTACAAAATTGGACTGCTTTACGTCAAGCGCTACAATAGTCATTATTTCGTTTTTCTTCGTTTCTGATGTCGCAATACATCATCCTTTCATGAAATCATGTAACATACTCTACCTTGTCTGTGGACATCGTTCATTCTAAAGCCGGTGCTGGGTAAACAGCGAGCGTGCGTGCGACGGTAGGCTAAATTATTTACGACAGCGGCAATGGACAATTTCGTTTCCAACCAGTAGGGCGACCGAAGAGGAAAAGTTACTTGGTGTTACTTTAATTCACATAATAACAATGTTGTTGACAAAACTTGATAAAAAAGGGAACTTGAATGTACAAATGTAGGTGGTTGTTTAATTCAAATACATGTATGACATGATAACCATCAAAATAGACATCTGGCTTCATAGATAATACATGACAATTACACATTATATCAAACAGAAAAATATAAACGGATTATATGAAAAAAGAGGTTATTGATATTTTGTGAGAGGCTCTTTTTCGTATTATGCTTAGAAAGATACAAAATATTTTCTGACATGCAACATTTTTATTACATTAAGATAATTTAAAACGATTATTATTATATAATTAAAAACCTACAGGCTATGATAGCATGTAATCCTCTTCTTTAAATGGTTTGAATACATGCTTTATTTTGTAACTTCAAAAGAGCAATAAAAAATTCCAAGGTTTCATGTTTTGTCGTTTGGAAAGCAGTCTAACAAGCTTCCTCAAATTCCTCCTTAATTGTGCTTCATCACTCTTTGGCGACCGTCACATATATGCCACTGCAACAGCGAGCCACAGATGTGCAGAATGGAGTGATGAAGATATTAACCACACTCATCCACAGTGACCTCACACAGGGCAGGCAGGTATGACACACCTGAATACAGGGCATCACACACCTATGACAAGAAGAAGGAAAATAGAAGCAGTGACAATATTTTGGATAGTTGTTTAAAGGCATAGTCACCCCCTCATGTTGTTCCAAACCTGTATGAGTTTCGTTCTTCTGTTGAACACAAAATAAGATATTTTGAAGAATGTCTGTAACCAAACAGTTTGGTCCCCACTGACTTCCATTGTATTTTTTTTTTCAATACTATGGAAGGAAGTCAATGGCTATCGTCAACTGTCTGGTTACAGACATTCTTCAAAATATCTTCTTTTGTTTTCAACAAAAGAATGAAACTCATACAGGTTTGGAACAACATGAGGGTGAGTAAATGACAAAATTTTCATTTTGGAGTAAACTTTTTTTCTGTAAAAAAGAGCCTACCAGATGTGCATACAGGCCAGCAGGGCAAAGAGGCAGCCGCAGAGGCAGGAGAGGGGAACCGCACACAGCGCCGTCAGGCAGCGGTAAACCCACAGCCGCGCGGACTCGAAGGCGATCCCGCTGTACACCCACACGCGGTCGTAGCTGTGTGTGGACGCGGGCTCTGCCAAAACATCGCTAAACTCTACCTGGTGGTGTCACAATGAACAGAAAGTTACGTGAATTTTATTTCTGGTTATTCTTATTATCATGTAGGCTACTATACTAGCCTACTGTAAAACATCCTGAATGTCCATCCAGAATGAGAAATTAATTAACGTTTCGTTCACCTTCAAGTGTTTGTTGACGCCACAGGGATCCCTGATCTCAACATGAGCGAGGGAAGGGATGGAGGAGGAGAACTGTGGTGGAGGAGGCGGAGACGGCTGGATCTTCTTCACATAATAATCTTCTTCTTCATCATCATCATCATCATCATCATCATCATCAATATTACACTCCACCAAATACTCGTCTCGCATCATATTGACTGCAAAGCAGATCACACGCTTTTTCATGATTTATCACATTTTTTACTTTTGTCAAATCACCTTAGATTTATGTGGTTTAGATAACATGATTTTTTAATTTCAATTAACTTACTTTTTTTAGTTAAACCAACAATATTTTTTACTTTGGAGGCTATAGGATAGTTTTTTAGCATAGGCTATCTGTGGGTTAAACATGTTAAATTAAACATTTTAGTTCATAAACTACAGCAGTGGTTCTCAAAATTTTTGACTGCAAGGCCCCCGGTTGTCAAAGACATTATTTGAAGACCCCTACAAACTTTTTATTCACATAAACTGGAGTTGCATCATTAAAATAACTAGCTATAAATAATTATAATAATTATAACTAGCTATAAAAAATACAAATAATAGTTAGATCTTACAATCCCAATAACTGCTCCTTTTTTATTAATTGAATTTGTTTAAATCTTTTAAAATTCCCTTATGTCCCGTATGTTAAGGTTGACCAAAGTAATTTCGAGATGACAACACGTGACGTTCGACTCGGAGATGTGAGCTGTTCACGTCCTCAGAACTAGGAAGTATACGTTTCTAGGCTATTAAGGCCTAAATTAATCTGCAGCAGTTATGTGGTACAAGCATAGACAGTAAAAGAAAGGGTACAAGTAGGAGCCCTCAGAAAATTCCCAGCTTACAAGTAGGCTACATGCTTTACGAGGAAGTTGAAGTATCGTAATGACTACGTTTACTAAACTACTATCTACTATTAAATTACTACTACATTTTAAATAATTTTGAGCCCTTGCACTTTTGATCTTGCACTCCCCTTGTAAGTGTGAGTGCTGCCCCCGTTTGAGAACCACTAAATTACAGGAAACATGTGACAAATACAACCCAAGTCAGACTAGACACACCCTGACAACTCTTGCTTAGCCTACTACATTCACTTTCACATTACGCATCATACATGCTTGATTGAGAAGCGATGACATGAACCCACTACTAGTACTGTATGGCATATGGGCGTATGACAAAATCTGACATTTCATAAATCAATTTGAAAAGAATGTGTAGAAAAAAACATTTGACATACATGCATTGCATTTTATATAGAATACTCATGATGAATGGGATGCAAAATATTTTTTTTTAGCCATTTTGAATATTTATCACTTACCCGATTCAATATTCAGTCCTGGTCCAAAAAATAAACTTTTAGGAGTAGTTTATGACTATTTTGATCAGTCAGACAGACACTGCAAATCTCCTTAAACTGTTTCGTCATCCACATCTAACAGATGAATATAGGCCTATATCATTCTGTTGGACATCAGAATGAATGGAGCGGAGCGTTTTACAGTAAAGCAGTGTGACCTCACTCTCTGTCCCTTCTGTTCTTTGCCATAGTCTAGTTTGTGGAAGTGTGTGTACCCAGTGAAGAATTAGTAGGCTGAGCATAGTTATTTTGGGGAGAGGAATGGAGAGGGCACCACTAATCAGGTTACCGGACAGGCAAACCCTATTCACACACACCCAGTTTTCTCTCATACTATCTAATTTTAGGCCTAGATACATAATTTCTTTCTTTTAGGAAACATACAGTGGCCCTAAAAAATATTGGGACAGTTAAGAGACACTTAAAAATGTATGCCATTGTATTACACAGCGTAAAGTTAAAAGCAAAACTGGTAACACTTTACTATAAGTTTCCATATGTTAACATCAATTAACTTCATTAGTTAACATAAACAATTAAAAAGACTTCTAAAGCATTTATTAATCTTGGTTAATGTTAATTCAAACATTTACTAATACATTATTAAAATCAAAAGTTGTATCTTTTAACATTATTTAATGAATTTGAGCTAACATGAAATAATGAAATGTTAATAAAAATGGAAAAATACTGTAACAAATGTATTGCTCAGTGTTAGTTAATGGATTAACTAATAGGACCTTGTTGTAAAATGTAACCCCTAAACTAATAAAAATTGCTTTCATTGAAATAAAATCAAATATGAAAATGTAAAAAAAAAAATGTTTGCAACAGAGATAAAATACAAGTTTAGGTTAAAGTACTAAAATATATATATATATGAAAAAACATAGAATAAAGCTAATTAGAAATACCAACTCAAAACAAACAAAACATCCTACATAGACTTAAAATAAAATGAAAACTGAAAATAAAAATCTAGTTTAATATAATAAATTATACAAGAGTATATAGATAATATTTTATAACATTGTAAGAGTAATTATTTTGCATTAAATATTTGGCAAGTCGACAATATTTTATAATCTATAATTTATTTTGATAATATTGTAATCCACATATCAATGATGACATCATCTACCAGAGACACACACTGCTAAGGGGAAGGTGGAAGTGGAAGTCGAGGGAGACCAGTAACCAGAGGCATTAATATGTGCAGCGAAAAGGAAGTGAGTGCCATTGTACTTCCTGTGACTGCATGTGCCTTTTCACAGTTTGTTCTTTTCTCCAATCACTTCTCTGTTGGACAGTTCCTGAGCTGCTTTGTGGCACTTATCTTCACAGTTGTATTTTTCACATGGAGCCGGCGGGATAAAAAAAGGCTACAGAGCTGTGCTTATTTTGTCCGTCCCACCTGTTGCATGCATGTGCTGGTTCCTTTACGACAGAATGCTTTTTAAAGAATAATCCATTGTAATGCAAAATAATTTTAAAAATTAGTAATGCAATTAAATGTAAAAAAAAAAAAAAAAATGATACAAAAACACTAAATTAATTATCTAAAAAAAAACACTGGAGCATTTTAATATTCATGTTGTACCTAGAACTACTTGAGCTATGCATAATATCAAAAAGCAACAAAACTGAATAAGAAAAACTCAATAATGAAGTAGATCTCTTGGTTCGCAAACATCTGAGTGGCCTTCATGAATCTCTTGCTACATTCAGGGTGACAAGTCTATATTTAAAATTACAGTGTGGACTCTGTCAATCATGGACATCATTCCCACAATTCACTTGCCGATCAGAATCTGTGCTTTGAGGGACTCCATGAATACATCATCAGCAGAAAGTTATGTTTTTCCAAAAGAACACAGCCAACACTACAGTCAAAAACATCAGACACATTGGACATCACTGCGGTGAATGATTAGAGTAGGAAATTCTTGACCGACGACCAGATTAACTGTTATCAAAGCTAGTAAAACACAAATACAACCAATAATAGGATCAATGACTTGGTCTCACACGAACAAAACCATAATCAGTTACTGTCAACAGAAATTTAGTTAATAAGGTGTAAAGAGTACCATATATTGTATGTCTGGAAAAATATATTCATATCTGTGATGAGTTTGCTGTTCCCCCAACACTCATACTCAGATTCACTCATATATAATCACTTCTTCCCCCTCAGTCCTGTTGGTCTTGGGGTTTGAAGAGACCTCTGCTGCGCAGGCCGAAGCCTCCCTTCTTCACCGGAGGTCGAGCAGCAGCGGAGGAAACCGACGGGACAGATGCAGGGGGAGAGGAGGGGGGAGCGCTCGAACCCGAGATGTCCAGAGGAGGTTGACGAGACAACAGCTCCCTAAACACAGAGTTCATCTGGCGACTGACCTCCTATGAGAAAGAGAGAATCGCTCATTAAAACATTAGGATTTGTATATGGGTTTCCATGTTCATAGATTTAAATCAGTGGTTCTCAGGCTTTTAGATTCTAAGGCCCCCATTGTCCAAGTAATATACAAAGGTAAGATATTTCTGGTACTTCTGCTGTAATGACAAAGCTGCTTGTTTTCAAAGCCGTTTTATTTACAAAGGAAATATATTAAAATAATTAATTTATAATTATCAACTAAATCCATGAATCTAGTTGTTTCAAAAACCTTTTGTATTAGTTCATGGGGGATTTTTTTAATTATTAAAAACCAATTATTTTGTGAAATGTCCGTCAGTATGAGAATCAGACCTTGTCGATATGTACTGTCTGTCTGTCTGCTGTTCCTCCTACTGGCCTCAGACTGTCCAAATGTGGTCTGCGCTCTTGATGACTAAGAGAAAAAAAGGCATTAAAAAGAAGGGAAAAAATTCCATTACTTATAACAATATACACTACCATTCAAAAGTTTGGGATCTGTCTCTTATGCTCACCAAGGCTACAATTATTTGATCAAAAAGTACAGGAAAAACATGCAATATTATGGAATAGTTTTACAATTTAAAGTAACCGTTTTCTATTTTAATATTCTATAATATATTACTGTGATGCAAAGCTGAATTTTCAGCATCATTTCTCCAGTCTTCAGTATCACACGATTCTTCAGAAATCTAATTTGCAGCTTAATGGCCGGTACACATTGTACGGATTTGGGCTGTTCCAGACGAAAGATGACCAATCGTGGCGATTTCTGTGGTCATGGCTCCTAAACAGTGGTCCATTCAAAGATGGCCGCTGCCACGGTCTTGTAACCAAAGATAGCTTAGGATCATTCTCTGACATTTTCTGTTTCCTGACTAGCCAATAAAAGCCAATAACTAGTCACATGCTCAGATATCGCCTCATGCATGTGCCTTTCAGCAGCTGGTCCCATCAAAACAACAGCTTCTGTTCTCCTACCCTGAGAATTGGCGTGCAGCTGCAGTTGACTGAGGAGGAAGGATGAGTCGTCCCTCGGGCACCTGCAGGGTGAGCTTCCGTATGGGGCTCACATTCCCACTGCTGCCTCCACCTATACTGCTTCCTCCACTGCTGGTTCTCTGCCGGCAGGGCAAAGAAGCGCTGTCACTGTTCACTCTCATCCTGGGGAACGACAGCAAACACGGTGCAGATGCAGTAAGATCTCCTGTGTAGAGCACCCATGGTGCATTATTACCAGCGGTCTGAGAGAATGTACCTGGTGCTCTGTTCAGACTGCTGCTGTTCTTCTGATAGGTTTCCTGTGCTTCCCCCTCTGCTGTCATCCTTCTTCCCTCGTTCCTTACGCTCCGCCCTGAGGATGAGAAGACAACAAGATGAGGTTACCAAAGCTAATGGTGAAGTTATGGCTACCAAGATATTGTATTAGAACAAAAGCAATATGTTTGTTTATTATGTCTCTCTTTATGGATTCCATAGACTTTAATCAGTTTAGACACAAATTTTATTTAATGCAAAAACAAGGCTGCGAGGGATGGATTTACAGTCTCTTTCATAAAACAATACAAGCGGAACAAATTTGTGTAAATCATACATAAATCCATTCTTACGTAAATGGCTGCGGTGAATTGAATGCGACAATTTATGCAAGATTGGTTGTAAAGGTTTGTTCTTCTTGCATTTCATGATTGAGGCCAGTTATGTCTGCGTACCTGGATGTTGATCATTCTGCCAACAAAGCATTAGATGTGACCTTGAGCCTTATTTTCAGCATGACATATTGAATGAACTGTCCCTCACAGTCTTGTTTCTGTTAGTGACAAATTAAATATGACATATCTGACTGATCTCCTATGCATCATATCAGTCATGTTTGAAACATGGTAATATAAAAGCAGATTAATTAGCGCTCAGATATTTACTAATCAACCAATTACTCAAATAATGAATAATCAATTTGGTTAGCAAATTATACTCATTAGCTGTTTCAAAAGCATTCAACACTGGAAATATTGACAAAAATTGTTCAGTGTAATAGATTATTTTATGCAATGTGTGTGTGTGCTATGTATTTTTTTCATAATTATGTTTACATTACCGTTCAAAAATTTGGAGTTGGAAAGGTTTTTCAGGATTTTTTATCATTAGAAAGTTCAAAATGACAGCATTTATTTGAAATATCTATGCTTTATGTCTATAAAGCATATTATGCTATAAATCAATCCCTTACTGGATCAGGATGCTGTCTTTGTAACTAGTAAGCAACAAAGCTTTGAATCTTCGACTAAGTTTTGAAGAAACGGAGCCTGTAACAATTTAAACTTTTCTTTCTATAAGTCTTATTGTTCATATGTAGCTGTAATAGTAACACCAATGCAATGTTTGAAGGAACCTTGTGTAGTTTATAGTGAATATGGTCTCACCCCTCTACCATACTGATGTACTTATGGGGGATCAGGCCTCTCACTCCTCCTACTTCCCCTTTCCACCAATCAGCAGAGACCTTGCTGTGTAGTAGGAGGTGGTCACCCTGCTTGAATGACAGCTCGGCTGCAGAGCGTGCAACATAATCAAACATGGCCACAGCCTCACACTCTGCTCATACAAAGCATACAGACAACACAAAGCATGGCAACAGAAATGCCACATATGCCAAAATGCAACATTGAATGTCCACAATGCACAACAGCACACAAAAACCCAACATAGAACACACAGACACATTTAGATTAATTAAAACTTCAAAGGTTTAAAAATATATTGTCATGATGTATGTTGTATTTTCTTACCATCTTCACTGGGAGGATGTTCAGCTTCTCCCTCGCCCTCCTCTGTAATGGGTTCACTGGAAAAAGAGGTTGGCGTTAGTTAAAAGAAAAAATCTCTAGAAAAATCCTGCCAAGAATTGCTTACTCTTCTTTAAAAACTAAGATCTTTTTTGTGCAACACCCAAAAACAAAAGCAAAAGGTTTTTAAAAGACAATGATTTTAGGAAATGATGACGGAATTGTTATTTTTCGATGACTATCCCTCTAAATGCCTCAATATACTTCAAGCGAAATTGAAAAACAAACTGGTGTGATTTCATTTTAAAGCTGCAGTCCGTAGCTTTTTTGGGTAAAAAATGATCCCAAATTTGTTTTTGAGAAAATACATAACCAGCCAGTGTTCAAAACGATCTGCTTGCCTTTGCTCGATTCAAAGCGGTAAGCTTTTAATAATGTTTTTAATTCCAGTGGTACTGGTGGATTTACGCAGGAAATTCGAGCATGTCTATGCGTAATATATATATTTTTTTCATTTATTTATTTATGAAGGGACCATGCACAATTTTTAACATAAAATTTCCATTTCATGTATTTAGCCAAAGGCTATTTTTCATCCGTAGTCCCCCAGACAGGACAAAGCTAACAAAACATTACACAGACAATACCTATGTTCACATAAAATAAATGCTGTCAAGGCCATAAAAAAACATAAGTAAATAAATAAATCAGTCAATCAATTTAACTACAACAATCAATGGTTACATAATTGGTTCAATTTAAAAAGACCATGAGCTTTACACCCTTTTATGTCCTCTGGTAGGACATAGCTTTCACAGCGAAAGATGATAGTCCAAATGCGGAACGACGAAAGGGAACCAGACAATTACTCATAAGTGATAGTCTGGTAGATCTCAGAGCTTTCACAGCGAAGATTAATAAAGTCACTTAATACAGAAGGAGCCAGACCGTTTAGGATTTTATGAACCATACACAAACTTGAATAAAGTCTCAAATTGTCAAAGTTTAGAAAATTATGTTTCTCTATGATCCTACAAAAATGAAAATGGTTAGGTTTTTTATCTAAAATGTTTAATGTCTGTTTATATAGAGATTTTAAGGGTTTAATAACAGTTTCACCCGCTTGACCCCAACATGTCATACAGTAAGACATGTGAGATAAGATTGTAGCATGCATAAAAGCCTTAGCTACATCAAAAGAAAGACATTGTCTAATTTGTCTAAAGTTTGCCATATTATGTTTAATATTCCTCACCATTTTATTTACATGAGTCCAATATTATACCAAGATAATTGAGCTCATTTACTATTTCTATCTTTTCGCTGTTAATAAAAATATCAACATCAGGAGATTTAACGTTTGTTTTAGAGAAAAAAAATATTTTTGTTTTACTGATGTTTAAGCTAAGACATGACTGTTCCAGCCACTGTGTAATCTTTTCTGTAGCATTACGTCACATCTGTACACATAAAGAAGGAGTCTCGTCTAGTAGGCTATGTTAGTGAGGATGTTGGAGGTGGAGATTTATAGCCTTTTCTCACAGCACTTGATATAATTAAACTTATCAATTTTATGGCAGATCCAAAAAGGTTCAAACAACAATCACAGTTGACATCTGGAGATTAACCCGTTGTAAAATGCAAAAAGACTTTGGACTTCGGAGTGGCAACAGAAAAAAAGAGGCTGCAACCGGACCTATGCGAAAACAAGGATAAATATCGGAAGGGCATTATGTAGTCACGCAATGCTGATGTTGATTATTAACAATCTGAGAACAAAGTATAATTTGCACGGTTTTAAGTGATATGATAAGGGTTTGTTAGATTTAATCAGCGCGATTTACTGCAATGCATTTTTTCTCTTAGTGGGTCAGAACAAAAACTGGATGTTACTTGTTCAAATGACATTTTTCCGGTGAAAATTATTATGTTGGTCATACTTTCAAAAAGAATAATCTGAATAATCTGAATGACAGTCACAATCTCCACCCCCGCGCGGTGACTGACAGCCGCACACTCTCCTCAAACATTGAATTCATCCTCGCTGTGCCGTATTGAGCCACAACTCACGTAAAGTTGTAGCCTGACTTCGTCATACTCATATTCTGGTCAGAACATGAGAATATGCGTTCTTGTCTGTACTTGTGTTCTTGTGGACTTGTGAAACGTCATCAGTCGCTGCCCAAGTACTGTTCCAATTCAAAGTTCACATCTAGCCAAGAACAGTTCAAATCCCCGTATGTGTTCTTGATCCGCCCCGTTTACCGAGGATGCATCGTGAGGTGACTTGTGCGGACTCGAGACAGACAGGTATCCCAGAATGCATCTCGCACCAACCAGCAAGCGTCAATAGCAGAGGAGAAAACCCGCGTAATATCAAAATACTACTGTTATTGTGTCACGAAATGCAATTTTAAGAGTGTTTCAGTCGAGAATGTAGTTGTTTAAAGCTCAAATCTGTGGTTTATTTATAAAGAGAGCGCCTATTTGAAAAATCTATCTGACGTTTTCGGAGTTGTGAGATCCAGGCAATCAGCGGGCGTTCGGCGCTGATCAACCCGACTGGAACAGCTTTTCCTCGGCTTGTGCTTTGATGTTTGCCGCTGGCTCTGATGTCTCTAGTCTATTGGTTAAACAATTCATCTATATAGAATAATATAAAGTTTGTAATCTATAGTTTGTCCATGTCAATTTGTATTGGCTGAGGGCTAAGTGAAGTTTCATAATTTTATATATTTAGGCTATTTAAATTTAACTTTGTAGCACTATTAGAGAGCTGACTTATGTTTGACTGAATCGTTTGCTTTATTTCTCGTTAAATCGCTTCTTATACCTTTTAGGCTACTTTTATACTGGATTGATCATTAAAACTGACATTTAACAAAAAGAAACAGGGTTGTGTAATTTTATTTAATATATTTTAAAATAATTCGAATATTTGTAATATTTATTTTACATTGTCTTCACTTTATGAACATGTATAATAGAATAAAATGAAACAACACTGTCTGTTTTTTAAATGTCCGTTTTAATGATTCATTTTTTTTAATAAAAAAACAAAAAAGAAGGGTTGCGATTTATATTTCGTGTTATAAATGCAGTGAAGATAATCAATGTATGTGTAGCCTAGGGCTGGGCAAAAAAATCGATTTTTCGATTAATCGTTTTTTAAAATGTGGTCGATTCAAAATCGATTCTCAAAGGCCAAAAATCGATTTTTTCATATTTATTTCCGCAAACATTGAAGATTAACGTTAATGTAATTACTAGTCTTCTCCACTAGATGTCACCCTCTTATTTGCCTTGCGTTTTGTTACAGAGGAGCGAGAGGCGAGCCAGCCTGTCAGTCAGTCATTCATTCATTCATTCATTCATTCATTCATTCAATCATTCAATCATTCAATCGGTGCTTAAAATGGCGGTTTCAGGTGCGTTGTCGACGTTAATTCCTTCACATAAAAAGTCAGAGGTATGGAAGCATTTTACATTTCGCAAGCAAGACGTAGAGGATAGTGTGGTGGACAAGAACAAAGCCATATGCCTGATGTGTAATGCTGAGGTGAAATGCTGTAGTAATACTACAAATCTGCGGAACCATTTGATGAGACATCACCCAGACGTGCAGGTTGCAAAACCCACACACCCACAGCCACAGCAGAGCTGTGTAGAGCATAATAATTGTATAAGTATTAAATCGATTTCATTGAATCGAAATTTTAATCGAGAATCGAAATCGAATCGATTTGAGAGCTTGAGAATCGAAATCGAATCGAATTGGAACATTGAATCGATACCCAGCCCTAGTGTAGCCTGAACCAGATTTGTGTGGCCATTAATATGTTTAATATTTTTGAGTGGTGTTTTATAACATATTTCGTTTTATGGTTGCCTAAATTATACATAGAGAGATTAATCGGAGTAGCCAGAGCGATCTGAGTGACGCGAGCAAGAACGCACTGTTCCATTTGCAGAATAACCGGACTCGCGTCCTCCCGTCCTCGGGAGTTCGTTCTCCCGAGTCGAACTTGCAAGTCCGAACTACCAAGGACGCAAGTCCGAAGTTTGCGTACTTGGTATTGAGAAACGGCCTAGACTGCTCCATAGGGCTTTGATTATGAGGCGTGTCTTAACCGAACCAGGAAAAACAACAACTCTGCACTCAATTGGATAGACCGACAACCAATCAGAGGAACGCAGTAAGTGACGTATGTTGAGCAACGCATAGTTATCAAACAGAACTCTGGAAAAGGTATGAAAAAAATAATGAGTGTTAACGATCTTTGCCAGTGTTGCAAAAAGAACTTAAGGATTCGTGGAGTAGGCCTACTTGCATGCAAACACGAAAAGCATTTTTGAAAGAAATACGTTTGATGACGTGATGATTACGTTATTGGATGGATTATCTGTCCATCATCGTATAAAGCCCGCCCTGGCAATTTGATTGGTCCGACCATTTTTTGGCTGATCATAATTACTCCTCAATGGATCGAGTCCAGACCGAACTTCCCGACCAAAAAATGTTGTGGGCGGGGTTCGGGCTGGCATCCAGGCTAGTAAAGTTGATCATTCCGTGAATAACTGCAATTGCAGATTTCGAACAGAGATGGCGACAAAGGAAAAACTGCAATCTGCAGCTTTAAACAAAATCAGGCCACAACGAATACGTTTGGAGTTCGCTCTGCCTGGTAAACCCCTTAAAACTACCACTGGTCTGTGGCAATTATGTGCTCTTTTGGCATGGAAATCTTTTTCCGGTTCATTTCTGTTCAGTCCGTCAAGGTCAGATGCGAGTAAAAATATGAACGTTATAATTCTAACTGAAAACAACACTGACACTGTTTTTCATGTTTGATACTGTAAAGCTGCTAGCTTTAAAGCAATTCATTGTATAAAGTGGCATATAAATAAATGTGACATGACTGGAGTGCTGATCTATATCGCTCTGATCAGATTCTTTCTTAACTGCGGTTTTCTGATCGCTGTCATTTCTGTTGTGCTTATTTTGCTATTGAGAGGAAAGCGTGCAACCCATATTTACATTTTCATCTAAACACTGTTCTGCGCGGTATGTTTGCTAACAGTATACTGCTGCTCAGGTGTTTCAAACTTCTTTTGACCCCTTAAAGGAGAAGATACATCAGGGCCTTAGGACTCACCAGTACTCCTGCTCCAGAGTCATGCATTTCTCATAGACAGCACCCGGGAGTTCGCATGGCCCCGGGAAAATGTTCTCGTGATGGAGGATCATGGTCTTGACAAGGTCATTGATCTGAGGTGCCAGGGTCACTTCATCACCACCCGTCTCCACCCCTCTGAGCAGACTGGGGCCGAAGCACACGGCCAGGTTATACGGCTGCATCATGTTCTCGTCACTGTACTGAGAGACACTGAACAGACACAAACAAAACAGGTTACACACTGTATCACTGCACAGCATAATCAGATTTGGAACGATTAGTGGGCCTTTAAGAAAAAGAGAGCAGGACTCACTGATGAAGGAAGGCAAAGAGATAGCGCATCACTATGATGACGGGTCTGGGGAAGGTCGAGACTATCGTCTTAATCTGCACTACTTTTTCTGTCATGTTTTCCATCTCTGAAAGAGACACAGAGTTAATAGTCAACTCAATTAAGACTTTCAAAAACAGTAACTTATTACATGAACTATTTTAAAGCAATATACACCAGCATTCAAAAGGTTGGGGCCAGTAAGACTTTTTTTAATGATTTTGAAAGAAGTCTCTTCTGCTCAGCAAAACTGCAATTTGATCAAAAATACAGTAAAAACAGCAATATTGTGAAGCATAAATACAGTTTAAATATATATATATATATATATATATATATATATATATATATATATATATACATATATATATATATATATATATATATATTATATATATATATATATATATATATATATATATTATATATATATATATAAATAATATAATATATTTTAAATAGGGCTGTCAAACGATTAATCGCGATTAATCGCATCCAAAATAAAAGTTTGTGTTTACATAATATATGTGTGTGTAGTGTGTATAATTATTTTGTATATATAAATACACACACATGCATGTATATATTTAAGAAAAATGTGTTATTAATATATAAAATATTTAGATTTATATATAATATTAATTATGTATAAATATATCTAAAATATATACATGCAAATATTTCTTAAATATATACATGCATGTGTGTGTATTTATATATACAAAATAATTATACACACTACACACACATATATTATGTAAACACAAACTTTTATTTTGGATGCGATTAATCACGATTAATCGTTTGACAGCCCTAATTTTAAAATGTAAATTATTCTTGTGACGTCAAAGCTGAATTTTCAGCATCATTACTACAGTCTTCAGTGTCACATGATCCTTCAGAAATCATTGTAATATAGTCATTTGGTGCTCAATATACATTTCTCATTATTATCCGTGTTGAAAACAGCTCTGCTGCTTAACATTTGTGTAACATTATAAATGTCTTTACGGTCACTTTTGATCAATTAAATGCATCCTTCCTGAATAAAAGTATTCATTTATTTTTTACAAAAATGCTTACTGACCCCAAACCTAAAGTTCTGAGAAATGCTCTAACTTCATTTGATGCCACTAGGTTTGATATGTTGTTATCTGATGCAAATTAATGTGCAGACATGAAAGGCATCTTACGGACACACTCCATGAGACGGCTAAAGCTCTCCTCGGGGAACAGAGCTTTCTCTAGACCTCTGAAATACAGCTTCAGAACCCCAGCCACTGAATCAATGTCACTCTCACTGTCGGTGAGCGGGTCCTCTCCTGCATCACCAAATAAAAGAGAGAAGAACAGTTAGCGAGAAGAGAAAACAGACAAGAGACTGAACGAAAAGGCATATTTGTATATAAATATAAGATAATATACACTACCAATTGTTCAAAGTTTGGGGTCGGTAAGATTCTTTTATGTTTTTGGAAGAAGTCTCATGCTCACCAAAGCTGAATTCGTTTGATCAAAAATACAGTAAAACTTGTAATATTGTGAAACAGTCATTCCTGAGATTCCTAATATGTCAAAGCTGATCCTTCAAATATGCTGATTTGCTGCTCAAGAAACATTTCTTATTATTAATGTTGAAAACAGTTGTGCTGCTTAATATTTTGTGGAAACCATGATAATTTTTTTCCGCATTCTTTGATTAATTCAAAAGAACACCATTTATTTTAAACAGAAATCTTTTGTAACATTATACATGTCTTTATGGTCACTTTTGATCAATTTAATGCATCCTTACTGAAAAAAATATATAATTCTGACTAACCTACAAACTTTTGAACGGTAGTGTACATTCAGTCGGTCATTATTGCAATATAAACACAGTGATTTATTTAATTTTGTGATAATTACCATCTAAATGTGCATTGCTTCATACAACATTCTTATTTGAATACACCCTGTATTCATCCATTTAAACATGATCGTACCTCTTTCAAAGGCATCCCTGATATGATTGACTTCAGTCTGTGATCCAGGAACTCTAAAAATGCCTTCATGATGCAGACCTGTTAAAACATCACATTTATATTCACACATACATAAATACTCACTCCTTTACATTAATACTACCTACATTATTAAAGGTGCTCACAGTAAATGTAGCTACTATTAGCAGTCAGCTATGAATAATACTGATATATGACTGTTTTCATCATATGTGACTGTAAATCATTCCAAACATATATATATATATATATTTAAAAGTATTATGTTTCATTATGTAAAACCTATATAATGAGGAAAAAGGACAGAGTTTAACTATAATAAGGGATTGTCTTGACAATTTTACCATGCAGATTGATGAAGCGAATGCAGCTCTCCACCACCAGGGGGATCTGTTGCCCAGAGCTCTGTTAGAAAGAGAAAGGAGGGAGATAGGGAATAATAATTATGCACATCTGGATGGGAACAGAGTTGTATTGGAATCAATCATAAAAGAAATAAAACAAATATACATATGAAGAAGTGTCAATAGAGAGACAAAGAGTGCAGAGAGCACAGAAATACATGTACCCAAACAAACAGATGCATGCATGACAGGGGAAACAGCTGTACCTGAGTCCTCGACATCCGCCTCCTCCTTCTACAGTCACAGCCAGCCAAGCAAGGAAAGAAAGAGACAGGAGGGACATGTAAAGGCGGAGTAGATTGTTTGGCATGACCAGAAGGAGTGTGTAACATGAAAAATGGGGAGAGAATGACATAAAAGCAAATGAAAGCAAAAGCCGTCAGAAAAGGGGAAGAAAAATTGGGATAAGGGAGAAAGACAAAAGCAGAGAACAAGGAGTTTAGATGAAAAGCAACATGTCAGGGATGCTCTGTTTTATTGTAGTAGGCCTACTAGCTAGAGACTAGACAATAATAAAGGACTAAAGGCAGCATAAAATCAAAATTAGATTAGTCCATGTTTTGTTATTTATTTGCTAGTGTACTCCTTGGACATTGACAAAATACACTTTTAGTAGATATATACACTGCAAGTCAAAAATTTGGGGTGTTTTGGGCATGGATGCATTCAACTGATCAAAAGTGGCAGTAAAGACATTAATCATTAGGGAAGAAAGGTTCCAGACGTTAGTATTACCATTGCATATTTTAATTATCATTAAAACGGTATTTGATTATCATGATTTGAAAAACTCACAGTAAATAATATCCAGCATTAAGTTAGCAACCGTCTCAATTGGCCTTAAAGAGGCAAAATTTCACCCTTTTATGGGCATACATGGTGCGATTTTCGTCCGATTTTGAGCCAAATTCTGAATCAAGCGACTTTTGTTTTTTAGTTGGGCCGAATTTCAGATGTTGTGCAGTGTATAGGGGGGACCGGTGGGCAATAATCCTCTCCCGACTGGCAACCGGCTTTAGTTGTTTATCTTCAGTTCGCGTTGCAAAATATGTATAAACCATATTACCCATGTCTTCTAAGCCACCTGTGTGTACATATACACTGGCGCCTCTTTTATTAAGCTACTTGTTTCGCTTTTAACTTTCACTTTTTTTACTCATTTATTGAATATTTAGTCTACTTAATGTATTATCACGGGAAATGTGAACAGTTGTCCATCATTTGGCGTGATGGACTTTGGAGTGACTTTGTGCTTTCTAACTCTGCATATCTTTTTCATGCTCAAACAGCAACATTAAAGAAAGTTGACAATGTAAAGGTCCTCTTTAATGAAGAAGTGTTTAAAAGCATAGAGCTACTTTGTGTACAGCGGTTACTAGTAAAACAGCTTGTTCCATAAAATTCAGCCGTTCCATAAGCGCCACCTACTGTCAGAGAGTGGATTTTCATTCAAGCTGTCTGCCATTTTTGTTCAGACCAATGCAAAAATCAGACAAAACTTGTATGCACTGTAGTACATTTTAAAAGGTTGATGTGGTTAAATAAGCTAATGTCCATTCTAAAAATCCAAACATTTCAGATGTAAAAAGTATCTAGAATTATTCAAGGAGCAGATATAATGCCTATAATTATTTAATCCTTTATCATTAAAAAAAAAAAATTACTTCGAAATATCTCACCCAAACATCTTGTTTCAATGGGAAATTTGTCAATATAGGACACAAAACTATGCTCCTTAAGGGATTTGGGGTAAGAAACAACATGTTAGCATAGCTCGATGCTAGCAATGTTCCTAAATCTGATTTCAATCCACTTGAAAAAAAAAAATCCATTTTACTGGGCTGCATCCATTTATCAACCAATCAAGCAAAAAAAAAAAAAAGTGTTGTTGGCAAAGCAATTCTGTGGCCGTGACTGCATTATCCAATTATTAGCGGTGTAACGAGAGTGCACATCTCATAGATTTACTGTCCACTTAAGATGAAGAGATACACCAGCCATTGCTAATGCAGGATGTAGCAGACACTGTTAGACACTCCACCACAATAGATAAAAGTGTGAGAGAATGGAAGTGGAAGAAGGAAGTAGTTTCTCATGGTGCAAGAGAGCCAGATGGCAGAGCAGTGCTCTACAGGCCTGAGCTCCCAGGAATAGAGAGACACACGGTGGGAATCTCAGAGAATAGAGAGCACCCTGCTGAAACCACTAGCATGACTGCTCACCAGCATATGCTGTCTGGTGGATACTGGCTTCCCCAATATGCTTCTTAAATAGCATAACCATCAAGATTTCCCTCAATGACTATCTTCACCAGAAAGACCATGCTGGTTGACCAATTTGACCTATGTTCAATGTTTGTTATGCTCAGACCAACAATATTCACCCTTGAATAGCACAGAAAAGGAAGTTCAAGGAGTAACAGCAGACATTGTATATTCAATTTTCTATTTTTAGATTCCTTGACATAATTTTCAAGTAGTAATTATGGCCTCATATTAACTGAGAGACTAGATGGAATTTCTGTATGTTTATCAATTCATTTGTCACACTGCAGAACTACTTAAAGGGTATGCGTTTCTTTCATCTGTTGAACATAAAATAAGATATTTTGAAGAATGTTGGTAACCATATATTCATAAATAAAAAGGTTTATGGACATTATTTTCAAGCAACCAAATGCATGCTGGTCTAAGCTAGTGTTTTCAGCAGAGTGGTCGGATGTCAATGGTCTCCTAAGGACACTGTTAAAGAGCCAAGGACATCAAGTGCAGATAAGGCAGAAAGCAAGAGTGACAGCTCTTAGACGGTGCAGAATTTAGCTGGTATTATACACTACCCGTTTTGAGCTCTATTGTAACAGCTAGGGTATACGCTCAAAAAACTTGAAAGTGTGAAGTCTGGAGTTCCCCACTGCTATCAGAGGGCAACATCTTGAAACCACTCTTAATCTAAGTTTGTAAAACACTAACTCGGAAAAGCAAATGAGAGTTAGCCAAAGGAGGCATCATATAATGCTAATAAAATCCCATTCGTTTTCTCCATATAGATTTTTAGACAACATAAAAAAAGTGTCATTTTAACTTGATTCCAATCTCAGTAAAGAACTACAACACTCAAATATACAGAAATCTTCACCAATCAAAAGGGAAAATAAATTGTGACAAAAGGGCTCAAGAGAAACAACCCACTCACATGAAACATAAGTAAGATGTAATCAAGACGTAAATCAACAAAGATGCATATCTGGTGCATATCTGAATATTTAATGATGATAAAAATAAAAATAAAAAAATGTATTATTTTGTATTATTTTAATTAACTATAATTATTTAATTGTATTTATAAATAATTATAAATATAGTATATATTATATATAATTAATTTAATTTACTCATTTTATTATACTTACATAAATATGATATAATTAATAAATGAGTGAATATTTAATTTCATTATTTAAATTTAAACTCATATATTTATATGTACTTATATATATGTACATATAAATATGTAAACGTGTCAATAGTTTATTATTGCGCCTTTGGATTTTTATTCATTCATAATTCTCTATGGGATTGTAGTTAATTTCTTGAACTGTTCATTCCCTGTTTTTATTTTTTTAATCCCTATGGAGAAAACCAGGAAGAAATTCCAGAACCAAAGCTATTAAAAAAACACGTTTGGCAGCAGTTTCAATGAAAAGCAAGACACATTGTTTTTATAGGCCATAATAACATGGAAGATGCATTAAATACGAGCATCAAAAAACTGAGCAAGAGGCTTTGATAACTGTTGAAATGATGCGGTATTCAGAGAACACAGTGGATATTATAAGCACACACATGCAGAAAAATATGCATGCCTTCACTCACAGGTGAACACACATTTTTGTTGTTTAGCACACGGATTATTAGGCTGCACAGATGCCTGGAGAGAACACTGTGAGCGCGTCTGTCTCACCCGATTTAATAAGCAGCCATGTCACTTTATGGAAATAGCGTAGCATGTCATTTCAAATAAGATTCGGTAACACAATCGTGCGAAAACCGTCTCTAACCTTACTCGAGGAGCATGAAGCGATCACATTATCTCCATGGATGTTCTCATTATTTAACATTCCCTTGTAGATTTACAAGCCGACCGGTCACACCAAAATTCACAAGTAATCATTAACAGGCCAGATGCAATAATCAGACAGAGGGAAGCCATATCAGCTCAAAGCCATATCAGAACTGCACAAATGCAACACACATGAGCAGAAGCACATGAGCGTGAGGCACTAGTGTTAAGGAAGCCATGAAGGGAATGGAGTTAGAGGAACACAGCAAGAACATTACAGAAATCTGTCTGTAACAGAGCAGAGGGCTTTCAGCCGCAGGGCTATACCTGAATGAAGGAGAGCATGTCTCCAGAGAAGAGTTTGTGGTTGTACTGGGAGCAGGGCCTGGTTTTCCGCACACGCACTGCCCTACCAGGCTGCATTCTGGGAAATATATACACCGGCACTCCACTGTGACACTATGGCATCAGTGTACTCATGCAAACATGCTAACATAACAGTAATTCACACAGAACAGACAACAACACAACAGAAATGTACTCTAGAGCATGCACACCGTCTGGGGTCAATACGCACTCTATTTATCCCACAATGAGATGTTTTAGCCTCATTATGAAATTGTGTTTTGTTCGATCGCTCGAAACATTTAAATGATCGTTACATTTCTCAATGGAGCCGTCTTAATTTCTGCTGAGCACACAAAGGCTGTCAGCCAGGAAACAAGAGCAGATGTTTGCTGGATTGCGGCCAGTGTTGTCAGCACATGACTGTGTGAACAGCTCATAGTCACAAAGAGACAGATGGGATGGGAGACGTACCTGGAGGGATCGCTATCGATGGCCTCAGCTGCAAAAGAGAAAGAGAGGGAAAATGAGGATAGAGAGTTGATAGGTTCTCAATCACATCATTTTTTTGCCAGAATACACATAGTTACTAAAGTCACTGTTGCCACAATAAAACTGGAAACTTTTTTACCCTATATTTTATGAGGGCATATTGACTTTTCTTAGATTCTCATTCTTTCTTCTTTTATTTACTGTATATTTTTATTTTTAGTCGAAGAACTGATTAGTTGTGGTTAGTTACCTTTCTGTATGGCCTCTTTAAGTAGGTCATGCTTGGCTTCGAGTTTGGAGATCAGAGAGCTGCCGCTTACATTCTCTTTCACTTTCTAAAAAAAAAAAAAGAAACAAAATAAAATACATTGAATATGAATGACCATGTTATTTTTAGTCATCAAGGCATTTACTTTTCTTCTATATGATTTGCATGAACATTATAAAGCCAAAAGTATACAGTACCCTACCATTATTTTTGTCTCGTATGCTCACAAAGACTGCTGATTTAATAAAAAAAAATACAGTAATATTTCAAAATACTACAACAATTTAAAATACCTGTTTTCTACTGGAATATATTTTAAAAGGTCATTTATTCCTGTGATCAATTCTGAATTTTCACCATCATTACTCAATCATTCAAATATGCTGATTTGCTGCTCAAGAATCATTTCTTATTTTTATCAATGTTGTCACTTTTAATCAATTTAATGAATCCTTGCTGAATAAAAAGGAAGTTTCCACATTTTTTTGGTCATATAGCACATCAATCCGCGTTGGGAAGAGCTCTTACTGTAAAGTAGAAGGTCTCTGTGTCCTGTTGATTGGCTCTGCGTTTGGCGAGGCTGGGTTTGGCTCCTGTTCCGTCACCTGTGCTCTCCACTGATGGGGCGGCGGAGGCGTCCGGGGTGGGGATGCAATCATCATCACAGACGCTCTCCAGAAGATTTGAGTGTGTTGCCTTAAGTGTCTTACTGACCTGAAGGAATTTCACAGGTGTGAGATATGTGAGTGGCACAGAGTGTTGTTCAATGATCCGCTTGATAAATGAAAATAACAGTATGAAAGAGAAGCGTAGCGCTGCTATGAACATCTCTGGAGGAGTGCACCAAAATAAAGAGCGTAGCATATATTTTACCTCGTCAGTTTCCAAGGTAACGGATGCCAGTCTGGACTGAAGCTGCTGGAATCTGGTCTCAAGCTCATACCTCACCTGGCCTTCTGCACTCACCTCACACACCTGTCACATACACATACACATTTATTCTACATAACGCCCGCCCCTCATGATGGCCACATGACAAGCTTACCTTATTATGACCTTATTATGACCTTATTATCAAACCGTTTCAGTTGCCAAAAAAATTATTATGGGTGACCACAATTGGTGGTGGTGAGTATAAAGTTCAAGACCAGTGAAAATAATTATTATTAAAACAATTGTTTTAATGTATTTAATTATGCCTTCAAAATTATATTAAAATCTATTATTTATATACAATATAAGTTTTTTAATTTTTTATTTATTTATACTACACTAGCATTCAAAAGCTTGGGGTTTTTGAAAGAAGTCTCTTATGCTCACCAAGGCTACAGAAAAAAATGTAATATTGTGAAATATTACAATTTAAAAGAACTTTTCTATTTTAATATATTTAATATACTATCTTCAGAAATCATTCTAATATGCTGATTTTCTGCCCAAGAAGCATTTCTTATTGTTATCAATGTTGAAAACAGTTGTGCTGCTCAATATTTTTGTGGAAACTGATTTTCTTTCAGGATACAGGACACAGTGTTTATTTGAAATAGAAATTATAAATGTCTTTATGGTGACTTTTGATCAATTTAATGCATCCTTGCTGAATAAAATAATTAATTTCTTTAAAAAAACACTAGGTTGTGCATATATATATATATTGTACTTTTATTAAAACATTACAAAAGTTGAGTTTCTTATTATATTATCATTATACACATTATAACAGCAAAGTATTTCAAGGATTTCATTCATTCAAGTAGAAGCTGCACTGAAAGCATTTAGTCTCTCTCATGCGTTACCTGGTCTCCTTCATGGGGTTGGTACTGAAAACGGAAAGGCAGACAAAATGCAGTGTTGTGGGCCTGAAGCAGAGCATCTCTATCCTGGCTCTGGTTGAGTCCAGTCACTGCCGTGTCTAGCTGCTGAAAGCCATTTTTCATATTCTGGAGGGTTCGGTTTCTGTTGGAGAGGTATCCGCGTATAACCCGAGACACAGACAGGTGGTACCCCAGATCTGAGCACTGCATTCAACATCAGCCGGATGGCAAGATAAAGACAAAAAGAAGAAAATACAGTCATTGTTTGAGCAAACCAGAATGTTCTGATTCATGCTCACTGACTAAACCTGGGTGATGTTTTTGATGTGACATGTTCTACTACGTGCCACAGGCAATGGGAATAACAAACCCTCACACACACACATTTCAGAGCTCACTTGAGAGCTGAAGATATCAGTGGCATAAAAGATGCACACTGCCTATCAAAAGTAGAACAATAGTGAAGTCATTGAAACTCTGAAATAACACAAATGGAAGTGTGGGAATTATCTAGTGACTTTGTGAGGTGCATCCTGGGATTTTAACAGTACTGTATTATGCTGTGGTTGGCTCGTTTCTTTCATCTTTGTGATCCGACTCATTCATGAAAAATAGTTGTGTCAAGAAATTCATACATAGGCCCTATAAATATAGCTTTTAAAGCATTTATGCATAAATCTTCAGATCAAAAGCTGTTTAAGAAGTGTGTTCACACTTGTCACTGGTAGTGTAGATGGTTTTCTCTAGTGTTCTCTCAATGGACACATACAGTAAACACATTAGATAGAATGATCTGTGCTTTTTTTATGGTCAGAGGTCAATTCAAAATGAAAAGGGAACTAAAACAACTACATCCTAAAGAGTGTCTAGACAGATGGTAATGGGACACCAGTGTTAGACTCACATCAATCAGAGTGCAAATGTCCTCCAGATAGTACTTATTCATGGAGGCATTAGCTGCTGCCAAGTTGAGCAAGTAGTCGTTACGAGCTTTAGTACACTTCAACTGAGTTTCCTGTACTTTCCCTTGTCTCTGTATAGAAAACACAAGTACAGTGGAAACTGGGGGTTAGAGATAACGTGAGATCTTGCTCTTCCTGTGCCATCTTCACAGAGCAAAGCTCCGGATGTTACCATATTTCTTTTTTCACAAACTACCGCTTTTACCTTCTCCATCAGTCTCTCCATTTTTTTCATAGAGCTGCGCCTCTGCCCCCCTGATTGGATGAGCCCGAGATCAGATGACTTGCCCGTCTGTTTCTCCTCCAGTCGTGTGGCTTCTTTGAGCTTTCCTTCAGCAGCCAGACAGTCGATGTGGTACTGATGATAAGTCTTCAAAGCCTGTAAGAGAAGCACAGAAAATTCATATTGTATCTTGTTTTTCAGTAATATCTAAACATCTTTTAAAACAACAATAATAATATTAATAATATCTTGTTTTATTCACGGGCAAATAATTGCTATTATTGTTAACATAACATAACTGTTAACATAAAAAGCCAGACATTTGAAGATTATTGTTAAATCTATGGATAAAACTAGATAAAACTATAATAGTTATAACAATAATAAAATTATAATACTTTTGTATTATTATTGTCAATAATAATATGAAGTTTATTTTAATCTTTGGGCTAATCTTTTTATTACTTACCATAATAAGCCATGGCCTGGTTTCACATGATTAGGCATTGGTTCAAACTTCAATTAGGACATTAAAGTAGCTTTTATAAAAGTGCCTTAGAAAAAAACATTACTGGTGTGCATCTCTTGAGACAAAACAATGCGACTGACATATTTTAAGATATATCAGAGCAAGTTGCTTTCAGTTAAAACAGCTCAAACGTGCATTTTAGTCCGGGACTAGGCTTAAGCCTTGTCTGTGAAATCGGGAATACACATTTTAAGATTGCTATTTGATTTATAAATAAAACCAAATAAAAAAAAATACTTGCCAAAGTGACATACTCAATTACGTTCTATTTTATAAATCTCTATTTTTATTTTATATGATCAAGCTTATCGTATTTATTTTAAGAGACATTAAATACCTTTTAAGACCACATCCACACGAAGCCAGAGCTTTCCCAATCCGATCTTTATTTTTCTCTCGTTCTAATTTTTTTTTTTTTGTAAACCAGGAGTCGGTGACAAGAAATATATGCGTTACACACGAAACCACTGAAACCGACTGAAAACGATGTGCTATACATGCTAGACCAGTATGTGGCGCTGTAATTCTGCCACAGAGATACACTAAACAAGGAGAAGAAGATTTGGAGTATGCCCATAACCTTGCGCGCCAAGGTGAAGACTCACCGGCTCACCGTAGTACCATAGGAGCAGAAGATTGTGCTTTAGTAAAGCTAATAGGCTCAGTAGCTTCTGCAGCACGATCACAAGCATATAGTCCGCCATTGTTGTTGATGTTACGTGTGACGTAGCGGTGTGTGACTAATGCTGACACGTGGTGTGATGACATCATCGTTTCACAAAATGTTTGGATTGGTCATACACACGACCACGGTTTGGTTTCAGATTTATCCTCCCTGAGACCTAACCTGTTGAAAAGAGATGGTATTTATCCCTCCTGGGATGGTGCTGCTCTTCTCTCTAGTAATTTGGCTCATAGTCTTAGAGATAAAACATGACAACCTGGGGCTCAGGTCAGGAAGCAGACAAACTGGCTAAACCGACCGTCTGCTAGCGGCCTCACGTCACCAAGGTCAGATAAATCCCATAGAGACTCTTTCACCTAGATATCATCATATAGAAACTGTGTCTGTTCCCCGAATTTGGAAATCCAAAAAACGTCCAAACCTTTCTAAGGTTAAAAATTTAAATTGATGTTCAACAAATAAAAAACAAATATAATACAGATGAGCAAATGATAAAGCTTGGGTTGCTGAATATTCGATCCCTTACTTCAAAAGCGCTCATAGTGATTTCAGATTATAACCTAGATGTGCTGTGTTAGACAGAAACCTGGCTAAAACCAAACGATTACATTACTTTAAATGAGTCCACCCCGCAAGATTACTGTTATAAACACGAGCCTCGTCCGAAAGGCAAAGGGGGCGGTGTTGCTGTAATTTATAGTAATATTTTCAAAAGCACTTAGAAATGTTTTAAATATACTTCTTTTGAAGTGTTGGTGCTTAATGTAAATATATATAGTGTAAACGATAAATCACGTTTGAGAATTCTGCTGGCTACTGTATACAGGCCACCAGGGCAACAAAAAGATTTTATCAAAGAATTTGCTGACTTTCTATCAGAATTAATATTGGCTGCAGATAAAGTCCAAATTGTTGGTGATTTTAATATACATGTAGATAATGAAAAAGATGCATTGGGATTGGCATTTAAAGACATTGTAAACTCTATTGGAGTGAGACAACAAGTGTCAGGACCTACTCATTGTCGTAATCATACTCTAGATCTAATATTATCACATGGAATAGATGTTGATGCCGTTGAAATTCTGCAGCAGAGCGACGACATCTCCGATCATTATCTAGTCTCATGTAAATTACATTTAGCCAAGGCTGCAAAGCCGACTCCGTGTTATAAATATGTTAGACCTATCACGTCTGCCACTAAAGATTGCTTTATCAATAATCTTCCTAATCAGTTTCATCATCTCAGCATCCCGGATAGCTTAGAAGAACTTGATATTGCAACAGAAACATTTAACTCTCTCTTTTCCAGCACTTTAGACACAGTTGCTCCGCTGCGCTTAAAGAAGATTAAAGAAAATAGTCCAACGCCGTGGTACAACGAGCACACCCGGGCCCTTAAGAGAGCAGCCAGAACAATGGAGCGCAAATGGAAGAAAACAAAACTAGAGGTTTTTCGGATTGCGTGGAAGGAGAGCTCGATTGCTTACAGAGAGGCTTTAAAAGATGCTAGATCTGATTATTTTTCAAACCTATTAGAAGAAAATAAACACAATCCTAGGTATTTATTTGAAACAGTGGCTAAACTAACAAAAAAGAAAGCTTCAAGCTCAGATGTTTCCAAGAAACACAGCAGTAATGACTTTATGAACTTCTTCACTTATAAGATCGATAATATCAGGGACAAAATTATAACTATGCAAACGTCTACTACAGTATCACATCAGGGAGTGCAGTGTAGTCTTCATGATGAAAGACTTGATTCATTTGTTGCTAAAAGAGAGGAAGAATTTTGCAAACTCGTTAAATCATCTAAATCAACAACATGTATGTTAGACCCTATACCGACTAAACTACTTAAAAGAGATGCTTCCAGAGGTCATAGATCCTCTTCTAGATATCATTAATTCATCTTTGTCTCTAGGATACGTCCCAAAAACCTTTAAGCTGGCTATGATTAAACCATTATTAAAAAAACGCAACTTGATCATACAGAATTAGTCAATTACAGGCCGATCTCGAATCTACCTTTTCTGTCAAAGATATTAGAAAAAGCAGTATCCTCACAACTGTGTTCCTTTTTAGAAAGAAATAATATTCTGCGAGGATTTTCAATCAGGATTTAGACCGTACCATAGTACTGAGACTGCTCTCATTAAAGTCACAAATGATTTGCTCTCTTATCATCCGATCGTGGTTGTATCTCTCTATTAGTGTTACTCGATCTTAGTGCGGCATTTGATACTATCGACCACAACATTCTTTTAAATAGACTAGAAAACTATGTTGGCATTAGTGGAATTGCATGCTAGCATGGTTTAAATCAAATTTATCTGACTGTTTTCAGTTTGTAGCAGTAAATGAAGAGATGTCTTATCGATCACAAGTTCAGTATGGCGTACCACAAGGCTCAGTACTAGGACCGCTGCTGTTCACTCTGTACATGCTACCATTTGGAGATATCATTAGGAAACATGGAATTAGCTATCACTGTTATGCTGATGATACTCAGCTGTATATTTCTTCAAAACCTAACGAAACTTACCAACTCACAAAATTAACGGAATGCATAGCTGATATAAAAAATTGGATGACCAGTAATTTCCTATTACTAAATTCTGAAAAAACAGAGATTCTAATTATTGGACAAAAAACTTCCTCACCTAATAACCTAGAATACTGTCTAACACTTGATGGCTGCTCTGTTAAGTCTTCGTCGTTAGTTAGGAACCTGGGTGTGCTCTTTGATACCAATCTTTCATTTGAAAGTCTGTAAAACAGCATTTTTCCATCTTAAAAATATATCTAAATTACATCATATGCCCTCACGGACAAATGCGGAACAATTAGTTCATGCGTTCATGACCTCAAGGCTAGTCTAGATTATTGTAATGCTCTACTGGGTGGTTGCCCTGCACGCTTATTAAACAAACTACAGCTAGTTCAAAACGCAGCCGCTAGAGTTCTTACCAGAACCAGGAAGTATGACCATATTAGCCCGGTTCTGTCAACACTGCATTGGCTGCCTATTAAACATCGTATAAATTTTAAAATATTGCTGATTACTTACAAAGCACTAAATGGTTTAGCTCTGCAGTACTTGAGCGAGCTCTTAACGCATTATAGTCCTTCACGTCTACTGCGATCTCAAAATTCTGGCCAGTTGTTAATACCTAGAATATCTAAATCGACTGCTGGCGGTAGATCCTTTTCCTATTTAGCACCAAAACTTTGGAACAATCTTCCTACCATTGTCTGGGAAGCAGACACAGTCTGTCAGTTTAAAGCTAGACTAAAAACACATCTCTTTGACCTAGCATTCACATAATACATTATAGACTTCAATAATTATTTGTTAGGCTGCATAGATTAGGCCAGCCGGAACCGGGAACACTTCCCTCAAATCCTGATGTACTTGTTACATCATAAGAAGAATGGCATCTACGCTAATTTAGTGTCTTTGTTTATCCCGAGGTTTTCCTGCAGCCTGCCGGATCCAGGCTGTTTCCAGATCTGACGAAGGACCTTCGCCTGGACCCGATGACAACGCAGTGCTGAAGTGCCAACTAGCCTCTCCCTATGAAGGATCCCTATTCCACTCTACAGATAAAGCACTATGATATTCCGGTTTCGCGTCCCTACGCCGAATTGATTAAATAAATTTCGCGTCCAAATTTATAGGCAAGACAAGTAGTTTGTTTAGGCATGGTTTGTAGCGAATTACAAACCTGCGCACACATATATTCAAATGCACATAACTATAGAATCAATTTTAATGCATGTAAACGCCATTAGCGTTTATCATAGGTTCGCGTTTAAAGTCTATTTGGAGAGAACGGCGTCGTCTTAGCGGCCCCTAATTTAATAACAAATGATCATTTCGACGGAAGTGAATCAATCAAAACTAACTTTAGCTGGAAACAACATATTCAAGAACCGCTATAAAACCAAACCATTCTTTGTTACCTTAAATTATATGTTTGTCTCTGTAAAGCTGCTTTGAAACAATCTACATTGTTAAAAGCGCTATATAAATGAGGATGACTTGACTTGAGACCCGGTTTCAAAAAATAGCGGTTTCAGTCTCCTAAAACTCCATCTGGACGAAACGCCAATACGATACAAAATGTGTACGTATACAGCTAAATGCGTCTCCGTGTGGACAGGGACTAAGACGGCAAAAAGACATACACGCAAACAAAAAAAACACTGAGCCTTGAGCCAAGACACTTGTGGTAGGCAAGCTGTTGGTCTACTGGAGGGTAGAGAGCACACAGCTGCTGTCAGCCGGGGTCAGTGGGCTTGATCTTGCAGCTCTGACCCGAGCACAGCGAGAAAAATGAGCTCTGGAAAGCAGGGGGGCACGTGGGCTTTTTTGTGCTACAGGATGGACCAAATTGCACTGAGGTCTATAGAAAGACATGCAGACACATTCAATCGTGAATGCATGAGCAAATATGTGTATCATGTGGTATTTAGTCAAGTTTAATCATGCTGTCTTTGGCCGCAGTGAGATGATGTTATTTAAAGCTGATGCCATTTGGACTATTTCAGTTCACTAGAGCGTGTTGCTCAGTGTATATTTAGCATGTTCACAGCAAAACAGCCTCCGACCTACCGTCTGCATTTCTGTGGTGACTTTCAAGAGCTCATCCTGCATCTGGAGTCCCACCTCCTTGCTCTGAAACAGAGAATAAGAGTTGGTGTGTGAAATAAGGAAGATGCTTTGGCTGGGTTTTGTGTGGGAGTGTTTCATGTCGGTAAATAAGAGAGAAAGAGGAATTAGATGTGGAAGCTGGTAATATGGTAGGGATTCTGTACCCGCTTTGCCAGGCGGTGTGTGTCCTCTATGCAGTGCGAGAGCCGCTGCGTGAGTGTGTTGCCGCAGAGCTCACTCAGTGAACTGTGATCTCTACTCTCCTGCCTGGTCTGGGTCAGCAGAACAGACCAGCACTGAGCCACCGACAGGTCCAACTGCTCCTTCCTAAAGAGAGAAAGGAACAGAGACAATGAAAGAGTTGGTTAAAGTCGGAATCTAATAGAAGTAGCAACAGATCTTTTCATCCTTATTGTGACGTACTTCAGTGTGAAACGGAATCCTGGAAAAAAAATGTATACTGGGAACTTGGTTTTATCAGTCGGTTGTTGTTTGAATGAAGGCATCTCTGAATGTGAGTTTGCAGTTGATTGTGAGAAATTAGCGGTTTTAAGACAACTAATGATTGGAGAAGTCTGCAAGTCTGGCATATCACCGAGAATGAGAGAAGTCTTCCGTTTCACCGGATAATCCAGTTTGATTCAAAATTACGAGGTAAAAAAAAAAAAAATTATGTACTTTTGCTCCGCCAATGAAAATATTTCAGAACAAAGCCAATTCTCTATCCACCAATCCATCCATCCATCCATCCACCTATTAGAACTGTCAAATTAAAATTAGAATTTTGAATATTTGTGGAATTTAAAAGAAAAATCCACATTTAAATGTGGATTTTCGATGCATTAAAATTATAGGTGTGCTTCAGGCAGCCTTATTTGATGCGCACGAGATGGGATGATGATTTGAGAGTTGTTGCATTTTGGTGTTTTAATGTTTTTCCAGTTTAACCTACTTGATGCGGCGGTTCTGCGTTGTTCTTTCAAATCATTGCAGAAATAGAAAAGCTCAATGCTAGTGAAGTCTTGGTTACGTCAAAAACATAACCAAGCCAAAAGAAAAGGTAAAAGAAGTACAACTTTTAAAAACATGTCTCGAGACTTTTGTGTGTGTGTGTGGGGGGGGGGGGGGGGGGGGTTCTATTCCACTGCATCTCATGTTTTTAAACGCAAAAAATGTTCTCTGTGAGAATGGCGATTCAGCTCTTTGTATTAAACTATGCATATTTACATTATGATTGTTTGCACATTTACAAAATGATATTTGATTTATAAACCCACCTATCCATCCACCCACTTATCGAGTCACCAATCCATCCATCCATCTACCACCTATCCATCCATCCATACTGTACTTCCATCCATCCACCCAATCCACCCACCCATCGACCACCTATCCATCCATCCATACTGTACTTCCATCCATCCAATCCATGCATCCATCCATCGACCACCTATCCATCCATCGATACTTCCATCCATCCATACTTCCATCCATCCATCCATCCATCCATCCATCCATCCATCCACCTATCAATGCAAAAAGCAGGGAGGGTACCTCTTAGTCTTCACTGTGAACTTCTCGCTGAGTTTCTCCAGAGAGCGGGCATATTCTGCCTCAATCTCCCCTCTTCTGCGCAAGTACTCGCTTAGATCCTGCAGCTGCTGGGTCTTGACCTCCAGCTGCGCGTCTAGGATTTTTAGCTGCTCTGATAGCTGACCACGCACCTCTGAACAAAGAGATAGAAGGGAAAGAGATCATGTATGGATGGTTTTCAGCACAAAAGGCACCATGAACTGATGAATTTGCATCTCCTGGCACTAGTGGCTCTGGCCTGGGGCTCAGAGCTGATTGGATGAGGGAAGACAGCATCCCTAATACTGCCTATAAATACATCACAGTGCAGGCCTACATCTCACACATAGAACACACATTACATTTTGAGATGTACATTAGTCTGTACTACCTAGCCAAAGAGAGCATGATATCAAATTGATTTATTTTTCTCTCTCTCTCTTTTTTTCCCCCATTTTTTATTTGTTTAAACAACAATAAACAACAAACATATTCACACATTAACAAAGCATACATACATAGTTATTTTACATTGTGTGTGTATATAAAGAAAAAAGAGAAAGAATAACATCAGTAAATCATAAGCAAAACCTGACACCAGCATCAGTTCATCCACTTACAGTTATAATTGGTTTTGAAGATAATTTATGAAATGATGACAGTGAGTGAACTAAGACCCAGAGCCCTTTAAAGTAACACTATGTAGCTTTTCAACCTTCATAATATATTTCCAAGACCCTTGTGATGGTACATCGACTTAAAATAAGTTAAATGACACGTCTGCCATAGCCTGACGGGGTCTGTATCGCTTTTACTGGCACTATGTAACTTCGGGTTTCGGGTAGGAACCCCGTGCACAAAAAGAACTACAAAATTGGACTGCTTTACGTCAAGCGCTACAATAGTCATTATTTCGTTTTTCTTCGTTTCTGATGTCGCAATACATCATCCTTTCATGAAATCATGTAACATACTACCTTGTCTGTGGACATCGTTCATTCTAAAGCCGGAGCTGGATAAACAGCGAGCGTGTGTGCGACGGTAGGCTAAATTATTTACGACAGCGGCAAGGGACAATTTCGTTTCCAACCAGTAGGGCGACCGAAGAGGAAAACTTACTTGGTGTTACTTTAAATTAAGTCTTATTTTTTCCAAACTTAAGAATTGTAAAACATCTCTGGCCCACTGTTTAAAAGAAGGGGGACAGGACTGTTTCCAATTAATTAAAATGAAGCACCTTGCCAACAGAGAAGTAAAGGCTATACAGTCCAATGCACTTTTTGACAAAGTGTTTTTTTCACACACAATGCCATAGATGGCGGTTAAAGTATTTGCATCTTTTCTAAATATTCTAGAATCAAATAGATTTCTTTTACCTTTGATTTGAGTCTCATACTCCGCCAGACTCCCCTTTTCCTTTCTCAGTTTTCCATGTGATGTCATGGTCTCCTTTGCTGGTGTGGCGCTCCTGTTGACTTGTTCACAGTTGCTCACAGTCTGAGATGATCACGCACAAATTTACTTCCTCTTCACGAAGAAAATACTCTAATTCCGTATGGGTGTTTTTATTTTGCAAAATAATTTATATTTCCATTATAGAAATACGTTCATACTGGGCTTCTAAAGAAAAATCTTGTCACTCTTTAAATCTGTGCCCTCAGCAGAAACAGAACAGGGAAGTCTCTGTGTGCATGTGTATGTTTGTGTGTGAGTTTGTGTGTTTGTGAACACAGAGGGAGTTCCAATCAAAGCAATTCTCTCTCAGCACTGAGCATGTGCATTAAAAGATTAGTTTTTAGAGCAGAGAACGTTGCGAGAGCCTGATAGTTTTCTAGTTCTGTTTCCTGAGACAGTGGTTAAATGCGATTGTCCATGCCTGGAAAAGACAGTGAGAGAAACACAGAAGTTTGGTAAGAAAGTGTGACAAAGACAAATGTATAAGACAGAAACAAACCATAAATGGAACACGGAAGTAAATACAAGATGAGAGAGAGACAGGAGAGGAAGAGAGAGAAAAAAACGTTACTTCAATATGACGTGTCACGGGCACTTCCAGAAGACGAAAACGGTTAAGCAAAAAGAATGCACCTGCCCACATCCTGTTTGTCTTCTATAGTGCAAGTGATTCAGAAAGATTCTCATTTGAAGACATCCTGTCAATCCTAAGTTAAATATCCACACATTTCTAAAAAACCAACCTCTTAAGTTCTCGACAGTTTTACAGTACTTCACAATAAATGTCAAGTGGCAACCGCACACAGTACCAAAATTGTACTTATTTTTGTACAATGCAAACTGTCCATGTTGGCACGTGCCTAAATTGGCTGCTTCTACCAAATGACAGATCAGTTTGCAACAAAAATAGAGTCTAGTTAGACACACAGCCTTTGATATCAACAACCAACAATATAGGAACTGTGTATTTCTTTTTTAGGAAGCCTGTTTATTTCGCTATCATAACTATGAACAATTATATGGTTAGTTGCATTTCACTATTTGCATGTAACATCTTCAATGCTGTCTGCAATTTAATGAGACAAACCTGTGACCCACTTTTGAGCTGAGAACCACTAGTCTAAAGCTTAAGCTAATAACTCAAATCAAAGATTTGAAAGATCAGACTTAGCTCTGACTGTGTCTTAGACAAGCTACGTGACTGATTGTTTGTTGTAGAATGGCAGCCTGAACTGCGCAGGAGTTCCTGTGAGTTGCGCCAGTGATGGCCGTTGGTCTTATGAGAGGGTGGAGGGACCTGAGTCATCACGGCTCTTGGCACAAACCCACACAGTCATAGTCAGACCAGGGGAGTGCTGCTCCAGCACAGTGCATTAAGAATTTAGAGTACCTCACATGTACAGGTGGGTTTCTTCTTAGCATAGAATCTGAGAAATGCAAAAAGAAATGTTCGCCACATTGTGAGCTAATTTACATACATTTAATATATGGGCTTCTCAAGATAGTAATGTATGTATTTAAATGTGTTGGTGAGCATAGCATACGTGTTTTAGGTCCGGGATTCATACACTTTTTTGTAAGCCAAATCGCTTTGACGTGAAATGTTTAGTGAAGTACCCCCCCTGGGATTTTAAGTTAATGTTTCGTTTTCATGTTCGCAGTTCTCTGATGCCGTTAATGGTCCCATGACATTTAAGTAAACAAATAAAATATGTTATCTTTTATCTTGATTGTTATTATTTTTATTAAAATTGTATATTTTTATAATTTAATAAATTATTAGTTTTTTATTACAAATCCCAGATTTAGGACTTTGGATGCAATATATAATTTATTGATCAGTTAACTAATTAAAAAATAACATTATAAAAAAATAAAAAAATATAAAAATAATATGCATCATATAATAATATAATGTAACACATGTAATAAAATCGACTAGCAGACATGATTTTTCAACATTTAAAAACAAATCTACTTTAAAGGTTTAAGTTTAATTAAATTTGTTACTTGCTAGTTTTTTGTAATTATTTGTTAAATTTACTAGCAGTTTAAGAGTGGAAATTGTTTCAAACTAAATCCAGCAGCACCAATTTTTTTTTACCGGCACATGACCACAAAGCGTTTCATGCAACAATGGCAATACATACATAAATAAATATTGCAATTTACCTATAATTTAAATAGTATAAACATTATTTTTAGGGAACTTTTTCTCATCAACTGAATTGATTTCATGCAAAAGGCATCATGTACTCTGTCATTGAGCAGTCATGACAGTCTGCTCTTCACTTCCTCCATCTCAGTGTTTAGAGGTCAAAAGCCTAAGTCAGCCAATCAGAGCTCAGCAGAGACTTCATTATGATAATGCTATTATTGATTCACAAGAGTTGAATCGGATTTGTGCACAATGGGGTTGAATTCTATTGAATTAGTGTATGCCAGGCCAGCACATGCCAGAGCTTTTTTGATATATACTCTTGGCAGTGGTGGAAGCATATATGGATGTGCGATATAGCTAAAAAAATTTATAGACAATTTTTATAACCGTAGAAAAGTAGAAAAGTTTGAATTTAAAGCACTGTTTTTTTTAATCCACATTATTAAGGCAAACAACAAAGTATATTAGTTTTAGCAGTCAAAAACAAAAATAAAATGTAAACAAAAATATCTTCTTTATGTCTTATAATAAGATTAAAAAAAAGTAATGAAATGTTACAAAATGTGTGCAATGTAAAAGTGTAAATGTAGAACAATCAAGGCAAACTTTGAGGTAGATCTTTAAAAAAAATCTTTAAAAAACTTTAAGTGATATTGGGATGTCAATGAGGTGCCGTAACAGAACCTGAGAGCAACACAACCTGGCTGTTTAGATCTTATTGGTAGTTTGCTTGTCAATGGTAGCACGCTGATTTATCAAAACATTTGATAGGCTGTTTAAAGGGTACCTATTATGGATTTTTGAAAATTGCCCTTCATGTAGTGTGTAACATAGATCTAAGTGAACGAAAAAAGTCAAAAATAAGTCTCTCAAAAGTAAGAGTTGACTCTGAGTCGCTGATATGAATCGTTCGACGAACGATGCTTTTCCTTTGTTTAGAGGACGTCAACTTGACAAGTTATTTGAATAAGATACGCCCACTTATTGCGTTCAGGGACGCCAGGGAAAACTAACATCATGTCGACGAGACGCTGCTGTGTTTTGAAGTGCGACGCAAAAGCAAACTTTTTTTCATCTGCCCAGTGAGGAGCATTTGAAGACTAAGTGGCTACAGTTCACATATACAACTACCACAGAAGTATAGCCGAACCTTGTTCTGTGTTCGCGTCATTTTGAAGATGATTGCTTCACAAACCTAAATGCTATAACGTATGGATTCGCGAGCCGGCTGATACTGAAGGAAGGTTCAGTACCGAGTTTATTTGGATCAGCTTCCTTTTCCGAATCACAACCTGTAAGTATTATTAATATTAATTGTTGCTTTTATGTTTTATGTATCATTCTCAATAATTATTTTGTGTGTTGTGTACGCACAGCGCAGCTTCTAGGTCTTCAATGTCAATTGTATTAAAATATATGTGAAGTGACAGGGCTCTCAAGTGTCACGCATTGAGCGTGACAGTCACTCATTTCGGTCTTTTGTCACGCTCTCCCGCCACACATTGTATTTCTCACGCTGAAAAACTATTTGTAATATATTTAATATGCCGCAGCAGCGCCCAAAACTCTGGCCGCGCGCTCTCACTGTGGAACGGCAGAAATCAAGCGCGTCTCATCTGGTGTTGTTCGTCTGGTGTTGTTAGCCAATCAGAAAATAGCACTATTGTATCTGGGTAAGATTTAACGCAACAACCAATGACACCCCGTCGGCTCGGTGTCACTCCTTTGGGCTATAGTAGCTAACATATCACCGCAGATTAGCATGGAGTATGTGACATATGGGATGTCACATATGGGAGTATGTGAGCAAATCAGGTAAAAATAAATGCATATTATAAGACAACAAAAGTGTTTTTTGTCATTTCATGCTTGTAAAACTGTTGTTGGGGACTCCCAGAACAATATTAGGAACATTTTAAATGCCATAATAGGTACCCTTTAAGATCTATGGGAGATGCGCGCACATTTTAATGAAAATATCGAGCGCTATATCGAACATTTTTTATATCGTTACCAACAATGGTGTACCGTCGATAAATACCATTTATACATATATCGGTATTTATATATATATTGTGTTCAGTCATCGGATTGCATAACGCATTAAGCAATTTACAAATAGACAAATCTATCACATATATAGGCCTATATGCAGGGCAGTAGTTGGGGTATGCAGGGCCCCGGTTCAGGTTGTTTCTGTGGGCCCCCTTGAAATCTGCCAGCTACATAAGCACACATAAGCAAGCATATATATTGATCCAGCAGTGGAATGCCTATGTGAAACCACTCCGGTGTCCTGACTGAGTGAATGTGCTCGTTTAAACTTGATCTGTCTGGTATATTGACTTGAGTTAAAGAAACTGAGGGGAATTGGAGATCCATGGGATCAATCCTGTTTTACGCTCCCAGTGGAGGCTGGGAAGAAGCTGAGCTCTGGTCTTATCTCTCAGAGCAGAGCACCACAGGGACCCCGCAAACACACACCGCTGTGTTCTCCCATTGCCATGGAGTGATGCTCCTTCCCCCTTCATCACGAAAAATTATATAGCTCACCCAAATATGAAAGATCAGGTACATTTACTTTCACTCATTCTAAACCCTTCTTTCTTCAGTGGAACACAAAAGAAGATAATTAGCTGAATATCTAAGCTGCACTTTTTTGTAAATGGTAGCCATGGCTGTAAAATATGATTTTCAAGGCAACATTTTTGCCTTGGCAGAGACCTCACACAAAGCTTTAGTATGGCTTCAAAAGACTTTGTTAATATGAGTTGTATGGACTAGTTTTATGGTGCCTGTTTGTATTTTTTTGGAGCCTGAGGACTTAAAATTTGACTACATGGAAAAGGGCAGCTTCTACATTCTGCATCTCATTTTGTCTTCCGGGGGGGGGGGGGGGGGAAGATCAAGAATTTTGAAAATTCTGTCCAATTTAAAATTTAATTTTCAATTTAAAATCATGATACTATTTTCAGGATTCAAAATGCAGCATTTTATTTGAAATAGAATCATAGTTCTGATGTAAAACTCTTTACTACTTTTTATCAATTTAATGGATCATGCTCGAATGGTAGTAGACATAAAAAACAAACAGCTAAAACAAACAATGTATATTTCCCAGCAGCTCCCACAAACTCTTTCCTGACAATATACCAACACAACACTCAAGTCACACTATAAAGTGCAACATACCCATAACATTAAACACCACTCAAAATGGAAACAAACCAACTTGTGTAATTACACAACAGTAAACCACATCATACCTACACAACAGCACAGAAACTCATGTGATGTGACCAGTGATAATGCAAACCACATCCGTGACACAGTTAGACCTGACACTCGTGATCTCTTGAAGCTACAAATGTGTGTCTGTCCACAGACCTTATAAATGTTCATTATACAAGTAAATGACATCACAAATGCACCAAGCACCAATAAACTAAAAGCATTATTCTGAACATACGTTGTGGACTGACTATGATCAAGTGCATTTCTGCAAAGGCAATTAGCAATATGGCCTGAGACTAAGTTGATTAAGATATGCCTTGCTCTGATTCCTGCCGATAGGAATGAAATATCACAAATGAGATCTTTGTATAATCTCAATGGTTTCTCCTACTCAGCAATGCGATTAAGTCTCCCATTTGTCTCCTGAGGAAAAGGTCCAGTAATCTCACTCAGAAGAGATCTCAACAATAGCTATGTTTCCATTCACCTATTTGTATGCACATTTTGGGATATCACATAATAAAACCTGGATGGAAACACAAAGATGCGCAAAAATGTGCATAAAAACTTAAGTGCTCAAATAAATTGCTTTTTTTATATAAGATATGCACATAAACTATGATGGAAACACTTTACTCAACAGTGGATGTGATTGGATAACTGGACCAATCGCACCAATCGCATCGCGCAGCATCTCAAACTTCCATTTTCAATACAGATTTTTTGCACCAATGTCCCAGGAATTGACGATTTTGTTCTATTGAACACGTGGGAAGAAAACGCTGCTATATTCACAAATGTTTTATGCAATATTCCACATTTGCACATAATTTAGTTATCACACTTTGGATGGAAACATACAGTAGCTTATGTCTCAGCTCATACACTACCGTTCAAAGGTTTGTGGTCGGTAAGATTATTAATTGTTTTTGAAATAATTATTTTATGCTCACCAAAGCAGCATTTATTTGATCAAAAATACAATAAAAACAGCAATATTGTCACATTGTCTCATTTCCCATAACTCACTTGAGCTATGAAAGAGCAACTTCTGAGAAATACATTTTTCTTCTGGACAGGATGGATAGATAGAGCTTTGAGGGACAGCTCAGAGCAGCAAATGTAGGAGCTGGGAGGTCATGCTGATATGAGACTGCTTATCTGACAATCACGATTCTCTTTCTGCACTGTCGCTCCTTTTCAGCATGTGTACATGAAAACACACACGGACACGCTCTCTCACACACACACTGATCCCATATTAAGAAGCTTGAGTCACTGTTTTCTTTCCTACACTTCCCCTGAAGTCTGACATCGTGACGTGCAAGGAACTCATCTCGCCTCTCCCTGCGTTTCATCCCTGCTTTTCTGCCAAGTTTTGCCTCTCAAGACTCATACATCTATCTTTCAATCCACCATTCTAGGGAGCATCCATCTATCCCAACTGCTACATACTGTATCTGCATTTAAAGGGTTAGTTCACCTCAAAATTAACTCATCCTCTCATTGTTCTGAACCTGTATGATTTTCTTTAATCCATGATACACAAAAGGAGAAGTTTATCAGAATGATGACTCTCTTTTTCATGAAAAGAAAGTAAATGATAACCAGTCTGTTTAGCTAAAAAAAAATGTGTCTTTCAAGTCTTATAAGCCATACTGTACTGTGAGAAACAGAAATGTAAGTCATTATTATTTCAAATTTCTTTCGTGGAACACAAAAGGAGATAATTTGAAAAATCTCTCAGTGCTTTTTTATGGCCATACAATCCAGTGTTGTTTTCATCCCCATTAATTTTGATGGCATGGACAAGACATTCAAAATATCTTCTTTTGTGTTCTGCAGAAGAAAGTAAGCCATTCAGATTTGGAATGACATGAGGGTGAACAGATGATAACAGAAGTTTCATTTTGGGGTGAATTATCCCTTTAAAATTCATTCAGGTTTGACACCAGTGATGCAAAATGTAACTGGATCTTGTGTGTCTTGTAACCAGTCATGACGTGCCAAATTTGAATGTGACTATATGATTTGAATAGGTTTATGCATTTAATATTTGATTATTTAAATCCCATAACTGAGATTTGAGAGCGAGGTAGCGGAGAAGATTTTATTCAAAGAGCACAATAAATGTAGGTTTATTCCTCACATAAAGCTATGAGCTCAGATGACTTGGAATATAGTGCACAAGTCATATGGAATACTTTTATGATACTTTTATAGTGATTGATGCCTTAAAACTCCTGGTCATGATTTAATTTCATTGTATGGAAAAGGGCAGCATGAGCCCTCTGCCAAACATCTCCTTGCATGTCTGACAAAAGAAAGACACGCCATACAGGTTTGGAACAACATGAGGGTGACTAAACAATGACAGAATTTTTTAATTTCAAGATGTACTGTCTCTTTAAGGGTGATTTGAAGTGTGAAAATGAAAGGCAATAAGGCATCAGATTGTGCAAGAGGAAGAGGAAGAGAAAGAGAGACACAGGGAAACCCTCAGCCAAATAACAACACCACAGAGGTAGAGTAGGTGAAAGTGGAGGTGATGAAGTGGAAGACTGAAGCAAAGAGGTGAGACGGACTGTCTGATAACAATCAATGCTACTGTGACACCCTGAAAGAGGAAGTGTCAGTTAGTGTCTTTCTCTCGATGTGTGGCATTCGTGCGCACAGTCGGACATGTGCAAAAGCACGAATAGCCTATGTGTGGACGCGTTAGACGGCTCTGCCAAAAACACGCACACACTCTCATCCTATATAGGGGACAAAGCATGCAACTAAGAAATGCTCGCTGTCATACACACACAAACATGTCAGTGAGCCTCCACTGCGTGTGAGGAGATGGAGGGCGAACACATAAACATACAACCGGTCATGCTGAGAGGAATACACAGTCATAAATAAAGAAAGCCCAGTCTTACCTCATTCTCCAAGGGTCTGTCTCTAGCTGAACACACAGAACACTGTGTTTGAGTCACACAGATTTCATGCAGCCAGCTTGATTTCACCCCCTTTGACACATTCTACACACATGACCCTCTCTCTCTTAGGAGTGCATTCAAAATAAGGTGGATGCACACAAGCACGCATGCTAGAAAACAGCTCCCTTCTTTGGTTCACACACATGCATGCATGCTGAAACACAGCCTCTCTCTCTCTGTGTGTGTCTCCTCCGCTCTCAGGCAATCAGAGAGAATGTCATAACCGAAGCCACGCCCTCTTCGGCCCCCTCCCCGCAGGCTTACTATAAATACAGGGATGGATATGAATATGCTGTCTTGTTCTCTTAGACTTCCCCCTCCCGTTTTGTTCCATCTCTCATTCCTAATATTCCCCCTCTCTGTGGCCATGAAATGCTTCTCTTATGACCTTGCATTGTGCTCGAGGATACCAGCCCCCTTTCCCTGCGCGCACACACACGTTCAGTTTTAATGTACAGTCATGAATCTATTTAATGATCTTGCAGATGAGCTATAAAACGGATGCTAATGCCAATCCAAAAGGGATTGAATGGGTAAGAGCTATAGCTGAGTGATAAACAAACAATGTCCGACGGGTGCAACACACATACACACACACCTGCTGGCACTGTAATGGCCGGTTTACACAGAATGCGTTTTTTCCGCTCCACTGCGATGTTTTATTTGTTTTATTTTGTAAACATGCACCGTTTACATAGCACCGTTGACCGTTACGCCGCGTCGAAGTTAAACTTTTTAAACGTCATTGTTTTCCATTCAACTGCGCTGCGTCTCGAAAATGCAACACGTTCTGTGTGAACGTACTTGCTGACACCACGCGCGCGCTATCATGTGCTAATGCTTATCTGTCCCATCTGTAGTACTGGATGTGCACATATTTATGTAGCTCATTAGCTCCATTATTGTTATGCATACAATAAGAGCAGTGAATAACGATTTTTTTAGATGAGTTCGCACCAAACAGGAAATAGTGCCCACATAACCGCCAATTTACTCATCAAGCAACCACTAAAGGATACTGAGAAGTGTTGAGTGTGTGGGTCGTCGGTCTTGACTTGTAAATGAGCCACAATCATTACATTTGTTTGTAAAACATAAAAATGGTTGGCTTAATGATTTTTTTATCTTTCTGTAAAAGTATCTACTTCATTTGCATATGCATGAGAACAATTTTAGTTTTGCAAATGAGAAGACCTTTAAAGGAATAGTGCTCCCTCCCTCCCTCCCCTCATCCGATTTACTCATCATGTCATTCCAAACATGACTGTCTTTATGTAGACGAAATATAAGGCTCCCATAAAGTAAACAACAAACTGCTACATAATTTGATGTTTACCTCCACTGTAGCACTCTCTGCTTCTGTTTTTTAACATGTTTGACTTCTGTCTTCTTCTGAACACACAGGAATTTTGAAGAATGCTGGTAACAAAACCGTTTTGGTTACCATTGACTTTCATTGTGGCCAACAAAAAACTTTTTCTTTTTCAATATCTAGACAGAAGAAGAAAGGAAAGAAAGAAAGAAAGAAAGAAAGAAGAAGAAAGAAAAGAAAAAGAAAGAAAGAAAGAAAGAAAGAAAGAAAGAAAGAAAGAAAGAAAAGAAAGAAAGTCATACAGGTTTGAAAAGACAAGAGTGTGAAAAAAAAATATTGAATTTCCATTTAACGTCTCAAATGAGAGATCAACGTAAATGTAATAATTTACATTTTGTGTTTTAACATTTAGTAAATATTTAATTTAATAAATAATTGAATATTCCTGTTCTAAGTTAGGCACTTTTAGAATAAAAGGTTAAAGGGTTCTGTCAGGTGCATCATATGGATTATTTTAGGGGTTCCCATCATAAGATAATTTTATGGATCTAGTTTTAAATAATTAATTTTGTTTTAACTAATTTTTGATATTGGCTACTGAACAAAATTATAAACGCAACAATTGTTTTTGCCCTCATTTTTCATGAGCTGAACTCAAACATTTAAGATTTTTTCTATGTACACAAAAGGCCTATTTCTCTCAAATATTGTTCACAAATCTGTCTAAACCTGTGTTAGTGAGCACTTCTCCTTTGCCGAGATAATCCATCCACCTCACAGTTGTGGCATATCAAGATGCTGATTAGACAGCATGATTATTGCACAGGTGTGCCTTAGGCTGGCCACAATAAAAGGCCACTCTAAAATGTGCAGTTTTATCACACAGCACAATGCCACAAATGTCGCAAGTTTTGAGGGAGAGTGCAATTGGCATGCTGACTGCAGGAATGTCCACCAGCTGTTGCCTGTGAATTGAATGTTCATTTCTCTACCATACCGTCTCCAAAGGCATTTCAGACAATTTGGCAGTACATCCAACCGGCCTCACAACGGGAGACCATGTGTAACCACACCAGCCCAGGACCTCCACATCCACATCCAGCATCTTCACCTCCAAGATCGTCTGAGACCAGACATCCGGACAGCTGCTGCAACAATCGGTTTGCATAGCCAAAGAATTTCTGCACAAACTGTCAGAAACCGTTTCAGGGAAGCTCATTTGCATGCTCTTCGTCCTCATCGGGGTCTCGACCTGACTGCAGTTCATCATCATAACCGACTTGAGTGAGCAAATGCTCACATTCTGCCACTTAGGAGACGTGTTCTCTTCACGGATGAATCCTGGTTTTCACTGTACAGGGCAGATGGCAGGCAGCGTGTATGGCGTTGTGTGGGTGAGCGGTTTGCTGATGCCAACGTTGTGGATCGAGTGGCCCATGGTGGCGGTGGGGTTATGGCATGGGCAGGCGTATGTTATGGACAACGAACACAGGTGCATTTTATTGATGGCATTTTGAAAAAAATTCTCGGCAAAGGAGAAGTGCTCACTAACACATATTTTGACAGATTTGTGAACAATATTTGAGAGAAAAAGGCCTTTTGTGTACAGTTCAGCCCATGAAAAATGGGGGCAAAAACAAAAGTGTTGCGTTTATAATTTTGTTCAGTGTACATTCATGAACAGCTTGTAAACATACTTTATCACCAGAAAAAAAATTAGCTTGAAATAGCTTTTCGCATAAACAGTTTTTTTAAATTAAGTCAAGATCCCTGTGGTAGAAACCGATTAAACCTTTTTTTTTTTTTCTAATAGTGCGCAAAGAGAAGTTCAACCCCTTCACCTCCCCCATCTTTCCTGTGCTTGTTTCCTTCCTCTCTCGGGTTAAGCCTGTGTTCGGTCTCTTTCTCTCACTATAAAATCCTCAGGATGTGACAAATGAAGGGAAATAAAGCCCCCTAAATCCTATAATGTGAAACATACACACACAAACACACACACACAGACAATATTACACATATAACCAGACAGAAACACACACAGCTGAGAGAAACATCTGCAGCTGCAGTGCGGCCCAATCTCACTAGATATAAAAAGAATGATGATTATTGATCCCTAAAGAGAAATTCAGTGCAGCAGCACCAATATTAAACAGAGCGCACTCACAACACAACTATACATGCGTTCATTGAGCATAATAAATTATATGAATGTGTGATGCTGTGTGCAGTTGGTCAAGAAGGACTTATAAACTCATGGATGTAATACAAGGATTGTTGCACATGCTCCAGCTCCCTTGTGGCAAACGAATGGTCAACGGGAACCATCACCCCACCCATGAGTGCTTGGAAAGGCGACTCCACTGTGAGGGTGGCTGGGGGGGAGGCCATGATGTGACGTGAACATTATAACAGGTTGTCAGATTTGTGCAATACGAGAAGCGACTCACAGAGCCCGGCAGGTAACAACCATATATGCGGTTCAACATTGTCGGCGCTGCCTCTGATATGATTGTTTCTACAATTTCCCCTCTTCCCGCATCAACCCGTTCTACCCCGGCCCGTCCTCCCTAGGGACAGTTCAGTTTCCACTTGGTCAGTCAGTCCTCACAGCTTTGACCTACTTCATGTCTCTGGTTTCGAACACGTAGTCATAGCCTCGCATGCTCAAAACTGCACATGCAGCGATGCAAATGAACGCCGAGTGGTGATAACAAAGCTGATTTCACCTGCTGTGGTCTGATGAACACATCAACAAAGCTCTGGTTCAGAGATGCTGATGGACTGCAGAACGTGGCAATGACACACACAGACGTGTGCATTGATCATAGAGTAGGGTTCAAAAGTCTTAGATCACACTGAAAATCTGATATTCAAAATCATTTTTTACTTGAAAATAAAGAGGCTTATTTGAAAAAAAAAAATGTAAACAAACAAAAAACTCAATGAATAGGAAATATTTTAAATTAAATTTTAAGCAAATTTGCAGCATGTGACTTTATTTAGATGGGTCAGGTGTTCTTGCTGCCATTGAATCTCAAGAAATCTTTGAATCATCTCAAATAACCATATGGGAGAACATGAACATCAGGTTTCACACAAACTTGTGGACACTAGGAATTTTTCATTTCAACTTTCACTCCAATTCGGATGCTGATGATATAATTTGCAATACAAATTTAAATGGGAAAAGTAAATTAAATGGGAAAAATTGGGAAATAGAAACACCTTCACACTTTTAGACCACTTACTTGTATATGAAGACTCTCTTGAAGTTAGATGTATTTTTCCAGAATATATAGCATGGTATATGTTTAGAAGAAAAGAAAACAGGCAGAAAAAGTTTCATGCTAGAAGAAATTGTGACATCGTAACGTAATAATTGTATATAAGAGTGAATTACTGAAAATGCATCCATCACATGAGTCAGTTAACAAAGAACTCTGAATAATGGAGTTACTGACTAAAAGATTATGAGAATTCTGAAAGTCATGAATTCAGCAGAATAGTTTCCTACTTAAAAAAGGGGAAGCTAAAATGAAAGTTAATGCACTCTCATTTAATTATTGATGGGTAACGTTTAAACACTAATTTAAAGGTTTTGTAAAACAAGTAAGCCATTAGTAAAAAAAAAAAAGTGTAAACACTATCTCTATTAAAACATTTATTGTTTGTTTGAGTCTGCAGCATTGTGCAAACAATGGTATGAGTTTGAGGAAGGACTGTCTGTTTGCTAAATTAAAGATGGTACACAAGATAGTTAATAAAAGAGCTCCTTCGTATTTTAATATGTATATAATATCACTAGGGTAAGTGAGAAACACTGTTATAATACCAGGCAGAGTCTAATGGATATTACATTATGCCGTTTTAAAACAAAGTACGGTCGAAGGTCTTTTGAATACTCAGGGGCCCAGGAATGGAATAAGCTGCTTCTAGATAAAAAGAGTATGTCAAATACGGTTGGTTTTAGTATGAAAGTCAAAATTTGGCAATTTGATAAGTTGTTTTAGTGATTCATTTGTAGTAATGTTTTTGGGTGGATGTTTAAGTATGATGTAAATTTTGATAATATGTGTTCTTATTGTAGCATTGTAAGAATAATCAGTTACTATGCAGTGCCAGGATAACCTGTCTCTAAGAGTGAAGTTGTGCATCAAGAACCACAATGGAAACAAAGTTTTTAGTAAAACTTTGTGTTATCTTTGACAAATGACTGTATTTTTCACTATTATTTTGTATAATAAATCAAATCAAAGGCAGATAAGAGAGTGTTTAATTTGTTTATGATTATTTGTATAATTACACACTGCAGCTTTAACCTACAACCAGAGAAAGAGACTTGCTCGAAAAAGTGCCTGTCAAATAAGCCAGCCTGCTAGCACAATTCTGTGGCCATTATAAGTACTGCAAGTGTGATGTGATTAAAAGCTCAGCTTTGATACAAATTTGGAAGACACAAGCCTAACATGTCATATGCTATTAATTAGTCTAACTGGCATGCACCATTTCTCTTGCAAATATATAAATCTCATAAACCGATCTGATAGGAATTCATCAAACGGTATGGCTTCACTGCCATAAGTATAGCATTCATCTCTCTTAAGCAACTATGCATAAATAATAAATACATTTACATATGTAAATTATCAAAAACAAATTACATTTTTTGAGGTATAATCAACATCTCAGAGTCATTCATTTGCTTAATTTATGCTCTAATATTGTAGCAAACAATAACAATCCTATTAAATAAACCTGGGGTCATGAATTGTTAGTGAAATTATGATAAACGGTTGGGGTTCTATATTAAACATCTTTGAGACACAGGATATCTACGGAGAGTACATGCTGTACAAGGCTGAATCAGGAACTGAAGGTAGGGTGAGGACGTGAGGGTGTTTCTACCGGCACTTGGGGGTTGGGCTACTGTGATGTAGCTGTAATAGCCCAGGGGTGAAAAGGCACCGCTGTGTAAACTAATGTCAGTGTGGATCATCGCTGTGTGCGTGTCTCATCTGCTCAGCCTGTCTCACAGCCTTCTCCAGCTCCCCCTGGGACAGCAGCCTACAGTGGTGCAGGGCAGAGAGCAGCTGGGCCCGAGAGTTACAGATGAACGAGTGGGAGAGGAAATAGGGGAGACCACCCCCATTCTTAAGAAAGTAGAGTGGGACTCGGACCATACCCATTACCTGGGGACAGACAAGAAAGTTGCATAATTTGTGAGTACATTTACACGCACACGAAAATAATAGACAGAGCTTTTACCTCTAAACCATGGTCTGTGGCTGTATTTACAGCTGCCCTCTCGACCTCTTTCAGCTCTTGCTCTGTCATCTTCTTAATGTAGAAGTGTGTGATGAGCCGAGGGGAGGATGGAGATTGAGAAAGGCAGGAGGATATGAGATCGTCCACGCCCACCGACACAGCCACGCCCACCTCCTCATGAAGCTCTCTGCTAAGCCCCGCCTCCAGCGTCTCCTTAGATGGGTTCACAAATCTACAGATAAAACAAAATATATGATTACAGTGCATTTATAAACAACTTAAGACAAATCATTTAAAGTTTTATTTTCGTGCAGAAAGATGAACTCACCCCCCTGGGAAACCCAGCAAGCCATCAAAGCGCATCTGCATCTGAATGACATAATCTCAATTCAGGTTCATTAAATTCAACGGCGTTCATTGATTTACACGTTATTTTTAAACTTCCTGCTTTGGAACCTGTCGTAGTCGCCCTCTTCAAATAAAGGTAAAAAATAGTTGTAGCCTAGGTCAGAGTAAGCGCACTCGTTCTTACCAGAACTATATGTTTGATTGGGATTTTGCCGAAGAGTTTGGCACTAGAGTCTCCGTAAAGCATAATGTGACACGCATGTCTGAAGCCCTCCCGTGTCAACGCATCTTCTCTCGTGATCCGTTCCGCCATCACGGATGAGTGATAAACAATAAACAAATAAATCCGGTTTAATTGACGCGTATTGATAACTTACTTATCAATGATAAGTAAGACCAATAACAGTATGTGCGTGTTTGTTACTACTGTCTGCGAGCAACAACGTGCCACTATAATCAGCTGACGTTGACCATTTCAAAATACCAGTCCACTGAGAACGCTGCTACAATTAACCATATGAAACACAAGTTAACATAATAAAATTGTGCACATTTTTGTATTTACCACGTCTGTCAAAAAATAATTAAAAAAAAGTCTGAAACCTTCTTAAATGTTCGAAAGAGATCCCAAATTATTTCACAATTATTCTAAAGATGCTTGGACACAATCATTTATTTTTATTAGCTAAATCATTTATTTTTAATAATATATTAATACTTAGCCTAGTTTATTATAGTATTGCATGATATATAATAGTTATGGAGATTAAGAATTCATTGCTTATAGCTTTTAAGTAACTTAGACGTAGCCTACGTCTGTTGTCCTATAGATGGCAGTAGCAACTAAATTGTGCTCCTGAACAAAGAAAAAGAAAGAAAGAAAGAAAGAAAGAAAGAAAGAAAGAAAGAAAGAAAGAAAGAAAGAAAGAAGCCATAGTATGAGAAAGATAAAGTGAACATTGCCTACAGTGGTTCCCCTTCTCTCTTGTGTCACTCTTAATCTATATGCCACCTGTGCATAGCACTAGAAATAACCTCTAATATCTAAAACTAGTGTGGCTTCAAAAGCCCAGCTGTTAATTCCTCACGCATGCACTGCCTTTGTCTCATATTGCCAAATTAGTTTGAAAAGAACCAGTAAATTGCTGTGGCCCTCACATAACATTTCCATCTATCAGGAAAAGGGCTTTGTGACCAAAACAAATGTATGACTACACAGTTGGACATAGCGGAACATGCAAACATGATGTAATATAATATAGAATGATATAATCAAGTTTAGACAGAAAGTTTATACATGAAAACATTTCTAAACAAATCAACATTTACACTACAGTAAACACAGCTAACAGATTCACTAAGGGAATTGTGGGTATATATTTCCGCGTGTACGTTCTCCAGCAGTTGTTGCTGTGTTGGATAAGGCTAATGTGGGTTTTCTGAGTCAGCCATGTGGATGTTTCCATCAATCCCTGGGCTTTTGAATAGTTAAGAGACATTTTACATAGCAATATACTGTATGGGAGACTGACTGAATTAACCCATATCCACTTCCCATTCCAATATGTCAAGGTTTCTATTATCTCATGGTAGGAGACAGTAAAAGAATGTGGAGATGTGCAGGTGTATTTAAGTGGGGCTGGGAATTTTAATTGCCGGTTATATGTACTATTTAAATACTAAATTTGATAGCGGAAGCTTATGCTGGGAATGTTAAGAGACAATGAGACAGATGGAGAGATAAAAGTGAGGATATGAGGGTTTGCACATGGTCACCATTCATCACACCACACTCATTTATCACTTCAATCACTGTAAATTTATAGCAGTTAAACATTCTAAAGTGATAAGCCAGAGAGGCTGACCGTGACTTTACTCTGATTGTTTTTCAATACTTAAATTAAATTAAATTATATAAAAAATACATTCTTCTCATCATTACTATATTAATTATAATGAGAAGAAAGAATGTTCAAGCAAGTTAATTAGCCTTATATGGGCAGAGAATTAAGGTAGGTGTGTGTGTGTGTGTGTGTGTGTGTGTGTGTGTGTGTGTGTGTGTGTGTGTGTGTGTGTGTGTGTGTGTGTGTGTGTGTGTGTGTGTGTGTGTGTGTGTGTGTGTGTGTGTGTGTGTGTGTGTGTGTGTGTGTGTGTGTGTGTGTGTGTGTGTGTGTGTGTGTGTGTGTGTGTGAGTTGGTTTATGTGATTTATGAGGACACAAATTTGTATAATGACATGTGTATTACACTGGTATTACAACTTATGGGTGGTTTATGAGGACATGTCAAAAGTCCTCATAAATCAAATGGCTTAAAAAACATAAAAAACAATGTTTTATTAAAAAATTAAAAATGCAGCATGTCTCCTGTGATGGCTAGGTTTAGGGATAGGGGCAGTGTAGGGAGATAGAATATACAGTTTGTACGGTATAAAAATCATTACGCCTATGGAGAGTCCTCATAATGCTGTTGCACCAACGTGTGTGTGTGTGTGTGTGTGTGTGTGTGTGTGTGTGTGTGTGTGTGTGTGTGTGTGTGTGTGTGTGTGTGTGTGTGTGTGTGTGTGTGTGTGTGTGTGTGTGTGTGTGTGTGTGTGTGTGTGTGTGTGTGTGTGTGTGTGTGTGTGTGTTTTTTGTATGTAATGTATGAGGACACAAATGTGTATATTTGACATGCATATTACACTGGTATTACAACATTGCACGTGATATATGAGGACATTGCATGAGTCCTCATATTTCAAATAGCTTAAAAAACATAAAAAACAATGTTTTTTTAAAAATGTAAAAATGCAGAATGTCTCCTGTGATGGGTAGGTTTAGGGACAGGGGCAGTGTAAGGGGACAGAATATACAGTATAAAAACCATTACGCCTATGGAGAGTCCCCACAAAGATAGCGAACCAGACGTTGTGTGTGTGTGTGTGTGTGTGTGTGTGTGTGTGTGTGTGTGTGTGTGTGTGTGTGTGTGTGTGTGTGTGTGTGTGTGTGTGTTGTGTGTGTGTGTGTGTGTGTGTGTGTGTGTGTGTGTGTTTTACATTTTACAATGGCTTTAAATGCAGTTCATCCTATCAGAATTTAGAGTCGAATCTATCAATTTTATAAAATGTAGCTGAGCATCTGCGCATATGGACTTGAATCGGGCATGGATTGTTTAAGTCAGTGTTGACTCAAGGCCTTGTTAACTCTGTCCGTACTCTCTTGGCTTACCGTGTGGCAGGAGATTGCGCCAGAATGGCTGGGCTATTCTTGAGCCTGAGCGCTTTCTAAGTTTAAAAGGTTTATGTGAGCTGCTGGCTATTGTTCTGGTGAAGGCGTCAGGGATTGTTACAGGGGATCTTGGGAAGGGGGGAGATATACTGCTGTCAAAATCCAGACTAAAATAGACAGACAGCTGTGGGTGCTCATATCTAGGCTATGCGTTTGAGTGTGTGTGAGAAGGATGGTGGTGCAATGGAGACCTAACACAATGCAGACGGGCCGAGCGTTGGAGCCGGATGGGGGAGAACGGCACTGGTTGTCTCCATCCACTGAGTCACTTGCTAAAATACTGATTAGCTTACATTACTGCCGATTTGTGGGGATGGGCCAGCTGGTAATCTAGGCATTTAGGGTTTCCCAAACTCTTCTTCTCTTCCTCAATCACACACACAGGTGCGGGGGGAGGCAGGTCAGCGGGAAAAACGAATGTAGAATCCAGAATTGTGGGGACCGAACACTACTCAGCTGGGATATATTTCACATGTCTGCGCCTGGTGGATAGATTAACACAAAGGATTTAAAAAACCAGGAGAAACTATATTTTTTTATTGGCAAGAAGAAAACATTCATTAAGAGGCAGTTTGTGTATTTTTCTTGCCTCCATTGAGTGTAGGTGTACAGAATGTGACCTCCCTCCTCCACCTCTGGTCTTTTTAGCCTCTGTGGTTTAGGCTTGTGCCACTGTATGAGAGCTGATAATCTGTTACAACTGATCGCCATGTGTAGAACTTCAAAACCTGGTTCCTGGAAGCTTTATTCAGGTGTGCCATTTCGGTTGCTCTTTTATGGCAAGTGATGTTGTAATGAATTGTACAATTTTGGATGGTAACTAACTAAAAGCTACTTCTAGACAATGCTTCATTAATTGTCTGCTAAATTAATAAAAGTAGCAAATAAAACCACTAACTAAAACAAATTTTTTAGTCGCGATAGTTTAGATTATAGATTATTTTCAATGTAACTCTTTTCCAGTAACAAGGTATTTTTTTACCATGAGTAGCGAGACCAAACACTGCATCGCTGTATAGCTAAAAACAAACACCATACTCTGATGTGTTGAGGAAAGTCTGATTCATTGAATCAGTTCATCTTAAACGGTTCTCTCTGTCCTAGCGTTGGAAAGTCTGATTCATTATTACAAATTAATCATTTTAAAAGGTCGCTGTTCTATTTTAACGTTGGAAAGTCGGATTCATTCTATTGAATTGGTTCATCGTAATTCATTCTCTCTTTCCATTCTGTAATTAAATAGTGCAAAACGAAGTCGTTGCAATATGTACTATTTTCTAATTAGTTAAGTTAGTGTTTTTGCAGTATAAATTGGTCCGTTTAAGTTACTGACACATATTTTTTCATTAATTTAAAAGCACTAATTGTTTAGATTAAAATAAGCAATTACACCATTGAATAAATGCATATTTTTTATTTATAAAAACATATTGCCCCCTTAAGCAACTTCCGTAGAGTTAGCTATTTGTTGTTAGTAGCTTTCTAACTATGTTTTCAAAAAGCAGTTTCCTCAACAAGGAAATTGCTGTATGAAGTAGCCTAATTCATTGTGATATAATTTCTGATGTCACTACAAAAAATAAATGTAGGCCTAATTAAAAAGTAAATAAATAAAAATATAATATAAGAATTATGCTTACTTTTGAACTATGTTTAACAGCACTTTCAACAATCAACAAAGTGCACCTCTTCCAGTATTTATAGGGTTGAGAAGATAGTGGACTCTCTTTCAGTGTTTAATCACTGGCTGATCACTCTCAGTAATTTCTAAAGGAAACAAAGCAGAGCACCGCCTCTTTAACCACAAACCCATGCCAGACAGCATGGCTATCTCTGCACGGAATGCCGGCTATTGGGAACAGGAGTTGTATTCTCGTCTATTTTCGGACTACATAGTGGGCCCTGGATTCTGCTAGAGGACACTTATCTCAGCTTTACCCCTCAAGGTCGACAGCTTCTGAGGCGCCTATTTGCTAAGAAGGATCTGATTGTATATCAGTATGAACGTTATGCAGATCTTGTGTTATATTGAACATACCACTATGTCTTTCAACTGTCTGTCAAATGAGGCATAGAGAAATGGACTGCACCAAGTTGTAACACGATTTTAAAACATCCTTGTCTCAGAAGTTAGTTATAGGAAGCCCTAAGTTATAGGCACAGACTGATCCCATTCCTTTCAATACCATATTTTATCCTGTCATAACACAGTTTAAGCCTACTCTTAAAAATCCCCTGATAGTCGGCCCATGTTGTATTCAATCTGGTATGCTGCAAGTAATCATATTATAAATATACATTAAGTAATAAAAATATAAATAAACTAAAACTCAACTAGCCTACATATAAAATTACATATTTGATATTATAATAAACTAATTTCATAAAGCCTAAATGTAATTTCATGAGTAGGCTAAGGGTTACCTGTCTTGCAAAACCCTTCTATTAAAAGGCTACATATAAAATACCAACGCTATCTCACGACCAATTCGTACGAATTTGTACGAATGATTAAAATGTGGCTAATTCGTACGAATTCATACGACCTCACTCGTACGGATTCGTACGATTTGTCTAAACCCACGTGATGGGTAGGTTTAGGGGCGGGGTCAGGGGTAGGTAATTCGTATGAATTCATACGAATTTGGAATTCGTATGAATATGTACGATTTACCAAAAATCCTACAAATTCGTACAAATTCGTACGAGTCAGGTCGTATGAATTGTTACGAATTAGCCACTCGTACAAATTCGTACGAATTGGTCGTGAGATCGGGTTGAAAATACTATATTTACTAACATGATAAATGAACCGTCCAATACAATTCCTCCTGACGGAAGTCTCAAGCACCTTGCTATTGTTACCACAGGTAAACTGTTCTCAAGCGTCAATTTAACTTATAATCTAACTTTTACAGAAATATTGTTATAAAATTCATAAAATGTATACAAAAAATGCGGTCACCGTGATTTTGCCAAGTAAGACATGTTCCTGGATCAACATATTTTCTTTATCCTGGAATAACATTCCTGTCCCAAAATTTAGTCCTTACCCTACCCCTAAACCTAACCCTACCCATAACTTTTCCCTAAAATCAGATAACACTGATGTTTAAGCACCTTACCCTGGTTGTAAGCCTAAACTTGACATAAACTGTAAACTTGTCCCTCAAAACTAATTGGTTGATCTGAAAGTTGTTCCAGGATCAACAAAGATGTTGATCCAGGATCATGTGGTACTTGGTGAAATCGAGTGTTGTGAACCTTGAATTTTTTTTTTTACTGGTATCATTTTTTGCCCATAACATAATTGAAGACTTTAAAGAAATAGAGAGAGGTCGTGCATTTAACCTCTGGACAGCAGCACATTAATCACAAGCAACAACAATGTTGTTTTAAAAATAACCCCTTACAGTACGGTTCGTCAAACCTGTTCGCCTTTTGTGATCGCGCAGGGATGGACCGCACGGACGCGCAGCCAATGAGCAACTGAACACACACGGACACATGGGAATATCTGACATATCTCCCCAACTCTGACCTTGAGGGGAACAATAAAAGAGGACCAGGCCACTTCTTCCGAGGCCAACCCGTTTAGACATTACTGAGGTCAGTAGTCAAACGCATGTGCTTTCCACAGCGCTGTTTGGATAGTGCGCCGTGCTTTGCATGTGACGGTTTCGAAGAATCCGAGGTTTTTGTACACAAATACTCACCAGGACTGTGGATTAGAGATTGACTTTTTTTCCAACACATGCCTATGTGAAACAAAACAAAGAGAAAAAAATATTTTTTTCTAACAAAGTTTCTACGACGTTACAGGTGTTTGAGTGCAGGTCCGGGACCGAAAGCGTTAATCATGTCCCGCTTTATGGAATTGAGGGAATTCGGAGATGCGGCCACATTCCTGCGTAAAACCAACTTGGAACAACTCGCTGCGCAGTCCCATGCCTTTGATGGTAGGCTACTATCAGACGTCCTGTTTGTGTCACATGTGAAAACGAGTTGTTTTTTTATTGGTGCAGAATACTTTCAAAATTCAAATCATTAATTTTAAATCCTATCCAATTCTGAACGAGTTACACATTAAGATGAGCCTGTATTGTGCATGTGAAAACGCATAGATAGCTTGACATAACGCAATTTTGTTGATTTTAAATGTAAATAAATGCAATAGATATTTAGATTGTAACCTAAATTATAAATGAATGTGATAATAATAGTATTATGTTTAATTGGTGTTGCATACATAAGAGGTTTATCTACCATGGTTTGTGATGTTACCTGTCTGGCAGTTCAATTAAGAAGTGACAAATACTTCTGTGTGCAGGGAAGAAACGTGTTTATATTCCAGATGAGAATGAAGCCTACATTGAGGTGGAGATCAAAGATACCGATGGAGACAAAGTCATGGTGGAGACCAAAGATGGAATGGTCAGTGAAGCTTAAACTGCCCTTGTTTTTTTCTGTGACCACACTGCAAAAAATATGAATTACTTTTTTTGTCTTATTTTTCAGTAAGTATATCAACATTCTTACAAGATACAGATTTTTGAGAAGAAATTAGATCTTTCTTACCTCATTTTCAAAAATAATTACTGTTTTAAGCAAAAACTTATGCTAAAAAACAGATTAAGTAATTTTTTTTTTTTACATTTTATTGTCTGTAGACTGATTTTTGTGTGTGCGTATTGTATTTACAGCAAATAGTTAAGTTCAGCAGGCCAATTTCACATGTTTCTACAATTGTCATTCAAGTGACTACATTCATTCTGCAGTGGAAAAAGAAAATCTATCACAAGGTGGTGATTAAATTCTTTAATCTAATACTGACAGCTGTTAACAGTGAAAGAGGATGACATTCAGCAGATGAATCCCCCGAAGTTTGACATGATTGAAGACATGGCCATGCTTACGCACCTCAATGAGGCCTCTGTTCTTTTCAACCTCAGCCGTCGCTACAGTTTCTGGATGATCTATGTGAGACATGACTTTATCATTTACTGTTTAACAGCTCTCTGTATCTAAAAGATTTAAAAAATAACTAGAGAATCAAGTTATCTGTTTCTTTGATGTTCTTCATAGCTTTTGGATCAGGGTTTCTCAGTCTTCATGCGTGTTCTTTTCTCTCTGTCCACAGACATATTCAGGGCTGTTTTGTGTGACAGTGAACCCGTATAAATGGCTTCCTGTCTATTCTCCTGAAGTGGTTGCAGCGTATAAGGGAAAGCGTCGCTCAGATGTTCCACCTCACATCTATTCCATAGCAGACAATGCCTACAATGACATGCTAAAAAGTATGGTCTGAAACATATTTCACTTTTGATCTCTATTTCACACAGGCCTCAAAAGATAATGCATTTCATTCTTTAATCTTTACCATGTACTCAGTAAACTTTTTTCCTTGTAGATCGTGAAAACCAGTCTATGCTTATCACGTAAGTAACCTTCCACCACGACATTCTGTTCTACAACTATTAGGTCAGAATGATCTGAAATCCTTTTTGCTCATTATTTAATCATGAAGCGGTATAAAAAATGGGTTTTTGTCATTTTGAAGAGTTTTTTTCTTTTCTTTTTCAATCTTTCTTCTTGGATTTAATAATGTTTCATGTATATTTCACATAAATTTTGTCCATGCCTAGCGGAGAATCCGGTGCTGGCAAAACTGTCAACACGAAACGCGTAATTCAGTATTTTGCCATTATAGCTGCTCTTGGTGAAGCAGGGGGCAAAAAAGGAGTAAGGGCAGAAACTTCTCTGCTTCTTTTTCTTTTTGTCATCACCCATCTTTATCCCTTGTTTTTGTCTCCCTGCGAGTCTTACTTTTGTTCCTCTACATCTTGTTTTTGGGGATTTTTAATCTAAATGTTTATCTATTCCTTTTGGATTCACAGACATCCTTTTAACCGATAAGGAGTGATCCTCAAAGTTTTGTTACCCAAGTTTTGTTTTCCCGTTCCAGTATGATCTTATAAACCCTTTTTATACCACTCTTTACATTGCCCATTCCCCTTTTTGCAATGTCTCTCATATTGTCTTTTGTTTTTAACATTATAAGCTCCTTTTTCACTTTGTCTTTTTGAAACAAAAAAACAAAAACAACAACCCTAATTTAATCTATTTTCCACCCTCAATCATGACAGATAATATTTCATTTCCATTTCCATTAGTTTGTTCTGTCCTAATCATAGATATCATTTTTGTGTTCGATTATAAAACATTTCTGTTTTCAACGTAAATAGGGTACATTAGAGGATCAGATAATTGAGGCCAACCCAGCTATGGAAGCTTTTGGGAATGCAAAAACCCTGAGGAATGACAACTCATCCCGCTTTGTGAGTAAACATCATTAGATGAGCACAACATCTCACTTTCTTTCAGTATCGTTCTCCGTTTGACTTTTTTCCCCCTCTTTTTAACACAGGGTAAATTCATTCGAATCCATTTTGCTCCTACAGGGAAACTTGCATCTTCTGACATTGACATCTGTAAGCTGATTAGAAAAATAATACTGTTAATAGATTATATATATTGCTATTCCTTCAAATCCTGTTCCATTTCTCATTCTCTTTTGTTTAGATCTTCTGGAAAAATCTAGAGTGATTTTTCAGCAAACTGGAGAGAGAAGCTACCACATCTACTACCAGATCCTCTCGCAAAGGAAACCAGAACTCCTAGGTATTCAGAGGAAACACAGACAGCATGGCTACTATTTAAGCTAAAGAACTAAGTATATATCAAGCAAAGGTGTTAAAATGCCAGCAGAATCCAATCCTCAGTGCATCGTGTGACTTAAAAACCAGACCTCTTTCATGTGTTATACAGACATGCTGCTGGTGTCGTCAAATCCCTTTGACTACCACTTCTGCTCGCAGGGTGTTACAACTGTTGACCACATGGATGATGGAGATGAGCTGCTTGCAACTGATGTAAGTATTTGTTATGATGGAGATCACTGCAAAGAGATGATAATTATTCCACATAAACAGAATGATCACTCACCTATAATGCAACTTGCTTACCTTCCTCTCTAGCATGCAATGGACACCCTTGGTTTCACTCCTGAGGAGAAGTATGGCTGTTACAAGATAGTCGGTGCCATCATGCACTTTGGCAACATGAAGTTCAAAGTGCGTCAGAGAGAGGAGCAAGCAGAGGCAGATGGCACTGAAAGTAAGAGGGATTCTGTCATAAGCAAGGGCAACGTCTCAGTCAGCATCTTGGTTTGGCTAAGCGCTGTGATTTTGTTACTCAGGTGCAGACAAAGCCTCCTATCTCATGGGGATCAGTTCAGCTGACCTCATAAAAGGACTGCTTCACCCTAGAGTGAAAGTGGGCAATGAGTACATTGTCAAAGGACAGACAGTTGAACAGGTCAGTTTGGTCAGTAAATGATAAATTAGTATCCCTGCTATTTCATTTCACCAAGCAGTGAGAGTATTTGTGCTTTTGTGTCATGACAGGTGACCTATGCTGTTGGTGCTTTGGCCAAATCCACGTATGACCGCATGTTTAAATGGCTGGTGAGCAGAATCAATAAAACCCTATACACGGCCATCCCACGTCAGTTCTTCATAGGAGTGCTGGACATAGCAGGCTTTGAGATCTTTGAGGTAAGTCAGTTTGTTATTTGTAAATTGCTTTGCATCACTCCTTACCACTGTCTGCACATCAGATGTGGATCTTAAAGATACAAGATACAAAATTAGGGCTGAGTAAAAATATGGGTTTTCTCCATTAATCGCAAATTTTAAAATCTTCTTTTTTTTTTTACCTTGTGGAAGTGGTTCCTGCACCACTTTTCAGTGATTCATCGACTCTTATGTACTGGTTCTTGGAAGTGAATCAAAAATATGCATTGCAAACACAATTTAGTCCAATTCACAAACAAATTACTCTTTTGAATCAGTCTTTTTAATGATAAAGTTGATGTACTTGAAAAGTTACTTATAGTCAGTAGAATGTCTGTTGGAAACCCTCAAAATAAAGTGTTAGAAGATATTAAGCAGACAGTCTACTAATATTCTAATGACTTGTAGCTGACATGAAGTTGCAAAGATGCTTATAGTTAGTAGAATGAATGTCTAAAGTGGACTATATAACATTAAATCACTATCAGATTGAATCGTGAACTTATTTAGAACGGATTCAGGAAATGTACATTGATAACCACCCATATGCATTATTCAGTACTCATTGTACCTTATTTGAAAAACTCTTTCTCTTCCGTTTCCTGAACAGTTCAACAACTTTGAGCAAATGTGCATCAACTTCACCAATGAGAAACTGCAACAGTTTTTCAACCATCACATGTTCATCCTAGAGCAGGAGGAGTACAAGACAGAGGGCATAGAGTGGACTTTCATAGACTTTGGATTAGACCTGCAAGCCTGCATTGACCTTATTGAGAAGGTTGATATAGAATTACATACAACTCTGTGTAAGTTTGTATAAGATAATACTAAGCAACTCTAGCTGTTACATCCTTCTTGTGTTGTTTGCAGCCGTTGGGTATACTGTCTATTCTGGAGGAGGAGTGCATGTTCCCTAAAGCCACAGAGAGCAGCTTCAAAGCTAAACTCTACGACAATCACCTTGGCAAGTCTCCCAACTTCCTGAAACCGAGGCCAGACAAAAAACGCAAATATGACACTCACTTTGAGCTGGTGCATTATGCTGGAGTGGTGAGTGAAAATAACATCATATTCACATACATATTTACCATAGCATACAATAATAGACTCTTTATAAGCCGCATTACTGGAGCCATTGGCATTTGTTAAGCAATTTACAGTATGCAATGCCGCCATTTTATGCATGGCACCATTTAAGTAACAGGGATTGTCTGGAGCAAGCTGAGGTTAAGTGCCTTGCTTAATGGCACAATGGTGATAGCTCAAGAGTGGCAAAGGATAAATCACTTGATTACTATAATTTACTTAACATATCAATTCACATACATGTATGTCGTCAGGTGCCGTACAACATCAATGGATGGCTTGACAAAAACAGAGATCCTCTAAATGAATCAGTGGTGGGAATCTTCCAGAGATCGTCCAACAAGTTAATGGCAATCCTCTTCGAGAACTTCATCAGCTTAGAATCAGGTGTATATTAATACAACTGATATTAAAAAGAGGATTCCACTAGGCCAGATTGTACTGAGGTGTTTTACACGTATTGTTACAGGTACAGAAGCAAAGCCAGGGGGCAGAGAGAAGAGGAAGAAAGGTGCTTCATTCCAAACAGTGTCCCAGCTGCATAAGGTGGGTAAGAGTGAGGAGATACAGAGGAGAGATTATGTATTTTCTATAGGTATACTGTGTGATATCAAATGACGTTATATATCTAAATGCACCTTTTCACTTCTTTAAAAATCTGCAAATGTTAGATATTGGAAAAGGTGTTGGAAAGTGAGCCAGTTAAGACTTGCAGTGATGTTTAGGTAATCTGACCCATGAACATCACTTTAAGTCTGTGCTGGCTCAGCTTTCACCAGCTGCAGATGCAAAGACGCAGGTGAGATCTGACCTAGTAGTAACAAGCATGGAGACTGTGAGCAGATTTAAAATTTGTTTAAATCTTGACATGTTGCATAATGACCTTTCCTTCTATATCACTCTAGGAGAATCTAAACAAGTTGATGACTAATTTGAGAAGCACTCAGCCTCATTTTGTCCGCTGCATTATCCCCAATGAGTCAAAGACCCCAGGTACAAATAATTCAGTGTTGAGGATAAAACCATTTGTTATGCTACAAGATCTCCATAAACCAAACGTAAACACACCATCAGTCTTCAGTTTCCGTTCTTGTTTCTGATAGGGATGATGGAGCCATTTCTGGTTCTGCACCAGCTTCGCTGCAATGGTGTTCTTGAAGGAATCCGCATTTGCAGGAAAGGATTTCCCAACCGGATTCTCTATGCAGAGTTCAAACAGCGGTGAGTTTTTCTTCATAGGTCACGCTTGTAATTAGGGACACAAGAAACTGGATAAGGCTGGAATGACAGGAAGATTATTTTAGTGAATGGTAATTAAATGAAAATTTAACACAGGTAATGCATTATCACAAGTAATTACTTTAATTCTACTTTCTTGTATTAAAATGTAACAATTTTCAAGCCAATTTTGAATGGTGCACAACCCCAATAGAAAGATGAATAAAGATATTTAACTAAACCGTCATGATTTACCAGCTACCGTATCCTGAACCCTTTGGCCATCCCAGAGGACACATATGTGGACAGCAGGAAAGCTGTAGAAAAGTTGCTTGGGTCTCTAGATATCGACCACACACAGTACAAGTTTGGCCACAACAAGGTTCATGAAATTGTTCTCTTTCACTCCTATCATGCCCAGTACTGTATTTTCAGTTACGTAAAACACATCCCAGGATACACTGACCTGTGAATCTGTCCTCCTTCAGGTTTTCTTTAAGGCGGGACTTCTTGGTCAGCTGGAGGACATGAGAGACGAACGTCTGTCTAAGATCCTCACCTTGCTGCAGGCCTTCTGCAGAGGAAAGCTCATGCAAATGGAGCGCAGAAGGATGATGAAAGAGAAGTATGTGCTCTTTGGATGTCCAAACCATGACAATAGTCATAAAGCATCTAAATAGCCAAACGAAAATAGTTTTGTTGTTACTCACTGACTGAAGAAGGTGTCAGATTGCAGATATCGTATCCTTAAGCCCTTTCTAAGCATGTCGATAAACTGTTGAGAGTGTGTGTAGGCCTATGAGCCTGTAAATCTATGGGAGGAATGTCTGAAGTGTATGCGGACTATGTTGTGGCGTGTGTCTGGCGTGTGTCCGTTTGTTTTGTGTGTGTGTGTGTGTGTGTGTGGTCACCACAGAAAAAGCCAGTTAAACCCCCTCCACCCAAAATGGCATTTACAAAAGCAGGTGTGGAGGTGGGTCATATATCCCGCAAACAGCGCACATACCAGTTGTTGACGGTTCCTTACCAGAGTGCCCCCTCCGATCTTTAATATAAATAACCTTCTTTTGTTCAGAATGGATATGGCTGGCAGCAAGCTGAAAACTGCTGAAATGCCATCCCAGGTGACAGGACATAAGTCCTCTTGTTTCTTCGGAAGGGTTCAGCTTTAGATAATCAACAACCTCTGCCTGACCTTTGACTGTTCCTGATTGTGTTGCCGCTTCAGCAATGCGGAATTGATTTACTCTTTAGGCATGCTCAGTATCACAGTGGGATTACTGATTTAGAACACACGAAACAATGGCGAGTGGCAGCCTGGCCCTATTTGGTGCTAGACATACTGAGCTAATTTAGAACAACAGGGGCAGGGAGTTTGAGGTGCAGGCTACAAAATGGATACGCGGGTTCTTTTATCCTTGGACACAAGGAGTTTTGAGAGAGTGTGAAAGGCTTCGTCTTGATTGTCTTACAGTATGTATTAATTATGTCCTGAGCCGATCTGAAGGATTGTTATTGGGGTCGATTAAATTTTTCTTATTGATCGGTATTGGCTATCCTAAGCCTGATCCTTAATTTTACACCAGCTGTCACGCTGGTGCTGTGCAGAAGGTGGTGGTATGCACCTTCAAGTGGGTTTGCCAACCGTCATTAAAAGGAAAAGAAAAAGCTCAAGTGTGTGTGTGTGTGCGTGATATATATATATAGTAATTGTTACATACTTTTAGTATGTTACTCTACTGATAGATGCCCCTTTTTTACATTTGAGCCCCTGCCCCTGAGAAACTCTCTACACAGCCCTGTATACATTGGATTGATTTGAGTGTACTTGAAGTGTGCATGCACCAAGCACTAGGAAATTACAAGTATAGGATCTGGACATGTTATCTGCAGATACTCAATATTCATTCACTCGGTTCGGTTTGGGGGCACGAAAAACTTGATTGGGACATCCCTAGTATGTATCTTTTATTGAAACTTTGTAATACATTTACTCAATGTTTTATGTAGTCCAAAATATTTCCTAGACAACTCCATACATACCAGCACCAGGGTCAATGACATTATGTTAATCTTTCATGGATCTATTTATTTAAAAATATATATGTTTAACATGCAAGTCATACACGCATTGACTTCAATACAGCACCTTGACGATATAAATTAGGGGACATAAAATTCCTTTCAATTGTTTTTAACTTTAAGTTAAAAATACCAGGGTGGTAAAACTCTCCTAAAATCAAGAAAATGAAGGAAAAAAGCTTAATTCTAAAAACACTAAATACTTTTTGAAGAAAGGGTTGTGGTGCACCCAACATGCAGGTTAAAAGTTATAAGTGCACCCAACATACAGGTCAAAAGTTATTTTATTGATTAGTATTTTTTTTTTTTTTTTACCTTGAAATAATCTATATATAATGATTTAGATGTAAGGAAGATGTTATATTTTACTTTATGATAAAACAAGATGACATTTTTGGGATCAGTATATTTAAACCTTTTTTTATGGTATAAAAGTTTTTAGAACCATATGAAATCAACATGAATATAAAGAGTACATTCCTGAGAACTTGGCATATATGTTTAAACCCGATTTTTCCCCTTTTCTTTATCGTGGATAGTCATATACAGTATGTCATTGATCCACCATCTGATTATCTTCTCTCAGGGAAGCTCTGATGGTGATTCAGTGGAACATCCGTGCCTTTTACGCAGTCAAGAACTGGCCATGGATGTGTCTGTTCTTCAAGATCAAACCCCTGCTGAGGAGCGCAGCTACAGAGAAGGAGCTGGCTACACTGAAGGAGGAGTTCCAGAAGCTAAAGGAGGCTCTTGAGAGGTCTGAGCTGAAGAGGAAGGAGTTTGAGGAGAAACAGATCTCTTTGGTGCAAGAGAAAAATGACCTCTCCTTACAACTTCAAGCGGTGAGTGCAAGAGTGGACCATACCAATGAAACGAGAAGTTATGATTCAGAATCACATATTTAATAGCAATCATATTTTACCTGCTTTTATGCATCAAACACTAGTCAAAGGAAAGGGGGAAGAATTAATTTTTACACTCTGACCCCAGGAGCAGGATAATCTGGCTGATGCTGAAGACCGCTGTAACCTGCTGATCAAGGCTAAGATCCAGATGGAGGGCAAAATTAAGGACCTGATGGAGAGGCTGGAGGATGAAGAGGAGGTTAATGCCACCATCCTGGCCAAGAAACGCAAACTTGAGGACGAGTGTATTGAGCTGAAAAAAGACCTGGATGACCTGGAGATTACTTTGGCCAAGGTGGAGAAAGAAAAACATGCCACTGAGAACAAGGTAAAACTGATATGTTCATGGATGGGCAGTGTGGTCTACGTTAGTTCCTCTAATGCACTGATAGTTATCTCTGGTTGACTCAGGTGAAAAATTTGCTGGAGGAAATGGCTGTATTAGATGAATCCATCCTGAGGCTGACTAAAGAGAAGAAAGCCCTCCAGGATGCACATCAGCAGGTCTGGAAGACCTGCAGACTGAGGAAAACAAAGTGAACATGCTGTCCAAGGCCAAGATCAAACTTGAGCAGCAGGTGGATGATGTGAGTATAAAGTGGAACTCTAGAACAAACCTCAGAGTCTGTAGCAATCCGAAACTCCTTATTTACAGCACAGTGGAAATGAAAAGCTTATAGCCTACACTACAGTGTAACCTAGCACAATGGCTGAGTAATACATTTCTTAGATTTCATTGTTTATTATTATTTGTTAACTGGAACAGTTAGAGGGCTCTTTGGAGCAAGAGAAGAAAGTGCGTATGGATCTGGAGCGAGTGAAGCGAAAGCTTGAGGGCGATCTGAAGCTTTCCATGGAGTCGTCCATGGATTTGGAGAACAACAAACAGCAGCTAGAGGACAGACTAAAGAAGTGAGATTTTATAAGTCGTTGTCATGTTAAATGGAAGTACTGTGCTACAAAATGCTGTAAGATTATGTTCTCTAATGAAATCTATTTGGTCTTTTTTGTAGGAAAGACCTCGAAATGGTTCAGATAGGTGCAAAGATTGAAGAGGAGCAAGCCTTGGTTATTCAACTACAGAAGAAAATAAAAGAATTACAGGTAAAGTAATTATTTGGCTACTGACCAAACATTACGTGTCTGCATAATGAGTTATTAATCTAACAGTATTATGGATGGTAAACTGTTTACAGACCCGTATAGAAGAGCTTGAGGAGGAACTTGAGGCTGAAAGAGCAGCTCGAATAAAGTCGGACAAGCAACGCAGTGATGTTTCAAGGGAACTGGAAGAGCTGAGTGAACGTCTGGAGGAAGCAGGAGGTGCTACCGCTGCCCAGATCGAGATGAACAAGAAGCGAGAGGCTGACTTTTTTAAGATGCGAAGAGATCTGGAAGAAGCCTCTCTGCATCATGAAACCACCATGGCCATGCTACGGAGAAAGCATGCGGACACTGTGGCTGAGATGGGGGAGCAACTGGACAACATGCAGAGGGTCAAACAGAGGCTGGAAAAGGAAAAGGCAGAAGCCAGAATGGAGGCTGAAGATTTGGCGTCTAACCTTGAACATCTCTCCAGAGCCAAAGTAAAACATCTCAATGTGCTTAACATGGTTTCTGAGATTCATAATGCCATTATTTTACTATTCATAAAGTTAAAACATATAGAGTAAACATGAATTGGGTTGAAAATACTTTTATTTATTGTTATTATATATATAGTACCAAATGAACTGTGAGAGAATTAACGAAAGACTGATGTTTGCAGACCACAACAGAGAAAATGTGCAGGATGTACGAGGACCAGCTGAACGAGTCTAAAACCAAGGTGGAGGAACTCCAGAGGCAGCTAATGGATGTCACTTCTCAAAAAGCACGGGCTCAGACAGAAAGTGGTCAGTGCCCTACACTTTGAAAAGGATTTTGAAATATATTATACATTATGATTGGAAGTCTCCTATAGAAAATATGATTCACATTTTTTTTTTGAAACAAGTGCCAACACCGAGATCAAATTATTTAAGAACAAAGTATCTGGCACTTGGTAAAGTACCAACGGATGTTCCTTCTTTTCTCTCTTACAATTTTCAGCCGAGGTCAGCCGCAGACTGGAAGAGAGAGAGGTTCTGGTCATGCAACTGCAGCGAACAAAGAGTGCTCTCACCCAGACCATGGAGGAGATGAAGAAACAGCTAGAAGAAGAATGCAAAGTGAGCCTACTTTTAGATACATTGTGCCATTAGGGGAGTCAGTCAATTACAATTCCTAACCACAATTAATCACATATCAATGTTTGCTGAAGAAAAACATGAAGCATTACAGTATTGTGGCAGAGAGGTGAAGTGTTGAAAAAATGTACCCTACCGTTCAAAAGTTTAGGATCATTTTCTTTTGGAATGAAATTAATACTTTTATTCAGCAAGGATGCATTTCATTGCTCAAAAGTGACACTAAAGACTGGAGTAAGGCTGCTGAAAATTCAGTTCTAAAACTATTTCACTATATTACTGTATTTGATCAAATAAATGCCGCTTTGGAGAGCATAAGAGACTTCTTAAAAAATCTTAATGACCCCAAACGTTTCACTGGTAGTGTTGAAGAGTGAATCACATTTAATATTATATTGTGTTTGTGTCCTTGTTCCAGGCAAAGAACAGTTTAGCTCATGCGGTACAGTCATCCAGGCATGATTGTGAGCTCTTGAGAGAGCAGTTTGAGGAGGAGCAGGAGGCCAAATCCGAGTTGCAGCGTGCTCTATCTAAAGCCAATGCGGAGATTGCACAGTGGAGGACAAAGTATGAGACTGATGCCATTCAGAGGACGATGAACTAGAGGATGCCAAGTAAGAGACCACTCTGTCATCAGCCAATGGGGTCTTGTTCACTTATCAAAAAGAATGACTGTTTTATTTAAAGCTGATTTATCTTTCTTCAGGAAGAAGCTGGTTGCACGGCTCCAGAGTTCTGAGGAGGCAGTGGAAGCTTCCAATGCTAAATGTGCCTCGCTGGAAAAGACCAAGCACCGTCTGCAGACTGAGATTGAGGACGTGATGGTTGACCTGGAACGCTCTAATTCTGTGGCTGTTGCACTGGACAAAAAGCAACGCAATTTTGATAAGGTCAGGGGAAAAAAAGTACATTTAAATATTTAATTTAACCAGAAGTAGAGATAGGCATTGTTCTCATTCATTTTCTACTACCACCTATTTGTTTTATTATTATTATGCCTAGGTGCTGTCTGAGTGGAGGCAGAAATTTGAGGAAACACAGGCCGAGCTGGAAGGCTCTCAGAAAGAGTCCCGCAGTCTCAGTACAGAGCTCTTTAAACTCAAAAACTCCTATGAAGAAGCCCTTGACCAGCTGGAGACGATCAAACGGGAGAACAAGAACCTGCAGGGTACATAGACTTTAGGAAAGAATATATCTGTAAAAATTGCATACATTTATATTAATCAAGACAGGTTATATTTTGGTCCGGAATGTTTTTCAAAATGAGCCTGACCTGACCTTTGTTTTGCAGAGGAAATCACTGACTTGACTGATCAGATTAGTCAAGGCACCAAGACTATCCATGAGCTTGAACAGATGAAGAAGGTTATGGACCATGAGAAGAGTAACATTCAAGCAGCACTGGAGGAGGCTGAGGTGATGAATATTTCCTGAGATACCAGACTATGCTCACCAACAAACATTTATAATGGTGTACTTGGGTGAAAAGCTAATGTGTTGCTAACACTGTGTGACTCAGGGCACTCTGGAGCACGAGGAGAGTAAAACCGTACGCATCCAGCTGGAACTCAGCCAGACCAGGACTGAGGTTGAAAAGAAACTTGCAGAGAGGGATGAAGAGATTGACAATCTCCGGTAAGGGACTCTTTTATATATGTAAAAAAAAAGTAAACTATTAAAATATCACTATATAATTAAACACGTGACTATGCAGTCGAAACCATCAGCGGATTCTGGACGCCATGCAGACCAATCTGGAAGCAGAAACCAGGGCCCGTAATGAGGCAATCAGGGTGAAGAAAAAGATGGAAGGAGATATGAATGAGATGGAGATCCATTTGAACCACGCAAACAGACAGGCTGTGGAGTCTCAAAAAATGGTGCGCAACCTACAGCTTCAAATCAAGGTGAGATGGGATTTAAAAAGACAGATTTAAAAAGACAATCAACTATTTAGAAACAGAGTAATCCTTAACTTTATGCACAATATTAAAACAAATGTATCATATTCGTTGATATTGTATAATTGATTGTGCTCAATTCCCTATTTTTACATTTGGATTACCTTAAATTAATCTTTAAAGCTTTAATACTTTAATAAAACTGAATAATGAATATCCATTTTCATAATGTTGTGATGCCTAAAGCATTTAGTTTTTGAAGTTTTATTTTTAATTTACTCAAAATAGTATACATTTTAATATCAGACCTAACATAAAAATAATAACCAGCTAATCTGTTTTGGAATCTTTATATCGGTGCATCCCTTCTAATCTGTATAACATACATTTAAGTGTGTAAAAATTCAAATGTCAACTGCAATTGTTGTGTCTTCTCAGGAACTGCAAGTAGACTTAGATGAGTATGTACATCAGTGTGAGGACCTAAAGGAGCAAGTGGCAGTCACGGAAAGGAGAAACACCCTGCTAACTGCAGAGTTGGAGGAGTTGCGTGCAATGGTGGAACAAACAGACCGCATGCGTAAAGTCGCAGAGCACGAGCTTCTGGAGTCCAGTGAGAGAGTAAACCTGCTGCATGCTCAGGTATGATAAATGAATGAGACAAATGATCGATAATCAAACGTCATGATCTGACCTCACAATCCACTGATCTCTACAGAACACGGTAGTGTTGAACCACAAGAAGAAGCTCGAGGGTGATGTGTCCATGCTATCTGGGGAAGTGGACGATGCTCTGCAGGAGTGTCGCAGTGCTGAAGAGAAGGCGAAGAAGGCCATAACTGATGTGAGTGACTTCTGGCTGCAGTATGACTAAGTTTTGCATGGCCAGAAAATGTCAAAATCTTATCTCATTTTTCACTGAAACACTTGTTTTGAGTGTGCTGTTTTATATTGTAACATATCCGTCATCAGGCAGCCATGATGGCAGAGGAGCTGAAGAAGGAGCAGGACACCAGCAGTCACCTGGAGAGGATGAAGAGGAACATGGAGCAGACCATCAAAGACCTGCAGATGCGTCTGGATGAGGCTGAGCAGATTGCTCTCAAGGGAGGAAAGAAACAGATTCAGAAAATGGAAATTCGGGTGAGCAGAAAAAAAAGTCCATTTGGCCCTATGAATATAACATATTTTATGGACTACTGTATCTGTGGGAACATTTCAGGTACGGGAGCTAGAGGGAGAGCTGGAGTGTGAGCAGAAGAAGAGTGGAGAGTTCCAAAAAGGCTTGCGAAAATATGAGAGGAGGATTAAAGAGCTCACTTACCAGGTATTACTCACGCAACAGAAAAACTGTGTGCCTCATCTTCTCCGGCACATCTAAAGACTTTGTGTTCTCTGTGCAGACAGAGGAAGATAGGAAAACTCTCCTGAGGATGCAAGACCTGATTGACAAATTACAGGCAAAAGTAAAGAGCTACAAGAGACAAGCTGAGGATGTCGTACGTATTTTCCATTCCCTTGCAATATCAACTCAGTAATTCATTCTTTCAGTGCATAAAAATATGGTAGTGTTTACAGATAAAGATTACAGAGCATTGTATCTCGTTGTTGTATGGCAGGAGGAGCAGGTCAACTGCAATATGACTCGGTTCAAGAAGATCCAGAATGAGCTGGATGAGGCCGAGGAGAGGGCAGATATGGCCGAATCTCAGGTCAACAAGCTGCGTGTGCGCACTCGAGAGACTCATGTTGTCAAGGTAACACAGTAAACTGATCTCAGATACTTGTATAGATAGATCACCCAAAAATTAAACTGAACCCAATTAGAGGGGAAAAAAAACTGAAACATTTCAAAATATCCTCTTTTATGTTCCATACAAGAGAGAAAGTCCTACAAAGTCATCAGAAAATAAAAATGACGGAATTTTAATTTTCGGGTGAACTGGCCCTTTAAGAGTGAATAAATGGAAGAAAAAGAAACAAATGTCATAACAATCATATCTTTTTGTTCACAGATTGTGGAGTGAAGATGATTAAAGCAGATGATTTTTAAGAGTCATTTAGCTTGTGACAAGTACCTTTCCTTTCTTTTTTCCTCTTTGTAATATGCTGCAAGGCACAGAGGTTTTGGAAATGTTTAATGCTTACTGAAAGTCAACTAAAACTGATTTTTTTTTTCCGTTGCAATTGCAGCCTGCAAAGATAAAATGCTGATTTTCAGAAATCAAACACTAGTCTTGAAAAGTTTTTTTAAGCGGTCTACATCCTTCTTGGAAGTGTCTCAGGCTGCAGAGCTCATAATTTGCAGTGTTTTGGAAAATCACAGTCATAACAGTTCCTGTATCCTTCTGATTTTAAACTGGACTGACTTGAAGTCCACAGAGTATTTGAAAAGCTATTTGGACATGATAAATAAACAGTGCCTAAATTGAAATGTTTGCATGATCATGTCAAGTTGCACAGAAATTAATTTGGAATAAAAATGTTAAGAATGCTTTGCTCTTGTTTTTTTGGTCTAACTCAACCTGCATCACCAAATAATATGCCAAACCCATGCTTTCAAAGTGGGATAAATGATCACTTTTATGTTCTTTCTAGGGATGCAAACTAAAAGCGTGAACGTTGAGTCTCACAGTTGGTGGTCTAGAATTTTTTCATTGCTTATAATGCTGATTTCAAATTAAGAAATAGTTCAAATATTTAAAATATAACATTATGTAGCATCCGTGAAAAGGGGAATCTTTCTGAAGATCAAAAGATAAAAAAAAAAAAAAGATTTATTTTTCCATAGCTTGTCATGCTGGTAACCCATGACTCGGCTACCAAAAACTGTATGAAGTAAAACCAACAAAACTGTCCAGCCTAACCAGACTGGAGATTAGTTAATCTGTGTAAGGCTAGACTTACACTAACCTGACTCCGCCAGATGGATTTGCTCCGCATATCCATCTGGAAACCTTCCGTCGAAGTAGTTTTGGTAAGGGGCGAAAATACTGGTTAGCTGATTGGCCTATGTTGGTGATAGACGGGCCAAATCAACCAATCAGATCAACGAAGCATATGAGAGCGACGACGAAAACACAACCACAAGCCAGGCTACTCTTGCTGCTGCAGGTAAAGGCTCGTTAGCTCTGTATTTCCGTAATAACTCTGTAATTCCGATAAAACTTGCTCGATAGCCACACTGATGCTAGTTTCATCCGCTGAAGCCGCCATGTTCTTAAGACTGAACTGTCGCGCTTCTCGTTGCGTCACACCTCAACCCGCCTCAAAGCCAACGCTGATTGGACGTTCGTTTGGTGAACTGCTCCCAAATTTTCTTTAACGGAAAGTATCCAGACTGATCTGCGAGTGAAACCTTGAAAGCTCGCGAGATCAGGATGGTCTCACGAGGCTAGACTTACACTGCACTGGTGCACTTTTTTTCATGCACTGGTCAACATTCAAAATAGACTTAAGTGTTTATTTTATTGCACTTTATCTATTTGCAGATTGTAATTGCAATACATATCTTTGTCACGTTTTCAATGCTTGAGTAGCATTTACACCAAACTTTAGTTTTATTCCTATACATATCCCAATGGGTTTGAACAAGGGGTTTGTTCACATACCATTTGCCTGATCTATACAACATTTTATTCTTAATTATTTTTTTCTAGCTGTTAACAGTATTTTCATGGTGAAACAGATTTCTAAAATTCCCTCTTAAAAAAACCCATAGACTCAAAATAAAACAATTTTGAACCTGGCTTTATCCAATGCTTAGATTTCTGTTCTGGAAATGTATTCAAATTAGTGCACATTTAATCTTATTAAAATACACAATTAGCATATTTTACCATAAAATTTTTTATGCAAATAATGTTTGCAATTCTTAATGTAATCAACCTACTGAGAAAGTGTGACATTTATTATTTTTTTAACCTATTCATCCGAGGTGTCTTGCTTTAGGCAAAGCTATTTTAGTAAGCAGAAATCATGACAACAAAAAAAGAAGCCTATTAGTTCCAACACACTCATGTAAAATTATAAAGGGAGAGTTGATAGGGAGAAAGATGACATAAGAAAATCATATTTTTATGACGAATGAATCGAACGGCCAGTTAGGCTATATACGCATTCCCATATGCAATTAACATGTTATTATCAGCTATTTAGTAGGCTTATGTTGTTGTTAATATTATTTTGTACTAAACTTAATCTTACATATAAATGTAACTTAACTTGTATGTAATAGGTAAGAATGTAATAGGTAAAAAAAAAAAGCTCACCTCAGAAAACGCGCAATTTCTGTCTGTACGCAACGTAAATATCTACCAAATAAGCAGCAATAATTCCGTCAACGGAACTGGCGCCCAATACATTTGGGAAACGCATCCCTGTTGTGGATAAGAAGGAAAAAATTAGTTCTTCAAAACAGCAAAACTTTTTATGTAAAAGGTGGGGGGAAATTATTATCCCTAAAATTATAAATGAAGGAAAAAAAAATTGCTTGCTTCATTTCACTAAGCAAAACAAAAATCATAGATTACATAAAATAAGTAAAGCCAAACTGCAACTTGCCGTAAAAAATAATAAAAAAATAATAAAAAAATAAACATTACAAAAAATTATTAAAATCTCACATACTGGTTTTAATAGAATAAGCAGTCTAATGCTGTAGCCAGACAGAAACATGCTTGTGATAAAACAATTTATTTATTTCCTTTTGTGTCATCACTCTGCAATTCAGGGCTTAAAAGTTAAATTTTTAAGTAAGAACTACGTACATAACATACATAAATATACAGGCAGTATGTAAACTAAGCCAACCACCAACATTAGACATTAGGATGTCCCTGAATGAAACAGCCTTTTTTGCAGTGAGGGACAATGGGCAGTGATGCTCTTCCTGACTACTTTCAGGAGTTTGTCTGGATGCGTCACTGACAACTCAACCCACAGGAGGCAAGAGAGATCAGCAGTAGAGAACAAGGCAGCTGTAACTCTACGAACCAGATGAAAAACATCCAGACTCTAGTGCCATTGCAAACAAACACACACGCACGCACACACACACACCTCTAAAGTGGCATTACATATTCCCAAGCAAATTCATTTCACATTTAATACTGTGAGCCAGCACACACACACACACACACACACACACGGTTGAACAAGCAGATCAATAACCTCAGTGCCATGAATAGCCAGATACACTTGCACTCACATACTCATAACTTCACACATACACACTATTTTGTAATGCATCTGAATGGACAAGGTCTTATAAATTTAGGCATGATGTAATTCTGATGTAAAGAGAGTCCTCTCAGTCTCTATAGTCACAGCTCCATGAAGTCTCTGTCCAGGTCCATGTAGGCTTCGTCAATGTAGGTGGCAATGGCACATTGTGAGCTTCTACCAGGACCCAGCAGCACTGATACCGTCTCCTTCCAGTAGGTGAAAGGAATACAAGAACTCTGTAGAGAAAGAGATACAAAAGGTAATGCCTTATGAACTCACATCTATGACAGAAAGTCTGTGTTTGGTCAATCAAGAGGAGCTCACGTTCTCCAGGCAGGTGCTGTCCTTGTCCTTGTTGAGGTAGTGGTGCTGCCAAAAGCGCAGCAGGTTGTGGAAGTTGTTGAGCAGGCAGCCGGGGTATTTCTCAGCATATTCCTTCTCTCGCAGAGCACTCAGGTAGAAAGGCAACTTCCCCCGCCTCCGCGCCAGCATCAGAATCACCAGACTGGTGTTTAGACAGCTCACATTCTCCTGTGATTGGTCAAAACCACAGCAATAGGTTTTAAGGGTCAATGATATTTGATAAAAAAAATCGAGTTCAAGAATTAGAAATGTAATCTTTGTATTTATGTTGGTTTTAGAAAAAAATTAAATTGTATAACTCGTAATAACATTTTCTATTACTAGTAATAAAAAAATCTATGTATGCATTGCATTTTTCAGGTATTTTTGAACAAATCTATTGAGCTAGACAAAAAATAGTTAGTGTAATGTCAGTGACCTTCAAATGATCTCTCACATTTGGATATCTTGCAACAGCATAAATTAGGGGTCAGCAAACCTTTTTGTCATTAAGTGCCATTTTGAGTTTTCCTAGTTAATCACTGTGCCATACGCACACATACATTCACAGAACTCAGCAATAATTAGTACACCCCCTCTGAACAAAGATATGTTCCTATTTCTTAGTGATCACTATTTCAAATCAAGAAAATAGACATTTACACTATTACATTTCGACAAAAATGGAAATTTATTAAACCGCCTCAATAAAAACAGAAAAATGTCATCAATATCTGTAAAATAAGCAAATTAGCCAATTTGGCTACCACGAAGGGTACACCCTTGATTAAATATAACAAACTATAGGCCTGGTTTCACAGACAGGGCTTAGAATAAGCCAGGATTAGGCTTTAGTGCCTTAAAAAAACTTTACTGGTGAGCTTCTTGAGACAGAACGACGACAGTCACCCATTTTAAGATGTCAGTGAAAGTTGCTTTCAGTTAAAACAGCTCAAACATGCATTTTTTTTTTTTTTTTGGTTAATATGGGCCTGGGAAAAGAATAAAAGAGTTTCTTGCGCTTTGGCTACAGTAGGTTGTTCTTGTGTGGACAACAAATTTTAGTAACCAGAACATTATATCTTCAATGAAGATCACCCCTCCCAGTGTTAATATTGGCACTCGTGTCATAGGTTGCCGACCCCTGGTAAAAAAAATACATTTTATAACTTGCCTGAGTGAGGGTTTGTACATTGATGATGCTGATCAGTCTATAAAGGTAGAACAATCTGTTTTCCACTTGAGCCATGTAGGACAAGAGGCGACATTCTGAAAACACTTCAACCACTGAGAAAAAGAGACAAAGAAAACACGTCTTGTCTTCCATCAATCTCTCCATTAATCGTTCAATCAGTTGAGTCAAACCTTTTATGTCTTCAGTCTGGCTCTCAAAACGGTCCAGAGACAGGACGATACATCGCACCAGCATGTTAGAGTCCACCAGAGAGCTGTTGATCTGAGTCAGGAACATCTGAAACTGAGGTGTCGAAAGACAGATTTGAGATCTACTGAATGACTTCAGTGTGTGTGCCACAAGAAAAATCAAGAAAGATCTGACTCTAACCCCACCTTCTCCTCAGTGTTGACATATTTGTTAAATCTTTTGAAGGCATCAATGTTGAACTTCATGAGCTCACCAAGTAGGTCAAAGTAGCTCTGAAGGACATCATGTGACTTACAGCCACTGTCGATTATGCAATATAGAATGTGCTGAAAGAAAAAAATGAGACCGCTTAATATTTCTATAACTGTAGACTACCATTCAAACGTCAGTAAGATTTTTGTTAGGTCTTTACTCACTTTTGATCAATTTCATGCACCCTTATTGAAAATACAATTATTAATTTCAAAAAATCAAAAAACAGTAGTGTAAATGGATTCAACACACATTGTGTTTACCTCTAACAAGCCTCTTCTGAGAAGGAAAACTTGATCGGCATAAGATGGCGTTCCTCTCAGAAAACTCTCCACTGCTCTTGCCTGCCAGAACCTGAAGCGAGTTGTGAAAAAGACAGAGAAATGTCATGTGACCAGTCAAACTCAAGACCAGGGTATATGCAGGAATCTTGAAGTTAATTTTAATACCTTTTCAAGACTTTTTCAAGACCTTCTCAATATTTTTTAATACCTCACCGCCACTTCAAGCTGTAACCATTTACATTAGTGATACTTTTAACTTAACAGTTTTAGTTTGTGATAAAGACTATAGAACACTCTGATACAAAAAAATCAAATAGGCTGGGATAGTAAATCACCAACCTTCTCTTAAAACATTTCGGTGCGTTGTAATACACGTGATTTTTTTTTCGCGCCCCGGGAAAATCCCGCCCTGCAACCGATTTCATTGGTTTAGGTTACAGTGACGGGTATGTTTAGGGATCAGTGTTTGGTGTAGGCAATCAGTACAGTGATTGACATGACAGAGAGGCAATTTACGAACGCACCCAAAATAGCCTAGTTTTTTGTACCTGTTCGTTTATTAATAAAAATGACTAAATTCACACACTTTTACGATGTTTTTGGGACTCAAACTGTTGGACAGCTAATTCAGAAAAAATACTTTCAAAATTCAAGACTTTATAAACCCGTGATAAGACTTTTTAATACTTTTTAAGGGTCTTAATTTTCCCAAAATTGATTTATCACCTTTTAATACTTTTTAAGACCCCGCGGATACCCTGAAGACACAAGATGTGGAAGGAAACATTACGAATGCAACTATAGATCTCACCTGAATGAAGAATCAATTGGCTCTTTCTTCATTACAGAGATTAACCGTGTAAGAAGACCTTTTTTACCATCACACACAAGATTCCTGTAAACAATTAACTAAAGTTAATGTAAACCAATTAACCAGCAGTTCAAAACACGAGAATAAGAAAGCACTAAAGTATTTGATATGAAAAGGGTCCCCATGCCTGTCTGTGTTATTCAGTGCATCCATTTCAAAGATGTTCGCACTCTGGTAGATCTCACTCAGTTCATTCAGCTCCAGTCCACTTAGAAGAAGGTACTTATTCCTGTGATCAATAAATAGATGGTTTAATATAAGTTGAGTAGATGCTAAGAAATATAGAAATATTGAGTCTAACGTTCCCTGTTCCTTGCATCTCGGTGTTATACTCACTCATGATGGTCACTGAAGCTCTGCAGCAGCCTGAGGAACTGGATCTTAAAAGAGATCTCCTGATGTGCAGGTGAAAAGAGGTGTATTGTCATTCATATGTAAGAGTCATATAAATAAGTCTGAGTAATGAAGCAGGGTTTTTGCAGGTTTCAGTAAGTCAAATTTAAGACCTTTTTAAGACATTTTAAGACCATTAAGATTGAAATTTAAGACCTACACGACGCATTATCCAAGTTAGATAGATAGTTAACTCGGGATCATTAGAGTATCTATCTATCTATCTATCTATCTATCTATCTATCTATCTATCTATCTATCTATCTATCTATCTATCTATCTATCTATCTATCTATCTATCGTGTGTGTGTGTGTGTGTGTGTGAGAGAGAGAGAAGGAGAGGTAGATATTTTTTTAATAGAAATTGTACTTTTGCATATTATACTGTAAAAACACAATTTTTGTTGATTTTAGTTGATCATAGTTGATCATAACTAGAGAGGAAATGATGAGATGATTAAAGTGACCAAAATTATCACGGTTATCACAGAATCCTGTTCAAAAAGTACTAATACTACAGTCAATTCAACAAGTTTTATGTCGAAAAACAGCAAATAACAAATTGATTAGCATCAATATGCACTTTTTGTTTACATAAACATTAAAATACCATTAAAAATGATGGCTAGATTTTAAAAGAGTGTCTTGCAACATGTAATCTACTAACATGTACAAGTTCAAATAAAGTTTTGACAAAAAAGGTTTTATACAAAGTTAAACCTCATATTTCAGCCTTTAAATATTTTTTTTTTTATAAAAAGAATGAGTCAAAAAAAATTACTGACATTTACACATTAGCTTATATTTATTAGTAGTGTTTGGGTGAGCCACCCATCCTTCATGTTGACGGAGCTTTCAATGTTGTTATGCAAAGGGGTGATTGGTTGGTTCCTGTCACATGACCTGCGGTGCGTGCATTTGCGGCATTCTGAAAAGTTTAGATTTTTTCCATCTCGTTGCGCCTGGTAAAAAAATTAACGCGTCGCTTCAATTATGAGCACGCTTGCCGCGCGCCTACATTTGAACAAACTGTATACATTTTGAGTGCGGAAAAGACGCGATATGTGAACAGCCTCTGGCGAGCTAGCTCATGTCAAGCCACAAGCTACTGGAGCACGCGAGCGACGTGTTGGAGACCCCTGCTCTAGAGCTCCGCTTTGTAGGCTACAACTCGATACTTTTTTGCTACTTTGTAATAACTTTCTGCGGCAAGCGTTTCTGGAAATGAACAAGGGTAAACACTTTTTTAGACCTGACTAAATGAAATTTAAGACCTAGGATGAAAATCTGGCCGTTTTTAAGACTTTTTAAGGCCTTAAATTTAAAGTCCAGAATTTTAGACTTTTTAAGACTTTTTAAGACCCGCGGGAAACCCTGTGAAGGGCTGCTTCTTACTGGACTGCAGTCACAGTTCTGGTTCTGTCGATGTAGGACGTGACCCGATGGCTGCTTCCTCCAGATCAGCTTATCAAACAGGTTATTGAGTCCAGGAATTAACTTGAACTCTGCCAACATTCTGTGAACCTGTGTAACAAGAGTAAAAATATATAATTCAATTCTTTAAAATACACTCCCGTTCAAACGTTTGGGTTTAAAGGAATTAATACTTTTTTGTTTTTAAAAAAAATGACCAAAAATAAATAAAAAGCATTTATAATGGTTCAAACGATTTCAAAGCATTTAAAATAAATGCTGTTCCTTTGAACTTTCTATTCACCAAATAATTGTGGAAAAATACATCATAGCTTCCAGTAAAATATTAAGCCGCTCAGCTGTTTTCAACATTGATATGTTTCTTGAGCAGCAAATGAGCATATTATAATGATTTCAATTCAGCTTTGCCATCACAGGAATAAATTAGTTATTTTAAACAAAACAAAACTGCTGTTTTACTGTATTTTTGATCAAATAAATGCAGCATTGGTGAACATAAGAGACTTAAAAAAAATTCCTACCCCAAACTTTTGAATGGTAGTGTATATGATTTTGACAGGGGATTAGGGATAAACATAAACAGAACGTAATCGATTTTGTTGATGCATTATTAAGTGACAACACAATGTTTACATGGTACAATGATTTTTTTTTATGAGTTTTTTTTATTGGTGGTTACTGTTTTTTTATGCTACTGTTTTTATTATTGCTTACAAATTTCACAATTTCAATTCAATTCTTCTGATTTGATTCTGATCTTGATTCAATATCGATTAATATTAAGTACAGTAGATACATTAATGTGTTATGTTAATTGTTCTCCAAAAAAAAAACTCAACTAATGCTGTAAACATACAAAGCCCTGTCAGCTGGTATTATTATTATAGGTTAAAACATCTCAAATGAAATATAATGTGTTTTTTTTTATAATAACATTTTAATGATATAGGTAAAAATATAATAAATATGTAATATAGTTATCATATTTAGCAAAATACTCCTCTCTATAGCAATTTTTTTTAAAGTCCAACTAAAGTGTTATGGTCACTAAATGGCTTTCCTGAGGTAAATGTAACGTGACATAGTTCTCCAGCTGTTTTATGGAACTATTTCCGCGGTTGAAAAACACTGATCAATCATTTTACTACATTTCAGTAAGTTGAACTGTATCTTTCAAATTACCTATTGATCATTCATGTTTATTTACTATTAACTAGTAGTAAAGAGTAACAGATGATCGGTTCAGGTGCCGCTTGAAGTGAGATCTGTCAGCGATGTGTCACGTCACATTTACAACCGCCAAAACGGTGTTTATTGTTTGGATGTCGTAATTAAATGTGAATTTGTTTCATATCAATAGTAACCTTCTCTGTCTTGTCTGTCGTTGTCAGTGTCCTCTTTGTTTCGCTATTTATCTCTGCGTGAGAACTGAGAAAATGGATGTGTGGCGTGAGAGAGTGTAAAAAGTGACAATTGCTTGAGTCTCACGGTGAATTCGTGAGAGTTGGCAGCCCTGCAGATTCAGTTTGTAAATGTTTTTGGCGGGTGTGCTTGTGCTGCCGCGGTCTTGTTCATTTGCCATGTTGTTTGTTCAGAACTACGGGAGCCCAGAGGGGAGCGTCGGCGGATGTTAAGAGAAAACCGATCATTCAAACAAGTCGACGTAAACTACACATTCGAGTTAATCGATAAAAAGCGATTTATCACCCAGCCCTAGCTCACTCCATGTTAAATTGATCATATTAATATTCACAGTCATAGTCAGTACCTGGTTTCGCTGTCTGCCCATAAGCATCACACACAGCACATAGAGAACCTCCACTTTATACATGATCTCGTGCACGATCTTCATAGATTGGGGCAGCCTGTGTCTGAGCGGACTGGAGGACAGGGAGCTCTCATCAGATGACTCTGAAAGACAGCCAATCAGAGTGGATGAGACCAGGTAACAGGAAAGGATGGAGAGGTATCACAGCTAAGATAAACAACGGAGTAAGAAAGAGAAGAGGATCTCACCTGTACTGCTCTGCTCCGCTTCCTCAATTGCTAACTGCATGAGAGCATCCAGCACCAGTGCGTTGTCAAGCCAACTATGCCAGTCTTCCAGCTCCAGCCGGGCAGAAGCACCCGTCGCCTCTGTAACTTTTCGTGTGGCGAGCTTACAAAGGCGCTCAATAAAGCCTGGGATATTCAGCAGAGCCACTGCAGACAGATCAGAGCAAGTGTGTGACCAAATGACACAATAGAACGTATATTATTATTTTATGGATTACTGCAGTTGTGTTTTCTAACCCTGGTTGCTCTCAGCGCGTGATGTGCACGTGCTGGTCTTTTGCTGGGTACTGCGGGCCAGGAGAGTGTGTTTGTCATCTACACCAACGTCTGGCTCTGATATGGTGACCGAGAGGATTCGACAGAAGTTGGCCTGCTGCTGCTGGTTGAAGCTCTGGACAAGACTAGCCAAGTTGGGAATTTTCTCCAGCTGAATGATTTCCTATAATGATTTCGATTATAAATTTACTACGCTGCTAAGAGAAATAGAGCATTTCTGAAAATCATACAAAATACACTTGCATCCTTGCTGAATAAAATAATTCCTTAAATTTTTAAACAGTACTAAGTGTATATGCATTTGTTTTTACCTTTCGGACACCCAGAATGTCCTCAATAAGAGTGGCAGTTGGTAAGAAAACCTTTTTATTGGACATGAGAGTGAACAGGAACATGACGAAATCCTCCCTTGCTGCAAGGCTTTTTGTAACGCCCTCTGTCTGACAGACCAAAGCAGAGGCTGTTACTCACAAGGAAACAAGTGAAATAATTCATAATTATTATTTCTATCCTTTCAAAGTCAAGCATTTTTTCAATATACTTACACATATACAGCAGTTGTACAGTCCGCTTAGACAGTCCTTGATGAGATCATCGCTCACTAAAAATAATAAAGCAAACCTTTAATTAAATTGAAAAACATCAAACACTCTCTCTTTCCTAAAAAACAGTAAGCAATAAGAAGAGTGGAAATGATGAAGCTTGGATTTAATATTTAAATAAGCTTACGTATGGGTAGGTCTCCTTGTACTGTGAGCGTTGGCCGCATCAGAATCTCTACAAATAGCTGTAGACGAATGACAAAAGCATACTGAGTAACTAACAAATCTGTATACTGTGATTACCAGTATGATAATTACGGTAACAGACTGGTTCCTTTTAAATTAAAATATTATGATTCCATCCATGTAGTTAAAGTGCTGGTTGTAAGATTTTTTATGTTCTCAAGAGTGCAGTGTCTGCTGTCTTTTCCACACCGCAAAAGCAAAATAAGACGACAAAGCCAAGAACATGCAACCAAGGTATTTTTGTAAACTAAAACTGAATCTAAGACTAAAACTATTGGTAAAAAACATTTTCGTAAACTGGAATATAATAGATATTTCGACATAAATGAAAAACTAAAACTAAACCGAACTAACAACAGTTACTGAAAAACTAACTGAAATAAAATAATAATTATCTCAAATAAATAATCGTTTTTGTAATTAATAAGCTCTCATCCTGTACCGGAAAATCATGTTTTTTCCATTCCACTGCGCTACTTTATTTTTCAATGTATGACCGTTGCGCTCGAGTCTAGCGTATTTTGCAGCATCACGTGCATGACACGAAGCTCTAAAATGCGGCACTCAAATTAAAATAATTACGATTTTTGCTTCTTCAAAGCTAAACCGCTTTCTGTGTGAACCAGCCCTAAGAAGCAGAAATGGCCAAATAAGTATTTTCACCAAATAGAGCTGTACCTTAATTCCAAGTAAGATAACCATCTCATGTGGATCTAAACTAAATACCACACATATTAGATAAGATTAGCATGTCTATCCCACAAATAGACGTAGGCTACATTTGTCAGAATAGTATACTATATGTCTGGTCTGAATAAAATACATGTAGAACTACAAGTATATGATATTAAAAGATGCAATAGACAAAAAGCATTAATGGACCAATACAAGAGTAATGTTTGAAAGGATTAATCATAAATAACAATAAAAGAATGACATACATGAATTATTTTCTTTTTCTTAAACGCCACATTTAACAAGATTTCATCTTTAATATGAATGAGTATGAATGACTAGCTAATTTTCACTTTTAAGTTGCATTTGTTCGGTTCTTTGTTCAATCTCAAAAAAATATTTTATTAAGGTTTGCATAAGAGTTAACTGTAAACTGTAAACTTTGCTGAAATTAAATGTCTTTAACTGGAAGTGTTCAGTTAACTCTACTAAACTAGAATTACTAAAACTAACACTGAAACTAAATATATAAAAAAACTAAATAGAAATGGGTTTCAAAATTAAAAACTAAACTAAAACTAACAGAACTATTAATGAAACTAAGTGAACTTTCAAACTAATTTGAAAATTATATTCAAATAAAACCTGCAAAAATGCAAAACTATAATAACTTGCATCCAACACAGCGCTTGATAAGACTCTTCTTGTGAGCATCAATGTCATCATAAAATTACCAAGCATTACAATATTTTACTGACGGATGAAAATAGAGCATGACAGAACATTAAATGCTGGAATGACAGTGAAGAAAATAAGGTCATAATCAAAGTGTCATTATTTAAAGCACAACCTCTGCCTTGCTTATTTAGCTGCATTTATTCCTGTGATGTGATGTCAAAGCTGAATTTTCAGCATCATTGCACCAGTCTTCAGTGTCACATGATCCTTCAGAAATCATTCTAATATGATGATATGATGCTTAATAAAAAATGTATTTTAAATGCTGAATTATGGAAGCTACTTACCGCCACGGAATTAAAAAAATACAAAAGGAAATTGCGACTGTTTCACAATTTCACAGCGACTAACTCACAATTGTCAGATATAAACATTTTTAGAATATAAATGTTTGTACCGTCTTTACTGTCACTTTACTGCTCTATGTGAATACATGTATTATTATTTTAAAAGAATCGCACTGAGCCCAAACGTTTGCAAAGTAGTCTGACTTCTTAGGGGCTCTAGCTTAAGAACAATTGAAAACTAGAAACTACATACAAGATGAATAAGAATATCCATTTACATGAATGCCTTAAAGGGATAGTTCACCCAAAAATGAAAATTCTGTCAGTAATTACTCTCATGTCGTTCCAACCCCATAAGACTTTCGTTCATCATCGGAACACAAATTAAGATATTTTTGATTAAATCGGAGAGCTGGATCACTCCTCCATATGCTTCTAAGGGATTGAAACCTGAAAAGTTGAAACTTGAAAAGCCCGAAAAGTTATTAAAGAAATCGTTAAAATAGTCCAAGCGACTACAGTGGCTAGATCTTAAGTTTATCGAGCTACGAGAATTTTTTTTTTTTTTTTGCGCTCAAAAAGTAAAGTAAAATAGCGACTTTATTCAAGTATTCTCTTTGGGCCTGGAGATTTCACGTAGTGTTATTGCGCAACGCTTCTGGTTGAACGTCACACGCATCACACACATGACCAGCGTCGGCCAATAGTGAGCCTACGTGTGACGTAACACAGAAGAGCTGCGCTGTTACACTACGTCAACAGCTTAGGAGAATGACACGGAAGAGAAGAGATGGCTGAATAAAGTCGTTATTTTAGTTTTTTTTTGCGCGCAAAAAATATTATCGTCGCTTGATAAACTTAAGATTGAACCACTGTAGCCATTTGGACTATTTTAACGATGTCTTTAATAACTTTTCGGGGCTGTCAGGTTTCAATCCCTTAGAAGCCTATGGAGGAGTGATCCAGCTCTCAGATTTAATCACAAATATCTTCATTTGTGTTCCGATGATGAACGAAAGTCTTACGGGGATGGAAAAACACAAGGGTGAGTAATTACTGACAGACTTTTCATTTTTGGGTGAACTAACCCTTTAAAAACAAGAAACTCACATCAACTCCTCCAAACAGGTCAAACGTATATGTATTGGGTGAAACCGACTCCTGTGGTGTTTTACGCTCCTCTGTGACAAATGACATGGCCTCCATAGATAGCAATGACGACAGCTCCTGCATAATCACAAAATAACTTTATTAACATCTGATCAAAAATTATACAAATGGGTTTCAGGCGATGCATTTTGTATGAATTGACGACATTTGGATTACCATGACCATGCTGTCAATCTTGGAGAGATCACTGTTAGGATGGCTGCTCTCATGAAGTCTCCTCAATAACACTGGTATTCCCTGCCATTGAGCTCGTTTGTCCCTCTCCTCCAGCAAAACCGCAGGAATCTTCATTCGACAACACAAACACAACACAAACACAACACTATAAATACATTTCAAATATATTAATTATTGCTCCTATTGTTACCAGACTACTTTAGCACTAAACACCTTTAGCAAGCAATGCAAATACATAAAACATCAGTACTTTATCATATAGTTAGACCATAAACTAACCATGTTTGCTAAGTTGAAAAGCAGGAAGAGAATCACTAAATCAGTTTTTTTTTTTTAAATCTAGAACTACACATTTGTCATCCTCCCTACACAATTCGTTTGTCGGATTATCGCTCTCAATGAAATGCAATATGACTCTTTGAGAGCAACCGTTATTGTAGATTGAGGGGTCTTCAGGCCCTCGTATGTAAACAGTGTGTCTAAGACACGTTTTGGAGGCAGTTTGGACCTTTAAATAACTTAAAATCTCACCTGAGACCCTCTTGTCAACCCAACACCTGTGATTTGGCCTTGTTGTATTTTATTAAAAATGTTTTTGCATGAATTTCCTCTGCTTGTTTGGGTCCGTGAACACCCAGAGCGCCTTGTCGCCATTGCTGTTTCGCTGACGTTGTGACGTTGAGAAGTTTCCTCGAAACCACCGGGGATGACAGAGTTAATACTGCACCCGACTGGACTGGAGGGTAACTACAACCAGCGACTGACCCCCACCCACTGAATTACTGCGGTGAGTGCAGTGCTTTCCTGTCCATTTGATGTTACTACTACCCATTAGTGAGAATTTATTTTTAAACATTGTTAAAATCATATAGGATAGTATATTCTTTGTCTTTTGGAAAGTAATTTCATGCAAATGTGATCAACCTTTCACGACTTTTCACGAGAGATTATATTACTGCGCCGAGTCGAAGTGGTCCCAAGCACTTGCTATGGTAGCTGCTACAATAGTTATCCATTTTACACGCTTAGAAAAGCGCAACGTCATATTTTGTTTCACCGTTCTTGGTCGAGTTACACTAGTAACCGTATTTAAATATGGAAAACAATTTAGTGCACGCACTGAGACGAGAGAGGTATGTATCAACTCATCTTAGTTAAGGGAATAACAGTTTAATATGAAAAACCAGTAGAGTATCCCTTTAAGGGGCTGTTTACACCTATGGTTTACACAAAACCATTTTTTTAACGAAAAATTGAAAACTTTTTATGCATTTGGCCGTTTATTTACACGTTAATTTACTGAAAATGAACGTTTGAAAACAGAATTCAAAGTGCAAGTTTTTGAAAACAATGTCCATGTAAACTACAAAAACGTGAATGTGTGAAAACGGTGACATCATGCACATGCATATGTGTTCTTCAGTCTATTTAGCTTGTAATTATAGTTTGACATCACCAGATGCCAACGACTGGCCTGGCAGCAGAATGCAGCGTTTAGTCATTTGCGAGGATTCATCTGAACTGGGATCGTTTTGATAACTTTATCTGTATGCAAAAAACGCGAAACACTGTTGTGTAGGCTAAATGAACGACCTAAACACATAAAAAGTGTAAACAGAGCAGTGAAAGACTGGTGAGATGTACTGTATGTAGCTAAACATTTAATATTTGACAACTGTTTTACTGTATAGATATAGTTTTACTATAAATGTTCAGCAACTGGCAGCAGGCTAATATCCAGTAATGCACACAGCACAACATTTTTATGAAATTTCACCTTTTGAATTGAGCATGCTATTATTTACATAATTCATAACTGAACGCGTCGAGACGTTGTGCGTTTTGACATATTAGACATACAAATAACAGTGAATGCATAATATTTGCAAATAGTTTAAATTGATAGACTGAAACTTTTACCATTCTTATTTCTTAATTTCTTATTTCTTTTTCTTTATTCCCCAAGGCCTTGCTTTTTAATAATAATAAATTAATAATATTTTTTTAACCTTTACGCATGTAAAGGCCTACTAAAAAAACAATTATAATAATATAACAAAATAATAATTAAATAATAATTACATTTTTAACCTTGAGTCATGTTGTCTTGAACACATTTCTAAACTATAAAATACAACAACTTAATTTTACCACTTCAAACTCTGCTGTTAATATGAAATGATTTTAACAAGCCAATAATTTTTAACATCATCCTGCTTGAACATCATCTTATATATAACTTTATATAAAGCATTTAGAATTGTAATGTAGAACAGCAAAGGTCAATCATGCATTTTAAGCCAAATATGCATATTTTTAAACCATTAACAGCAATAGTTATGAGCTTATAAAATAACACAATTATATATTTTTAAATGGACTAAGATATAGACAAAGTAAGAGCACTGAAATAACCAATGAAGAAATATACCCTTTAATGCATTGCGTTCAATACAATGGACAGATGTATTTTCAGTAATGGAAAGATTGTATTGCATTTTTTGTGTCAATGCATTTGTAACACATGTAGAAATAATATAGATACAAAGATACTATACCATATATAAATATTAGGGTTTATTTTTTTCCTTGGTCCACCTATTACAGTACACAGCAGGACAAATAAACACTAGGGTTCCTGTAGTTTTCTCCATTTAGGTCTCCATTTCCCATAACTCCATCGCATGGGCGATGATGAATGAAACCCACTCACATAATCGACATCATCAAAGGAGATTAAAGTTATGATAGACGCCCATAGGAACTCAGCGCACACCCTCTGAGATGATAAACGACTGTAGGGAAAGAGCGACGTGTGCCCATGCTCATACATTTCCTGAACACACAAGGAGGATCAGATGGGACTGTGTGCAGGACAACAGAACTAACCCAACAGCAAGGAAATGGGCGTTTTTGAAGTTGACCCCAGAAAATCCTCCAATTAACTGGAGCTGGAAAGGGAGGAGAGTAGCAGCAGACCTGAATAAACACTGAAAGAGTCAATACATTGTATATTTGCCTCTGCTGGATTTGGATCACATTTGGTGAGTTTACTTCTATTTGACCTTTTTTTATTATTATTGTTTATAGTGTGAAATAATAATAAAAAACCTATAAAAACACAACTTGAACCATAAAATATAACTTAAAGGGATACTCCACTTTTTTTGGAAATAGGCTCATTTAACAACTCCACCAGAGTTAAACTGATTTTGAATCCATTCAGCCGATCTCCGGTTCTGGCGGTACCACTTTTAGCATAGCTTAGCATACATCATTGAAGTGGACAAGACCATTAGCATTTCTCCAAAAAAAATGACCAAAGTGTTTGGATATTTTTCCTATTTAAAACTTGACTCTTCTGTATTTACATTGTGCACTAAGACCGACGGAAAATGTAAAGTTGCGATTTTCTAGGCTGATGTGGCTAGGAACTATACTCTCATTCCTGCGTAATAATCAAGAAACTTTACTGCCGTACCATGAGTGTAGCAGGCGTAATGATATGACACAGCGCCTGAAAATAGATACTTTACCACTTCAAACTCTGCTGTGAATATGAAAGGATTTAAACAAGGGAATGAATCTGTGCTTGAACATCATGATTTTATTATAGTCAGAAGTCTACAAAACAGTTTTAGTTTTTTTTTTAATGTAAAAATTCTCTGAGAATGATTGAAGACTGTTTATGAGAACATAATTATCCCAAGGCTGTTCTTTAGCTTTGACCTGAAGAGAAGCAGTGTGTCTCAAGACTTAGAAAAGCCTGAAAGAGTGCCTTCATTTCTCAGCTCTGGACTTCAGCCATAGTCAGTTTACTGTATTTTTACTTCCTGACCTTTCCCTGTCTAGGTTTAGGCAAAAGCAGAAAACCTGAGGCTAAACATACAATTATGCAGTTGTGTCTTGAATCCTTGACTTAATATCATACAATAGTATTTTATTTATTATATAATAATCTTTTTATTACATCATTTATTTTATTATAAATAATATAAAAGAACACTAACTATATAATATATTGTTTTGAAAAATATATTTTAAAACATTTTAAAAGTGAAATGTGTTCATAAACAATATCCTAATAATAATAATAAATAAAAGATACAAAATATTTTAAATATTGAATGTTTCTAAAATATTGGCAAACATTTAAGTATATATATATATATATATATATATATATATATATATATATATATATATATATATTATTTAGTTATACATTTTACTTAAATGTTTGCTAATATTTTATAAATATTCTATATATATATAAAATATTTGAAATGTGTTAAAAGTGAAATGTGTCCTGATTTACAACACAGAAATGCACAGATGAGAACGTTTCAGATGTTGACAGGTGCTGTTTTCATCATGGCGTCCCTTCTGATGTTTGTCACGCTGCTTCATCTCATCACACTGGCCGTTCTCTTTATCGCCACCATGGAGAAGGTAAGTATATGAAGCACTTTATCCCCAAAAACCTGAATAATGTGCATTCATCCAAAAACATTAATGCATATTTATGATTCAGTCCTGGTGGGTTTGGGAAGGCACAGAAAACTCAGACCTGTGGTACAACTGCCGATTTGACAATGAAACCGAGAAGTGGTTTTGTGCAACATCACAAGAGACGGGTAAAATAACACATTTGAGCACTTCAATGATTTTGAAATATGTGAATTTTATTGCAATAAGCGTAACCAAACAGAGGTTCAAAGCTGCCTAGAATAGTCTCCATGTTTTGTTTCCACCAGAGTGGCTTCAAGCTGTCCAGGTTCTGATGGTCCTGTCCGTGGTTTTCTCCTCCATTTCATTCCTGATATTCCTGGGACAACTCTTCACCATGTCTAAAGGAGGACTCTTTTACCTCACCGGCATCTGCCAGGCATTTGCCGGTATGAATTAATTTGAATGAATTTGCTTTATTACCCAAGGTTAATGTCTACAACCCAAGCTACAATACATTTGGAAAAAAAACATTCTGACCTTTTCCGTCTCCTTTCAGGCCTCAACGCCTTCACTGCCGTGCTCATTTACACCCTGCACAATAAAGAAATCCTTCAGGACTCTCGGGAGTTGAGCTCAGGACACTTTGGCTACTGCTTTTTCTTGGCGTGGGTTTGTGTACCTTTGCTCCTGTGCAGTGGAATCATGTACATCCATCTGCGCAAAAGGGAATAGCAACGAGTCTCCTAAAAAAAGACAAGCCATGCGAAGAATGTTTGCTGTTGACATACTCCACTGAGTGATTATATACTTCATGATATCTCTATGCAACAAGACATTTATTTTTCGCTTATTTTGACCGTATTTAGTCACACATAAATATACACGGCTGAAATATAGCCTCACAGCCCATGCCGAAAATCAGCTCAACTTAGTTAACTCTTAAAAGGCAACCATGACTAATATATCCGATTAGCTGAATTATAGCTAAATTAATAAAAAATGGGCCATATAACGTAATCTCATTTAATACTGGGGGAATACTTGTATACATTATAGTGGAATCCATATGCTAAAATGTTAAGATGTATTTTTATAAATAAATTCAATTAAGTCAAGAATGTATGATTTCAATTTCATTACTGTGCTAAATGTGAAGATATTCTTCACAAATAACACTGCAAGCCGGTGGACTCCACAGACCTTGGGAGTGCATGACAAACTCATGACTCCAGTTTCTGGACTAATAGCTTCCATCACGCCATCTAGCATGATCTTACATCAAACTAAGCTTTCAAAAACAAACTGCTTCCTGACATTCAAAGGTCTCTTTTGGGGTGGGGGAGTTCCTAGGGCATCAGCACCTGGTGGTCCCATTCTCTGAAATACTCAAAAAAAAAAGAGAAAGCGCTCTCCAATGCCAGACAAAGGGGTTTAATATCAGGTTCACCACAGCTCACAATCACGCAATACGTCCAGATTTATAGTCAGTTTCTGCATAGAATACAAGGCCGCTGATTTGTTTACCAGCAGCAGTGTCCGAAACTGAAGTTGGCTCTTAACCAATTATCAGGCAAAATTAATATTTTAAAAAAACTCAATAATATAGCATGACAACCTAAATAACAAAAAAATCCTCAAATCTGAAAAAAGAAAGATTGTTTTGTAAAAATAAACATTTTGATAGTTGACAGTTGAGGTTGATCTTGGAGGTCTTTTAAGGCTACTTTATTTTTAATGACAGTTCTGAGAAATGCTAAGAGAGGAATCGCAGAACGAGGAATAAAACTGAGGAGGTGGTAAAGCAGAAGCAGCACATCGCTGCAAGATAGACATCGAGGTAAAAGAATGCCAAAACTCTTCACTCTTCAGCTCTTTTTAATCAATCTGAGATGTTCAGCAGTTATTCTAAAATCATAAAACTTGTTAGATCTTCGCTTCGGTTTCTCTCTCCTTTCCTTTAACCATATCACAGTGTGATTGCTTCCCCATTCATCTCCATTTTGCTTAACCAGAAACACCCGCCACCACCCTCAAAACTGTCACGGGAATAACATATCACTAAAGAAAACAAAATTAAGTAATTAGAAGTCCTTTCAGTCCAGGTATCTCCAACTCAAGAGTGCTTTAATAAAGCCAGGCCAGCAGATGGCGCTGTCACTTTATCCGCTGCACAATGACGGCATTCAGCAGGTTGGCATCCTTCAGCGTCTGGCTCTCGTCCGTCAGCTCCTTGTTGGGGAAGGTCGTCATGAGAACAAACTCAGTGGCGGCTAAAGCTGGACGAGCGCTCGCCACAAACTGACGCACATCAGACACCCTGAGATGGAGAAAGATGAAACGGTCAGTCAGTCGTGAGGAAGATTTTTCACTATATTCAAAGCATTTTTATAATGCTTTTACCTATGGGTGTGGTTGAATTTCTGCACCAGCCGGCCTCCATCGGCCAGTCTGATCTGGATGCTAGTGACGGGTTGAGTGCTGTCCACACTGATGGAAGCACTAGCCTCAGCTTCACTGCTAGACTGGTCCAGCGGGTTGCTCTGGAGCGACACCAACTCTGGAGTGGCACTGAGGGACGATAGTGTAGAATGAGGACAGTTCAGCCACATTCAATTATATCTAATGATCGAGTGTTATCAAGTAGACCACAATGTACAATTAATTGATAGAGCTCCAAAGTGCCCATCAAACTAAACAATTCATGACTTATTAGGGCTGCGCGATTAATCGAAGCAAAACCAAAATTGCAATATGGCTTAGTGTGATTATCAGATCACAAAGACTGCGACGAAACAAAATATATGCATCTATCTTCTCAAAACTTGTAATGACTTTGGCTGTTGTCATCAATAGAGAAGCTTCATGGTGTCCCATCAGTATACTGCCAAAATAAAAGCTTGATGGTTTAACATTAAAAAAAATGAAGAAATTTAGACAGCCATAAATATTAGTATCGTAATTTTACAGTTGTAAGATTACATAAAGCTATCATTATATTAGTTTTATGGGGTTTTTTTTACAATGATATTATACAATAATAACAGTTCACCCAAAAATGCCTTTACTACCTTTCTGAGCCTTAAAATTTTTAGTTGCGTAGCTGTCAATGGAGGGACAGAAAGCTCCCAGATTTAATCAAAAATATCTTCATTTGTGTTCCGAAGATGATCGAATGTCTTACGGATTTGAAACGACATTATTTTAGTAATAATTAATATTATTACTATAGTCATATTGATATATTTGCTAAATTTTGGGGCCAAACAAGCACAGCAAACCGGGATTCATTTTTTTTTCCTATTTAAAAATTGCAATCACAATCTTTATCAGAAAAAATATAGAAAAAAAATACAGAAATCATACATCCCTACTAACAACAGCAAATACACAGCACCAAACAACAGGGAGACTAAAAGGGTCTATAGCTAACACAGGCATTAAACTATCGCTCCCTTGTGGTAAAAATAGATGCTCCTGTCAATATGCATAATTGTAAGGGTTTTGAGAATTATAGTTTTATTATTAATTAAAGTAACCTCTTAATTTAAGAAAAATGCTGTCCTCCAATGGTTCAATCAGTATATGTCCAATGAGACATTAGCCAATAGAGCCGCACAATTAATCATTAAAAAAAAATCACAATCTCGATTCAAACATCCACGCAATCATGACAACAATTGACTATGATCGTCTATGTCTTTTAAACCTTTGGCAAGTATGAACACAACGAACATTAAAATCTGCATTGGTGCTGCTGCTGACCCAGAGAAACCAGTTATCATGTATAGGTATGAAACAGCTTCACAAACCGTCTTTTCAAGCACACAGTATACAATCATTCAAATGATCACAGAAGTACTGGGATAAAGGTTTATAGTTTGGATATAAACACTGATGTTTACAGAAGTGATCAAAAAAAGAGTAAATCAACTTTTGAAAATAATAACACTACAGTGTTTCCCCTAGGATTTTTTTCAAGGGGGGGGGGGGGGGTCGATCCCCCGAAACTAGTGTCGCGGAGCGGGCGTGTTACGGACACTTGGTGTACATTTTTTAGTCATCAAAATTCATGTCTAATTAATTGAAATCATAAAACTTTTATTATAAACAATTATTAAACTTATACAATCTTTTTTTTTTTTTAAATCTATTAAATGTTTTTTTTCCCACACAAATTCTGTTGTTTTTTCTGGTAACCAAATGAAGACAAAACATTAATTACATTTCTTTTAATCATATGAAATTGAACAAACTTTTTTGTCAAAAAACGTGCTGCACAATGAGCTTTACTGTTAAAATTAAAACATGGAAGAAAAATGTATTATTCCTTAAAAAATAAAGTTGAGATCATAATTTATTTGTATTAGTGTTAGTATTATTATTACATTGATGCATCTAAATTCTACTGTACAACAGTAATATATTTCTGTCAAGTTAAACCGAACTTTTATTTTGACGGGTTGCCGTGAAGACCTTTGAGTTTCTGTTTATGACATGACGATAGATTTCTCAAATGAAGCGGTTAAATGCTCACGGAGTTACTTTAAGTGCGGATCTAGAGTCTGGAGAGGAAGTTCATGCATTTGTGTCCTCATATAGGCAAAAACAACCTTTTACTGTCAATGAAAACAACAGGTCGACGATCGTCACGCATGTGTGTGTGAAATGAAATTGCGCGTCGTCTGCACCAGCTCGAGCGTGTGTGTGTGTGTGTGTGTGAAATGAAACTGCGCGTCTTCTGCAGTTCATTCATTCACACAGTGATTCATATTTAAATAGTATTTTAGCCGTTTAATATTCACACACTAGTCTGTCGTGATTTGATTTCAAGTGTACTAAACTGCTCTATCGCGAAAAGCATCGCCGCTAAAGTTACTACATGGAGCTCTTGCGTCCAGTTTTTTTTTTTCCTCGGGGAATTTTTCATTCAGGGGGGGCGGGGGGCAGTTTTGAGGGGGCGGGCCGCCCCCCCAAAACAATGGTAGGGGAAACACTGCACTAAGTATAAAGTGACTGTTCAAATTTTTATTTGTCATTGATTCATTCAGAAGATTTGTTCAAAAATTATGATTTATCCAGTAATGAAACAAATTAAGTATTTATGAGTCATTGAATCATTAATTCAAATGATCATTTTAAAGATATATTTTTTATAGACAATAGACCGATTAACCTTTTCTTCAGAACCTCTAGTAAATTACATGTTTTTTAGTTGTCCATTTAAAATTGTGGGCGAATCATATTTCATATTTAAAATCATGATTCTCAATTTATCCAGAACCGAGCAGCTCTATTAGTCATTAGGCTTGCTATGATAGTCGGTGTTACACGGTGTTCAGTCGTAACACCGGTTTCATCAATTGTTTTCAAATTAGCGCCAATTCAGGGCACAATAACAAAACAGTGCTGTTCCGCACGACCACCATTCTTCATGCCCGTGCAAACACGTTTTACGTTTGCCTTTATATTAGCGATTTAAAAGCCCCTGCCGGTGATACCGGTATTGTCACAAGTCGATTAACCGGTGGGAAAATATCCTCACCGTCACATCCCTATTAGCCATACATGTGTTTTAGCATTAGAAACAATGCAATTAAGCCACCTTCAGCTCAGTGAAAGGAAATCAGGAGAGAAGAAAGAGTTTTCCAACCTGCCGAGTTTCTGTCCTTCTCCAGTAAAGGCCTTAAAAGCATGCTTGGGTTTGGAAAAGTCTTCATCCCGATGGTCCTCCATGTCTAGGTTTACCTGACCACCTCGGAAGCGCTGTCTCAATTCCAGAGGAATCTCCCTGAGTGAGTCAGCAAGTAACAAAGAGATTTAGTGGATTATCCAGTCTAATTTGAAAAACCAGTTAGAGGACTATCTAATGGTGTTCAACCAATAAGGGTTCTTCAATGCTAATGTCAAGAGGGTCCAACATGAAACTAAATACATTTAATGGAAAATGTTGGATGCTTTTGGAAGTGACTTGAGGGGAACAATAACCTCTGCTAATCAGCTTAACTTCTGTTAACGTCTGCCAAACATCCATTAATTCATTTAGAGCTCACCCTCTGCGGATAGACTCCAAGAAGAGAGCGTTCCCGGGATCACTGTAGTTCCTAAGCTCTCCATCATCAAGACTAAAGCCAGTCTTCCAGAGCTTCAGCACCACATGCACCTGTTGGTACAGCACAAATCACTGTAGCAGATCTGTCTCTACATCTGAATGACTTCAGCAGGCACAGGCTAGGTGACTCACATCTTGTGAACTGCCGGGCTGTCTCCGAGCTCCTGCAACATAAGTTGACTCCTCCTCTGGTGCTGCACCCAATCGATAACCACCACCTATGAACGGCTGTAGAATGAGCAGACAAAGGAAAAATTAGCACATCAAAATCACATGAGATATAAGTATAAATGTATATATGCAATAAGCAAATTATCTTTAATATACAGTAAAGTTTACTCTGTGGAAGAACTACCTTGGACTTGCTGGATTCTCCAAGTCCTTTGCCTGCTTTGTCAACAGGAACCGCCCCATGCTCCTTAGCTCCTTTAAACAAGTCCTCAACCACCTCATTTGGGCTCTTCTTTTTGGAGGGCCAACAATCTGCTGCCCACTGCGCTCTGAGCCCCCGGCAAAGAACCTGCAGGAGGAGAAGTCTGATGTTACTCAAAAAAAGGAGCACTAAATATGTGTAAACATGACATTAAACACATGTAAATGCAGAAGTGAAAGTATTTATGTCTTTATCTGGCTATTAGAGATGGAATAAAAGTGTGACTGAGAAAACATCCTCTTACAGAGTATATGGGTAGTTGAAATGTCAAGCAGTGACAGCAGTGCCTTAAAAGCGGAGCATTATTCATTGTGTTAACATCATTTCCACTGAAACAGGAAGACGGAAGGACATTGATTCTTGATGCTTAAGATTCTAGAGAGCAATTGATTGGACAAAAAATCTGACGAGAAGACAAATATGTAAGAATTTTGTAATAAAATATTCAAAAATCACTTGCACAGTGTGATATATTTCCTGCAGTTCTGTACTTACAATATCCCAAAAGTCTCCAAAGATTTTTTATTTCAGAGAAATTCCGATTTTAAATAAGTGGCCGTCCCGGAAACAAATGTCGCCTGTCAATGACGCAATATCCACGATATCCTTGGTTTTCAGCTCGAACTACCATATCCATTACGTAACCATGGCGACAGATGTGGACAACTACGTAGTGCGTAACATTTAGCGGCACGCAGTTCTTGTTTCGTTCAAACATTATAGACCATGGCAAGCAGACTTTGGGACAAACAAGGAGAATTGAAATAAGGATCAATATCAGCGTGGCGTTTTTGAGATGCCGAGAGCTCCACGTCCGCGACTAACTTGGCCTTGACAGAGCTTCACGAGTCACGACTTGACAGCTTTATTAGACAGATGAGCAAATGTACATAAAATGAATCAATGATATATAACGTTAGCTCAACATGATGAAATGTTAGAATATGGTCAGTATGTTATTCTAATGTTGATCTAGCTTAATGTTAACGTTACTGCTAGTTTCGTATAGTAAACAAACTAACACGCAGAATAACATAACTTTCAACACATTTAAATGCCGTGTAGTGTGATAGTGTAACATTAGACCAAGTGAAGCAGCGCTACATTAGCTACCTCAAGTTTAATTCGTCTAATAAACTGACCTGACCTGTGTGAGTAATCCAACACTTGCGGGTAGTTCGGTAGAATGAAATTTCTTAGTCCGTATTCCTTTATATCCGCGGGACTCGCGTGTGATATCATTTATATCCGCGTGACTCGCGTGTGATATCTGTCTCTTTAGCAATCGCGACCTGCTTCATACCACTATAATGTTAAAAAACTTGAATGTTTGCACTCAACCATAAACATTATTAGATCCATCAGCTTGACAGCAAGTCCCATCATTCAGCTCGTCACTCCCATAAACATACGCCTTTGTTATTGTTGGAAACTGCGCCCTCTAGTGGCGAAAAATCTTACATATTGTGCCTTTAAGTCATCAAAATCATTAATCAATATTGGCGGAAGACTGTACGTTTTCAATGCTTATATCTTCAAAATCCAAATTTTGTCATTGTTTTAGCGCACATAGATGGAGCTTATAGATAACAGTAAGGCTAATATATTCATAAACTTCAACTGATTTCATGGGGACTTTAACACAATTTATAAACAATATGTCTAACTGTGGTATAATTATCAAACATCCATTTTTTTAACCACTTATTGATATTTTTTCATTTTTAATATATATTGTGACCATTGGAACGAACAGCAACAACAACGGAGAAAGACCTAAAATACAGTGTTTCCTTTATGCAATCATTTCCCTTTAAGTAACTTATCTTGGATGTGAATACAAGAGTTAATGTTCGTGTTAAAGTCACGAAATGCAGTCGTCTTTTCTTCCCTATTGTGACGTATATGAAAAAGCTTCTCGAATGAGAACGAAAAATGTAGGGGTGAAATTTGATTTTGTCCACTTGAAATTGATTGGATCATTGTCATTTGCTAACTGCTGGGATACCATGTGTGACAGGTTGCTGGAAGGGAGGGATTATTGTCTAGCCCTCACTCCTGTGCACATGTCATCAGAGAAGGGAAGTTAATGTTTTTAAAGGGGGGTGAAATGCTGTTTCATGCATAGTGACTTTTTTACACTGTTAAGAGTTGGGATCCCATGCTAAACATGGACAAAGTTTCAAAATTGAAGTTGTAAGTTTGATGGAGTATTTCTGTTCCAAAAATACTCCTTCCGGTTTGTCACAAGTTTCGGAAAGTTTTTTTCGAGTATGGTTCTGTGTGACGTCAGGTGGGGCGGAATTTCCTTATACGGGTCTTAAGAGCACTTGTCCAGGAAGTGCGCGCGCGCGCAAGCTGTAGCCTAGTGCGTGAGAGAGATCAGAGAGATCAGAGCGCTGCAATAAAAAAAAATGGCACCAAAAAAGTGTGTTTTTGGTTGCCAGGGCAAGACAACACTGCACACATTTCCAAAGAACCCAGCGTTAAGGGACCTGTGGATGGATTTTGTTTTTCCAGAGCAGCAACGGAGTTGTGCAAGTGTTCTTGTTTGTTCCCTTCATTTCGACGGTAATAGTTTTATAAACAAAGCCCAGTTCGACGCCGGATTTGCAGATCACCTAATACTTAAAGATGGAGCAGTCCCAACGATAAAGGTTCACGGTCGTGCGTTGGAACCGCAGGCGGTGAGTAAAACTGCTTCAAATGTCTGTGTGTTGTTAACTATCGGCGTGTAACGTTAAGCACAGCAAGTAAACAACATGATCACGTACAGTTAATGTATCGATGGAGCATGCGATGTATGGTGTGTGTGTGTGTGTTTAAATACATTTGTTTAGCTGGCCACTGTAGGTGTCAGTTTGTTTATTGTAAAAATAAATCATGTCCTCATAAACCACCAGTCTGTTTACCACACACGCAAAAGCTTCGCGCGCTCCCGTCCACACGGCACGCCTCCACCCGCTCAGCTTTTTCTGGAAAGACTCGGTACAGCCTATCTTTCTTTTATAAATATAATAAAACTAAAGACTTTTTGGAGATATGAAGGATGCAACACTACTCTATAGGTACTCAAGATTAACATGAGATTGAGTGAAACTGAGTGTTTCACCCCCCCTTTAAAAGATTATGAGGGCATATGATTTAAAAATAAATATTCCATAAAAATAGATTGACATTATTCCACAATAATATAAACACTCAATATTAAGAAATGTTCATTGTTAGCTGTTATTAAATGTACAATATATTTATACCTCTGGCCTTCTTCTTCACCACTCTCATCTTCATCCTCATGCATCAGATCTCTAAAGGATGTCACTCTGTGTTCACTGAAATCAGAAGAGATTACATTAAACACAGCACAACTGTTATTATGACTTTAACCATATAGCTGATACTGTATAATAGAGAAGCCCAAACAGTTTGTAGGTTGACCTGTGTTACCTTGGCCCTGTGGATCGAGTGACAGGGCCAGTTTCTGGCTGAGGGAGGGTGGCAATATCATCATCTCCTCCATCTTCAAAGAAATTAGCTAGAGCAAGCTGAGGGGACAGAGGAGAGAGAGCTGTCACTTCATTTCACAGACAGACCATGTTGGTCAATTACAGAAACAAAACACACCAATTTTGTCTTTCAGTATTTAGACACATCAGATTAATTGTATTAACGACTCCAAAACAGCACAATTTAATATATTTCAGGACGAATAATAACAATAAACCACGAATGTAAACATGAGTATAATTTGAACAAGCTAAAGCTGCTAACTTAGCTTATGGATGGATTTCTATGTAAAATAGACCGGGACGGTTTAAAAACATTATCCACGTCAAGGCAATACTGACTACCAAATCCTGAAGTGTGAATAACATCATGTGTGATTAACGACTTAAATCAGTGTAAGATAGTCCTGGTGATTTTAATGAAGAGTGACTTGCACATTTCGTTAGCCGGTTATAGATTTCACTGGCTGCCAGTGAGCGGAGGTTTAAGCCTGTGGATTTCTCAGCTGCAGAGCTTGTGCTTCACAGCACAATATTTCAGTAAAAACGTGATCAGTGTGACCCTGACCTGTAGGTCCCAGCCGGCTGACTCGAGGAAGAAACGGGCCCTCTCTTCATCAACATCAGTAACAGCGATGAACCCCCTCACTGCTTCTTCCCGCTCCGCCATTTTGATGTGTCACGCTATGGAAAGATCCGACAGGAAAGAGGGGAAACGAAAGCTTAGTTCCGCTGTTTGGGAGCAAAAGTTTAGCGGGAGTTTTTTGTTTTCTGTTCCCTCTCTTTTCATTGCATCGATATTAATTTAAAGTTAAGTTTAAAAAAAAAAAAAATCTAACAAATATTGATTTGCACATTTTAAGTAGGCTATTAGGGTCTATAAGGTGGAATAATTCATACAATATATAATTATATATATAATTATATAAATTTTTATATAATTCATACAATATATCATTATATAAATATACAATATATAATATAATTCATATGTATATATATATATATATATATAATTATTCCACCTTATAGTTATTACTACAAGCCCATGTGGAGAATTAAAAGATGCAGTAAGTCGCAATCCCTTCCCTAACATTTGTATTAACCAGCAGATGGCAATACAGTCCATTCTATTTGTCACCTTATTTCTCTTCCATACTACGCAGTAAATTTTCAGGCCCACATCAAGTATGTTTTGTTATATTCGATAAAATGTTAAATTTACAACTTTTAAGGATGGAAATTATATTAGTTAGTTAATCATGGTGCCACATTTGTCATACAATAGGATACTTCCTTAATAATAATAATATGGCACAAAAAATAGTTTTTTAGGGTTTCAAATGATAGGAAATAATTTACAGTGCTTCTTTTTCCATGTAGGCCTACAATAATTTAGAAATAATGTGTATGCAAAAAAAAAAATCCAAACCAAAGAAACAGTTCTCACATGCACATTGCACGTGATTTCACACCACAGAGCAGACAATGACTTATTTATTGTGTGACCTGGATTTTGCAGGACTTTCTTCCTCTAATATTCATTCATTAGCAACTGCTAATTCAAAGGTCCTTAAACAGAAGCAAACTATGTGCTCAATTAGTTTGGGAGGATCTAATTTAGCACATATTGTTTCTGGAGAGAAACTTGGCGATGCTTTGTTGTTTGTTTTCCAGATCTTCACATAATCAGATGACTAAACACCAGAGCATTGCTGTCATCATTCACCCCCAAGCTTTCCTTTCCTATCACACACATTGCAGCACAAGAGAGCAATATGCCCTCAAATTTTAATCATCTTACCGGCCCTTAGGGGAATAAAACAAATTTTCTATTTTTATATGCATTATTGCTGCATGTGCTTATAGATTTAGAAAAGTGTGTCCTCTTTCTGCAGCTATTTGCATTCAGAGATCACTGCTACAGACACTTACAATATGTCCCTTGTTATTCAAAAAAAGAGAAATCAAAGAACAATCTGTTTTGAAAAGTCCGTTAATCAGATTAAACTGATTATCTAACACTGTTTTTTTCATTCTCAGGAGATTGAACAGATACCATGCATAAAGAATGCTAAAATATGTCTCTAAAGTTCACTGATGAAATCAGCATTACACAAATATGGTAAGCATCAGCTCTGTTGTTGCAACTGTTGTTGACAATGATAAAGTGTGGGTGTGTTCGAACAGAGAGAAAGAGGAGATCGAGGAAGAACCAGCCTTATCGTGGGGAAACGCACACCGTCAGCCTGGCTGCTGTGGATGTGGACCTGCACTCACTGTTGTGTTAAAGGCCAGGGAAGTAAACTCACAACACACAACACAAAGAGCAGAGGCCTGCGACCCTCGACTGGAGTAGGAAGTCCAGCAGTATCTCAGGGCCAGAATGAGGAAGGACGTTCTGACAACATATCAAAATAACAGTAATTTCCTCCCTGGGTGTGATTCTAGAGAAAACATACAACTGTAAATTAGCAAGATAGCTATTGGCAATACGACTGATTAGACACCGTTCATGTTAATATCACTCAAGAAATGTCATAACGCTAGCACAATAAAGATACGCATGAGTATTTCTATGATATATACACTGAAAAAAATGATTTGTTGAATTTAATAAAAAAAATTATGGTAAGTGGTTGCACACAATTGATTTAAGCTACATTTAAACAAATGTATTAAGTTGAACTAAAATTTAATAAGTTCAACTTAATACATTTGTTTAAATGTAGCTTAAATCAATTGTGTGCAACCACTTACCATAATTTTTTTTATTAAATTCAACAATCATTTTATTCAGTGTATGATAGTGTGCTATAAACAGTCTTAATAACTGACAGATCAGGAAGAGCATCAGAGAGGAAGACCGAGGTGCTGAACAGGAAGTTTAGGGTCAAAAGCTCAGAATCTGAGTGGACAAAAGCACACATGGATGCAGACTTTAGAGGACAAACAAATATTTATTAAAGTAATATAAAAAAATCCAGTGTTGACACATGCTGTGAGAATTTTATTTACGGTACATCTACTCCAGTTGTGTCACAAGTATATATTTACAATGTGTGTGGGTTTTTTTGCGCCTTAACCAATCACAGGACATGTCTGTTGAGCACAAATATGCAACAGCCAATCAGGTGTTTAAATAAAGTAGCTGACGCACCACTCAAGCTCACTGATGTTCTATATTTTCTTGATGCGCTCAATAAAGTGTGAACATGATTTAAACAAGGTATTTATTGTGAACTGCAGACAGCTTCATTGATAAAAAGTCAAAATTATGACAATAAATGTTATAATTGTGACACAAAAAGTTAAAATTGTGAGATACTGTCATAAGTATGAGTTAGAGTTATAGACTTTATCTCATAATTTTGTATTTTTATGTCAGAATTTTGACTTTTTAATCATGATTCATCAAAGCATTATGTGAAATGGGATTATGTTTTAGATGTGTAACCTGAGAATAAGGCATGTGGTTGCCCCACACATTTACTGTATGTAAAGCAGGATGAGGATGATTATGATGAGGATGATTAAAAAAAGTAAGATCTGTTATGTGCATCAATTTCTGTGCTGATAAGACCATGATGCATCTCTCTTCTGGGTGGCGTCTTAATGGGCAAACTGATCTTGGGAATTAAGACTAATTTTCCAAAAATCACTTGAGAAATAATTGCGAGATGTGATCTCTCAGTCCATCCGTCCTGTTCATGCCACCACCCCTTCATCTGAAACTAACCACATGACCTTTGACTCATGAGCCTATCAGAGATTATGACTTTCAAACAGAACTCTCTGTTTACTTCCTCTATAACGATGGTCAGCTTTACTAATCGATTCCCATGGGCACTACGGATGGATCTGGTCTGTCCCATCCATGAATGATCCATGACACTTGGAGGATACTCTCAGTTTGACAATGTAATATTTGGACATCAAAGACTAGGGAAATGGTTTCGTAATTACAAAGATAACAAATTATACTGTTACACAGCTTTACAAATTAGTTTAATCTTAATTTACATCTATGAAAACTGAAGTTAACTCAGCAAGGCCGCTTTCCCGTGCTATCTGTTCCTCTCCCAGGATTAGCTTTGTTTGTATGGAGCTCTATAGCTCTTCACTGGGTTAGATATGGAGTTTGGATCAACAGGAAAAGGCCTGATCGTAAACCGGAGAGTCATGGGATTATTCTCCCATTCCTTGTCGTCTTTTCCCCATGCATCTTTATGGCATTTTTCGAAGTTTTTGCATTGTGATTATCAGTGGAGAACAATCTTTTCACTCTTATCTCTTCTCTCTTTTTTATGGAAGCTAGTATTGCAAACTTTTTATCTCATAATTTTGACCTTTTTCTCAAAGTTGCAAGTTTATATTTATATTAGTTAATTTTTTAATCCATATTGGCGGAGAGAAAAAAGAGAAAAAAATCAGTAAAAAAAGAGAGGCAATTCTGAGGGGGAAAAAAACAAAAAAAAACATCTTGCAACTTACACCTTGCAATTTTGACATTTTTTTTTCCTCTGAATTGACCCTTCGCGTGGAGCTTGATTGACAGGTGTTCTAACAAATCATACTTCGCTATCCGCCATTTTGTCCGAAAAAGCAGCCAGTAGAGTTAGGAGGATTTTAACTTGGTAAAATGAATATACTGACGCCTTTCCGCGGTTAAAACAACATTACTTCTTATGTTCGTTCATGTTTATTTGATGCTATAAATGAACTAGAAGGAAGAGATGATCGGATCACGAGCAGCTTTAACGGATGCTCTACAGCGATCTGTCACGGCACATTAAAGAGCCCCAAAACGGTATTTATTGTTTAAATTTCTTTCAAAAAATGACCACATTTGAAAGCTGAGACTTTGTTTAATATGTTTAATATCAAAAGTAACCGAAAAGTAAGCTGGTCTGTCCTGTCTGTCCGCGTGTTGTCAGTCTCCTCTCTGCTCCGCGATGTATTTTTCACTGCGTGAGAACATGGTGAGAGCATGAGAGCAGCATAGCTTGTCGGAACATAGCGACAGTAACTAAGGAGGGCGGGTCTTTGCGAAGGGTCAATTCAGAGATATATCTCATAATTTTGTTTTTTGAGTCGTTTTTTTTCTCACAAATCTTTTGGTTTTATTGCAAATGCAAGTTTATATCTCACTGTTTAGACCTTTCCTCTCAGAATTGCAAAAAAACAGTCCGAATTGTGAGATAAAAAGCTGCAAAAACCTATTTTTTTATTATTATTTTTTATCCTGGTGGAAATAAGCTTCCATACTTTGTGTGTGTGTGTGAGTGTGTGTGCGTGCGTGCGTGCATGTGTGTGTGGTAGCATCCCATGACCTGTCGTTTTTCACTCTGACAATTTAATCAGAGTTCAACACTACTGCATCCTTCCTGACCACCTCTCCTCCCTCCTGTCCATCCCTTTTTCCATCTTTTTCACTATTGTCCCTCCCATGTTCCATAAATCTGCCTTCATCTGTCTCTCTCTGTGTCTATTGTATGAATGCATAGACGGACCCAAAGCAGGTTCCCTCCACTATAACTCCTGTTTCACTGTGGAAGGAGCATCAAACTGGAGAAACCTCCCAGAGTGAAATCATATCTTCTCAGAATGAGAAGGTGACTCACAGTATGTGACCCAGCCTGTTATTACAAGAGCCCACAGTGTTGAAAAGCACACAGGTTATAATGCAGAGAGGGCAGATTGATCTCCCCCTTGATAGAGTGAGTGTAGTAAATCTACTACTGTGAGCACACCAACTCTATCTATTTTTAGTGCACTCTAACCAGAGCCCTTTCTTCTATCAACCTTTCCCAACCGCTGTGTTAACTTTAATTAAACAACGCTATCTGTCTATCTATATGTCTGTCTGTCTGTCTGTCTAACAAAATATATCTAACTATTATGATTCTCTTTATTTCTCTTAAAATTTCTTAAAAGCTTAATATTTCCTTTACAAATTCTTCAGAAAATAAGAAAAATAAAAATACACAAATGAGACAATTGCTGACAGAGCAATAGAGAGCCTAAGTCCCTCCCCTTCCGGTCGACCACCATGGGACCTTAATTCGGAAAAATATTGTATGGTAGTCAATGGCGAATGACAACAAATATTTTGATCTCGTTTGAATTGTGCCCTGAATTACACATATGATGTTTATCAATTTAAAAGATACATTTTAAAGTCAAGAAAGTCGCAGTTTGATGTAAAAACTGTTGAGGTATAAGACTGAGAAGATACGTAATTACAAAGACTACAAACCCAAAAGGCGCACATTTTCTCTCAATGAATGAAGCTAACTTTACTGAAGCTAAAGTCTGTCATTTTTTCTATATTCTTACGTTATAACCGTAACGTGACGCCGTCATGCCTGAGTGTTTTGTAGCAGACTGCACACACGCGAGCAACGGATCTTGCTCGTTGTTTCACTTCCCGGGAGATGTAGTTCATTGAGCGATTTTCACATAAAACTAAATGTTACTCTTCTGTTTTATGACAAACTGCGACTTTCTTGACTTTCAGAATTATCTTTTAAATTGACAAACATCATATGTGTAATTCAGGGCACAGTTCAGACGGAATAAAAAGATAACTTGTCTCTCGCCATTGACTACCATACATATTTTTTCCGAAATAAGGTCCCGTGAACCGGAAGCGGAGGGGCGGGACTTAGGCTCTCTATACAATAAATCTGGATAGTAGATCATTTGATTGTGGAAGTATCTGATGAAAAAGTTTAAAGTTTATGTTTTAGGATCATACACAAACTGCTGATTTTTATTGATTGATTGAGATATGTGAGATTACTGCCGTTTTTCTCTCATCTAAAAAGCAGTAGACTTACACAAAAGCCTCCAATTGCTCTCCATTCGATCTAAACAAACAACTGAGACATTACTTCTGTGATATTTCTATTAGCACCGACAGAAGGTGAAAGGGAAATAGACATCGCATCCTGTTTGAACAGGTGTGACATTTCCACAGTTCAAACTGTAATTATTTAAGCAATCAACAATTAGTCAGAGACTGTGAATGTTTTTATGACACTATTAGTGCAGTGAACCTCAGGGTCAGACAATGAAAGTCAGACAAAGTGACAGACATTAACAAACCAATACCAAAATGTGTGTGCAGGTCTAGAGGCCTTTACGGCGTGCTATCACAGCAGCATCAGATCTTCTCTCAGACACTGAGACTCCGAACATCAGGGTCTTCTGCTCAGCATTCCTCCTCCAGACGCCCAGGCAATGGCCTCTCATGCTCAATAAAATAGTGGAGGAGAGGAGTCGCCATGACAACCAATGATGACCTCTTCTGGCTAAATAGACATCTGAATGCCCGGGATATCGGTGAACATTTGGCTGCTCTGTGACCCGTGTGTGCATATGTGATTATATGTAGGTTAAATGATGCGTGAGGGGGAGGGGAGTGTATTTAATAGCACTGATGAGATTGATCTGAATTGTGTTTCTGTTAGGTTCAATTTAAGCATTAATGAGAAACATGCGATTTTGGATGTATTTTTCACTAGCCTCATTGTAGTGCATATTGGGATTGTCTTCTCTGCAAGAGATGCATTTGATGCTGCCATAGAATTTGGCTAAAACTAAATATCTTAAAGGTCCCCTGACATGAAATTTTAACTTTCTGAGGTTTTTAACATTAATATTAGTTCCCCTAGCCTGTATTTGGTCCCGTAATGTCTAGAATTTTCAATCAGTGTAAACCGAGCTTTGGCTATCTTTCTCTTCTCTGCCGCTCAGACGCGCTGATCTTGAATCTCCTCCTTATGACGTCATAAGGAGGAAAGGTTACCTCCCCTTTCTCTGCTTTGCCCGACCAGAGCATTTGGCTCGTCCATGAGAAAATGAGCTAGGAAGTACGAACGGGCGAGCGCGATTTGAGTTTTTCCTCGAGAGATATAATGGCTTGCAAACGAGCGAAGCAGTTGATCAATGTTCGGATGTACAAATGAACACAAAAGTATTTTTTAGTTCCTTCATCCGAGCCTCTGAAGAAACAATGGGTGAATTTTATTTTCTCTGGAAATGCGCCGACACAACTTCCCAAAGTTTTGGATGGTCCAAACATTTCACCGACGACTTTTCCTCAACTTGGGCTAATACAGAGCTGGCCTCGATATACGTCTGAAAATAAATCATCGAGCTACCAAGCAACAATTCAAGTTCAAGTTCAGACAGCTAATCTTTCTCTCAACAGACTGATCTCATGAAATAGCGTATGTATAACACGCCAATTCGTATTTCCATTTTTGGCGTGCTATCAACACGCATAATCGCTTTTCAGCGTGTTTATGAACGCCGTTGACTTAACATTACATTACTGTATATATAAATATATGACCTACCCCAACCCCGTCCCTAAACCTACCCGTCACTGGGGTTAATACCATTAATAAGTGTTCCCCTACCATCCTAGGACAAAAAATATCGCTCGCCAGATGTAGTTCTAGGTTTTTCTTCGTTTCGCTCGAACATTTAACGGCGTGTAGTACATACATGCGGAATCACTCGGACATTTAACGGCGTAGACATACACGCATACACGCGGATAGCTCAAAATGCGTATAGATAACACGCCACTTGACTTGAAAGTGGCGTGTATGTTTACGCAAAAGTCATGATGTCATGTTGCTCTCAAAATTGTTCAATACTGTTAATGCATCAGTAAGTCAAGCCAATGACTAAAATATCAACTTCACATCGTTTCTTTTAGTAGGATGAAAATAATCTTATTTAAATTGTGAACAAATTATATACATAAAGTGATCAAAGAACAATCTTTCCACACAGCACAAGTTTATCTGGACAACTCGTTATGAAATCAATGACGCACTGTACTTCACAATGAAGCTTTTACTGTATGTATATCATCGTGTTTGCATTGGTGAAAGCATTAGAGAGAGTGCAGAAACTGAGTTGGAATCATAGACAGTAAAAGAAATGGACACAGCGACCCCATTGATTTCAACGGAGAAGACTGAAGCCCGATTATTGCACTTCCTGTCTGATGGCTGAGCAACTGCGCAGGCTCAAACTGAGCGTGACGACAGTCTGACAGTTGTAAATCTTCTAGTAGCGGTGGCAAGACAAATCTGAATCACCTAATTCCTCAAAAACGTTGTTGAAATATTTTGTCCCATTGCTTTTAGGGACTCTCTATCTATGGGCTTCTCCCTTGACTTTGTGCCTCTATGTCCCCCCGATTGCCTCATAGACAGTAAAAGATTGCATGTGAGCTTCTCCTCCTGTCTATACGGTAAAGTGCGACAGAAAGTCGCGTGGTTATGATGCAATTGTTAGCCTATTTTACAAAAACGGCTTCTACGGGGCCATAACGTAAGATACAAAGTAATGGAGCCTTTTATACATTGTCGTGTTTCTTTAGAAATAAATAATAGACAAATGGAGTCTTTGGACCTCAGATGTAAAATTATTCGCTGTCAAAGTGACGCCAAAATGAATGGGAGCATTCCATTGACTCTCATTCATTTTGGCGTCACTTTGACAGCGAATGTTCAATGGTGTTCAATGGCCTCGCGGGAGCCGCCATTGTAGCAGAACTTCAATGGCGGCTCACGCGAGGCTTCAGTTTCCGGCTGATGGATTACCCCCTTGGTTGTAATAATAAGATCTTGAGTCTCGTGATCAACAGACTGTCATCTGCTTGCTCAATGCTCATCACGCAACATTTTATGTGATAGGAATAGATCTAAATACTTTATAAACATCTCACGATTCGTTAATCTCGATAGCTGTAATAGTAAAAACGTATAATAGCTGTAGTGAAAGTATTCGAGAGAGTTTCACATGTAATACGTAGCTATTTCATATGCAAGCATGTCAGCCAATCACAGCAGTGGTCGGTTACACTGAATCCCACAGCAGACACGCCCCTTCAAACAGAGTGTTCAAATCAGAGGCTAAAATCAGGCTAGGAAAAATGCCTTTTATTTCTAAATTATGACTATTTTTGTAAGGGCAACCCAGGAAACATTATAAAATAATAAAATAACCCCATGTCAGGGGACCTTTAAGGCAACAATTAAGATGCCTACTTTCTGGTTCCTTGGGATCTCATCTATAATGCCTAAAAATACTTCCTCAACAGGCAAAAAAGAAAAGAAAGAAGGAAAAATATTGAGTAGCACAACTGTTTTCAACATTGATAATATTAAGAAATGTTTCTTGAGCAGCAAATCAGCATATTAGAATGATTTCTGAAGGATCATGTGACACTGAAGACTGGATGGAAGACTGGACAGTAATGATGCTGGAAATTCAGCATCACATCCTTGCATCACAGGAATAAATAACATTTTAAAATAGATTAAAAAATAGGAAATAATATTTCACAGTCTGTCCTTTATTTTTGATCCAATAAATGCAGCCTTAGTGAGCATAAGGACATCAAAGTGCCCCTATTTTGCTATTTTAAATTTTCCTAATGTGGTTTTGGAGTCTCCTACAACAGGTTTACATGCATCAAATGTAAAAAAAAAAAAAAAAAAACGGTTTAATTTCCTCATAATATACATTTGCACATCACCACATTTTTAATGATTCTCAAACGACTCGTCAGATGAATCAATCTCTCTAAAACAATGACGTCGATTTTTCCATATCAGTCCGAGCACGAGTCCGATGATGAAACACTGGAAGAACTAGTTATTCAACCCAAGCCCAAACTGACTCGAGCAGGACGTACATTATGGGATGTTGCAACTGTAATTCCTCACCATCAGCATTAACAAGTGCATGTCCATACAAACCAATTATTATACTTGTTCTTATTTACTGAGTATTTTTCTAATTTATTGCGTTGAACATGCGTGGAAACTGTTTCAATAAGAGTGCATACATTAGCCGAGCTATAGCTTGAATGACTGATGTGACAAACGTAAAACAAATTTTGCTCCATGCTTAATCTTTCCTTAAGTAGTTAGAAAAACAGACAATCTGCATTAATAGACAGTTTTAGGTAATAGTGGCCCACAACTGATCAGCGCAAGTAAGACAGTAATAATGTGAGTTAACAGTAGCAGAAGACCTATAGAATGTAAAACTCAAAAGTATTTTGAACACCATCTTTCAAGAGCAAGCGGTTTGCGAATTCTGCATTGAACTCAGAGATTTGAGAAGCAGTCGTCAGAAAAATAAAGGGAACACAGCAAAAGTTGGTGTGGTATATTGGGTATAGATGAATTTTAACCATTGATTCTTCACATGCTTGTCCTTGGGCAGTGAAAAAAAACTGGTTTACCTTCACATTGTAGAGCACAGCTTCTTCTGGACATGAGGTTCAAGTGTTCCCTGCACACGCAATAAGTGGGCGGGCAATATGCTTCAATATGTGTCTTGACATCACAACGAAACGTTTGAAAAACGATTCATTTCATTGACTCAGAGTCGACTTTTAATTTTGAAAGACAATAACTTTATACATGGTGCACTTTCAGATTTAAAACTTTGCAGGTTGTTTTTATTCACGTAGAGCTATGTTACACACGACATGAAAGGTCATTTTCAAAAATCCATAATAGGGGCACTTTAAAATGTTATCCATCAGAACATTTGAACAGTTTATGTTTAAAGATCATGTCTTACACAAGGAGAGCTTCAGAACTGAACACAGCTGCACTTCAACAGCTGTAATCAACACTCACACTATTACCATGACTTGGGAACATTGAGGGAGCAACAGGTGCACAGGATCTGGAAGAAATGTGAGAGCTACAATGCAGACTTTGTGAATTTCGTAGAAAAAGAACGATGGAAAAAAGACAGTAGTGTACATTTTAAGATTAAATACAGCTCTGTATCAACCACACACATACAGCTGTTCTGTTGCTTTACAGCTGGTGTACTGGGAAACTCATTCACAGTCCAAGTGACCATTGGAAAAAGCAGGCCTGCATATTACAAACAAATCAGTTTCACCTCATAAACATGAGCACGATCATGATGTTAAGCAAGCTTGCAGGACTGGTCAGGACAGGGGCTTTACCACAGCGCCCAATGATACCTAAGGATTTCTGAAGGATCATGTGACACTGAATCTGGAGTAATGATGTTGAAAATTCAGCTTTGACATCACAGGATTAAATTACATTTTAAAATGTACTGAACCTGGAATATTCCTTTAATGGTTCTTGTTGTTCTTCAGTGTTCTGGCTACAGATGAGATTTCTAGACTGTGAGATCAACAGTTGTGTGGTGAAGTATGTCCTTCTAGTTTATCTGCTGTGTGGGAACCTGAGGACAGAGCCAAACACAGACCTATTAAGTCATGCACTGATGGTGAGACATGCCAGCAAGAGAAAGTAGCTGAAAGAATTTAGAAATGAAAAAAAATGGGGCTATAGGGAAGAAAAACATGCATGAAACACAGTATTGAGGACACAAAACAACAACATCATCAAAATCTCTTCATTTTGTGGTCCTTTCACTTCCCTCTCAATTCACTCAGCAGAGGATTCTTACAGATAGTAAATCCCTTCTCTAATTAAAAATGCAAAATCTAGCCCACTTTCGCCTTCCACTATAATGTGCGTTAAGAGCTATGATGCGCCTGCTGCCGCAACTTTCCAATCCTGCTTCTCTCGCTTCTCTCTTTCTACATTTTAGATCTCAGTAATGTAAATCTCTCTCCACACACACACACACACTCCTGAGCCTGGGTGTGGGTGAAGATTTTCAGACATCAAAAATACAAATGACTTTCAAGTTAGTAGGCAGTGATTCATGCAGAGAGATTCATACTCTGGCACATTTGAGAAATGTCACCATTTGCTCAATTGCAACCCTGTAGTCTGGCATTTTACTATATATTTTAACTAGAGTCCAAACATTTCAAACCTCAAACAGTCCAACCTCTCTTTGATCCGACTGTTACATATTCTAATGCACAAGAACAGAAAAGATCTATCAATCTATTCCCATCATCTATCTATTTTTCTTTAGTCTATCTATTATTATACACTGATTAGGTGATACAAATAGTTTTTGTCATGACAGTATACACGCTTTATTTAAAACACGCTAATATTTTTTACAATTTCATTTCACTTGTTTACATTTCACTATTATTATTATTATTATGCATTGGTTTGCTAATATTTTTTCTTTTTATTCCTATCCTACGCTCTCTCTAATGGTGATGTCATGCTGTGCAGCTCAAGCTGCCTTCAAAAAGAAACAGTAATGTCTCAAAGGCAATGTTTTCCAAACTGGGTCGTTTGAGTATGCATGGGATCTTGAAGACGGAGGAAAGCTGTGGTTGAGGCTGATAACAATGTGTGCACACAGAAAGATTTCGTGCTCTAACCGTTTTTGTTTGTCTTGAACTCCAGGTAGGCTGCCCTTACAATGCAGTCTGCAGATATTTTGTTTCGGTTTAAACTGATTTGCATATTTTCTACTGAGCATTATTTTTATATTATAGGCCATGATAGCCAAAGGATGCACTGTATATTCATAGCATGATGTTTGTGTTTGTCTTTTAGCAAATGGAAATTATCTATTTGTGTCTTGACATACATTCTACATTCGTGTGAGTGTATCTGTTTGATATGTAAAAGCCATCAGTACAGAATTGGGCTAAGCTCTGAAAAGTCTAGCACAAATATACTTTTTTAAAGGTTTTGACCTCACTGCAATTCCCATGATAATTCTTCAATATCTCTGTTTGGAGTCATTCGCATGAGGTCTCATGAAAAATGCACTACTCCATTTGCAAGATTTAACACTACGAAGTGAGCTTGTGCAAGCAGAAAATATGAAGTACATTACTGAACACGAAAATAGGTTTGCAACCCAACACTCACACTTAGACACACGCACTCACTCCTTAAGGGAAGCAAGTGAGCAAACTAAGGTAAAAACCAGGGTAAAGTTCTGGCAGAACAGTGATTGGAAATTAAACAGGAAATACTTTTTGAATGAATCCAGTTTGGCAGAGTATCTGATTTTTTTAAGAGAGAATTTAGACTAGCTCTGTTCTAAAAGACAGTGCCTTCTAAGGCAGCATCCTAAATTCATAATGGATTGATTTTGAACACTAAACAACAAGCAGCAACTCACAAAATAGTAGCTACTCCTAGTAGTAAGAGATTTGACTCAGAATTGATTTTGCTATTACCATGTTGCTAAGCTAGTGCAATACTCTAATACTAAACATAGGACACATACATATTGGATAAAATTTAAAAAAAATTTTTTAAAGTATTAACCTGACCTATTATTTACTATATTTTTCAATCTTTATCTTGCCCTTGCCTCCTCCACTATTGTGGATTTATTTTTTTCACTGAACACATTGCAATGCAAAATCTCACTGGGTTTTAAAACAGAACTTCTGATACTACAGCATTTATCAACAAAAGTTCTGGACATGACTGATTAGATATTGACTGGACATTACTGATATTCTCTTCACAAATGCATTCATATTATGACTGAGCTGGATAGATCTAAGAGAGCATTTGGAGAACATCAGACTAGCTTTGCCTATCCTGTAGTTCAAAGCCTCTTATTCTACCTGAACAAGACCTAATTCTACGACCCCCTGTTACAGAGCCCTGGGGAACCTCCTGTTGGTGCACTCAGACACAGATCAGCACAGACAGGGGTGGAGGCGGCTCACAAACACAGTGCTACAAAAAATACTTAAGGATTTAAAAAAGCCTCCAATATGAGGTCAAGGGGTTGCTGTGATGTGTAAATCTTATGGGCAACTTTTAGACCGCTATTAGAATTAGCCTACTATAGGTTGCTTTAAACATAGCCTAAATAATCAGACTGTTCTTAAACTGGAATGTTCTGTACGAATAAAGGACAGTTCACACAGAATGCCTTTTTATATTCTTCGTCACTACTTTCCCATTGTTTTTATTTTATAACAAACATGATTTAGACTAATGTTGTTGCGCTCATGTCTTGTGTCTTTTTCTTCGTTTTGCGTATACCAAAGAGTTCTAAAACCACAGAGCTCAACTGTGAAAAAACACATTTTTTTACAAACTAAAAAAGTTGACTTTAGTCATGACAGATGTATTTAGTAGATGGTTTGAATTGTGTAAATCGCTCACACAAAAGGCTTTATTGCATCTCTATGCCCTACCTTTAAATTGTTTTTCTATAGACATGCGCTAGATGGACGTCTTTAAATCGCATCCTTCTCTACTATGAGAAGAGAAAACAGAAATGTGACAAAACAATTCACAGTACTCATAAAAAGAGTAGTCAAAAAGTATCCGATGACGTACTTCTTCCGGTGAGATTCTTAAGTCTGCATACAATGGACTCCTTACTATCCCATGAGGCCACAGGAGATGATATATGAATGGCCAGCGCCAGCCCGATCTCATGAAAGTGCGTATCAATACCACAAATGTCATTTCTCGCACCATTTATACGCCAAAATCAGTGTTTGCGTGTATATGATACGCAGTTTTCGCGTGCATATGATACGCATGATACTGGCCCCTCCCCCCAGGTAGTAAAATCCTACCCAAGGGGTTTTCAGTGCGTAGCATAAGCTAGTCTCGCGTAGCCAGACCTTCAGACTGACGGCTGAAGGTCTGGAATTCATAGCAGCTTTCTTTGGCCAAGGCCCGCCCATAAGGCCGTTTGACCGACATGTCAAACAACCAATTACAGTTCGTTTCGTTCAGCGTCAAGTTTCGGGGCGTGGAAATGTCCCCACAACAACAGACCAGCGTGCAACAAGTCAGTCAGCATAGACAATCAAAGAAGGAGAAGAAAACAAGCAGTAAGTCATTGCTGATTACGTTTACTGATTACTACGTTTACTACGTTTAGCTGAACTTGATAAATGCTCGTCATTGTCACTCATGTAAACACAACCGTTTTTCTTCCGCAATCACACGTCTGCGCTTTGTTTCCCGGCGGACCGAAAATAAACGCGACCACTCGCGCCCCCCGGAAATCCGATAAAATTCATCCAATCAGATGACGACTTCGACATTGCTGAAGTGTTTCCAGTAAAGTGTACCATATGCATCAGACGTTTAGCCAACGTTCCGTGGGCGTGACGTCTGAGGCTGAGACTAAGCATAAGCACGCAAAAAAATATTTTTGGCGTATAAATGCCACGAGAAATAACAATTGTGGTATTGATACGCACTTTCATGAGACTGCGTTGCAGCAGCAGTGAAGTCACATAACTGACGCCGTTAGGTCACATGATAATGACAATATGGCGAATGAACGTCCAGATTACATTTATAGGCTACTACACGCATTCACACTTATGGAATGTAGTTTCGTGAAGACGTGAAGTAATTACTTATTCAAAATAACTACATATTCAAGAGAGTATGCAATTTTGAATGCAGCCAACATCCCTTTCAGACAAGTAATTTCACTCGGTGGCCTTCTTTAAAACGCCTCTCTGGCAGCTATATCAGTCATGCGGACACATCAAATTCTTCAAAGCTGTTCACCAAGCTTAAGATTAAATTTCATATTTAAAATAACAAATAATGTTATAATGTTAATTTATAAAATATTAAATAATGAAATCTGACAATTATGCAAAAATTTTTGTTTCTAAATGCTCAAATCATGACAAAAAAAAAACCCTCATGACTGCATTTGTTCAGGCTGGACCAGCCAATGCACATTTGGAGTCATAAGAGTTGACTTTTTTACAGCAACCGGAGCTTCTAACTGCAGCTGGAGTGACAGGATTGGCTTTTTAATTTAGAAGGCGGGACTTATTCTGCCATATTGCCAGTTGCAATTTCTCCCATTCATAGTAATATGAGTGCACCGTCTTTATATATATATATATATATATATATATATATATATATATATAATATATATATATAAAGTATTTGGCTGCACTTAAAAACGTGAAAAACTGCGGGTCACAAGGCACATTTTGAGCCTTTTTTAATTTGCGCCACTGATGTGATAGAAGCAGAAAAAGCAGTGAGACCTAACATAGATGTCTGTAAAAAAAAATTATAATTGAGTTATCACTAAAGTTTTTCTTAAAGGGGTTTGTGGCAACCAGCAACTATTTAAAGCATGTGTTGTGTTGCAGTTCCTAGTAAAGTTGTCCAGTATTGCTAAAGACCATTTTTATTCACGCTTGTTCCTTGACAACCATTTTGAACCGTGACCACATCCTTCAGGAACCACACTCTTTTGACTCTTGCAGATATTTCATCATAATGGCCAAGCTGTGCGTCAGAGTTCATGTGGGACGAGACAGGAAGGGTCTGAAATAATATGAGGGGATTGTTGAGGTTCAGGCACATCAGCTGTGCTAGTAACTAACCGTGCACTGTGAAGAAACCCAGTAATTTTTTGAATAAAAAAAAAAAAAAAACGTAAAATGTTTTTTCTTTAGCTTTTTAATGTTTAATGAAGGATCATATTTACTTGTATAAAAACAATACAATTATCTATAAATAAGGTTAAACACTGCTATATACAAATAACCAGCCTCTTAATTGCAAAAATTATTTTTATTTAATAAATACTGTACACTGTAAAAAGTCTAACTATTATTTACTCAATTTTTTTGGTGAAACATTTTTACACTCAAAAAAATTGAGTAAATTTTAAAGCTGTGAAATCAATGAAATATACTGTGCGAATTGAGTAAATGCAAGTAAAAAAATTAAGTAAATTGGAGTAACTGAATCTGGTACATTAAGAAATAAAATTGAGTATGATTTAACATTTAAAAAACAATATTTATGAGTAATATTAACTGTTTTTATTTATAAGTAATATTAACCTCTTTTATTTCCTCTAAACCTTTGTAAAATAGTAGCCTATTTCATACAACAACCAGTATACGTTAAATGGCATTGGCCTTTATTGTCATTGAGTACAGCAATACAGCACATTTTACACTGTTTTTAACATGTATAAAATATTGCCTACATTTAAACTCAATTAACAAACATTTTTGAAGTAAAATGAAACTTTTAAACATTCAGGTAGCCTAATTCAAGTGTAATCAACCAGTCTTGTTATCCAATGTCCACCGGATCAGCGCTGGTTTTCGTCCCGGAGACGGACTCGCGCTCTGCGGGTGAACTTCGATCTTTAGACCGGTGTCCTGAATACCGTCCCACTCATAGCCGAAAGATACTGCGAGCGACTAACTCCATAACCTGCCAATAAACAAACAGTGACAGTTCTGAGGACATTTTATCATCCAAATGAATTATATTCATTATCATTAGAAAGGAATAAAGTCGTGTGTTTATGCAAGGCGTTTCAATCACGCGAAAAGACCATAACGTTAAAGACGGGCGCGACTCTGTTTAGGTGTCGAATTACGCACATGTATATGTTGTTTTGCATTAAATAAAATGATTTAAAGCACAGTAATGATTGTATAGATAAGATAATATATGCACAAACCTGAATTTCACAGAGGAAATGCACCAAATCTGCAACGCTGAGAAGAGAGATGTTGTACTGGAGACCGGAGAGTTCAAACAGCCCGCGCTCACTCAACCAAGAACCAACCGTCGAGTTGTCGTCACGTCAGAGGGTGGGGGAGGGGTGAATTGTTTTAATTGAGTAAACTTACTAAATTTCTTAAGAGTGTGAAATATATTAATAATATTGATTTGAATTAAGTACTTTTTTTGTTTCTTGAAACAGATCAGTTTAATTAAACATTCTCATATTTTTTGATAGAAATTTCACAAATATATTAAGTGTATTATAAAGAAATAATTGGTTAGTCAAATACTAAATAATTTTATTGAAAAAAACTTAAATATATCTGTAAATTCTAGATAAAATTAACTGTTGGATTTTTACTAAATTATTTTGGTATGTTTAACTCAAACAATCAAGTTAAAGATATTCAGAGATTTTATTAAGTTAATAAAGTTAAATATTTCTGTAATATTTACTAAGCCACAGAATTATTTTTTACAGTGTATAAACAGAATAACAGTTTTAAAACAATTGCAGCAGTATACACAATATAACAATACAAAAAAACCTACACAGTTGAATAATAATAAAACAGTCTGCCTTCAAAACCTTACCACTGGTCAACAGATGAATTACAAAGAGTCATAAAAACAAACAATTCAACTAAGCAGGAAAGAGTAAGTGTTTTCAAAGTCTGTGTGACCCTGATGAAAATTGATGTGCAAGTGAATGGAGGGAGATTGGACTCTCGTCTGAAGAATGTTCTCCATGTATGCCTTCTGTTCATAGTCTGTAATTTTGGTTCAGAGTGAAAGAACCTTTTGAACACAGGTGTCAAACTCAGGGTTGAAGCTAAACTCTGTAGGACAGTGGCCCTCCAGAAATGAATTAAATACACCTGAACCAGCTAATCAATGTCTTCAGGATTGCTAGAAACTTCCAGGCAGGTGTATTGGAGCTACACTTTTCAGGAGAGTTTCCCCCCAGGAGCGTAGTTTGACACACATGCTGTGACTGGTAGTGATGGGTAGTCAGATTACAAAAACCTGGAAATTTTGTTTAATTCAGTTAAATTTTTTCCATTTATTTTACAGCGGTCCAGTGGATATGTAAATTTACATTCTATTTCTGTAATTTTCAAAATGGAAAAATCTGGTAAAAAAACAGTAAAATTCCGTACGATTACAGATTTTTTTTTTTCAGTGTGTGTGGGGGGTTTAAGGTATTTATCTGTCGTCAGCTTTACTCCCACTGCCTCGGTTGCTGACGTATATGAGCATGTTGAGTCTGCAGTCTGTGTCTTAAGGTCAGCTGAACCTGTAGCTCCACAGATATTTTTCAAGACTGATTCAGTGAAGGAAGGCTCACAGCACTCAGAAGGTCCTTTGTTTGGGTTGTTCCTTGTTTTTGTAATGCAGTTCTCGAGTACAGTCTGGTCTGAGATAGCATATCTGTCGATTATGGCATTGAATTTGCAGGGGAGTTTCAAACTTTTTGATGACTTGGATCACCAAATATGAGGATGCCCTTATGATGGATCCCCTTCCTAAAATATGAATATTTTCACATATAAAGACACATTTATACTGTGAACATATAGATATTATAAATATAGGCCTATGTAAATGGAAAATATTTACTTTCTATTAAAATGTAGTTTTTGTTAAAAAAAAAAAAATTCTACCAACAATTTAGAGTTGATCTCTAAACAATTGAAATAAAACTGTCATTAGAATAAAATAATAGTCTGAACTGTATTTATAAATTAGCTAAATCATTTATTTGATTTTGTTAACTGTAATCTATTTGAAATAAGTTTATTCATAATAATAACTATACTATGTTTTTATATTATATTAAATTACTGATATGAAAATTATTCTCAAATTAGCCTATTATTGTTAATAATTTTTATTATTATTATTTTCTGGTGACATTTAAAATCCTACTGGCTATTTAAAGTCCTTTGATGTCTCACAAATACAAAAAAATACAATTCTAGTCAACCAATTCATATATTCGTATATTTAAAATATTTAAACAAAATAATCTGACTCATATACTCAATATAAAAAAAAGGAAGCAAGAGACAGAGAGGAGCTGATATTAGCAGTGTAACCGGAGGCAGAAACAGGAGAGGTGTGGAATTTCACCGGATTGAACCGCTTGTTGTTGTCTAATGCGTTCTTGCTTGTCACATTACTCATCTCGTGCGTGTAGTGGATAATATCATGCAGGTTCATTTCTTTACTTGGTTTTTATGCACCATAATTTCTATTACTCACCCATCACCTGCGGCCCACCTCGGACAAATTCCTCACCTGTGCTATGACTCACCTGAAGCCCTTCAGAGCTGTGACGCAGATTGCTCCAGTAAAGGTGATCTAATCTCCGGATCACCTGACATCAGACCTCGGCTCTCTCCACACCCCAGCCTGCATGCTGTGTTTCTGGGGCTCTGATAATGAAGCTCCCCTTCCGACTCCTCACCTCTCTTCCCACACCCGTCCTCCCTGCGTCTTTCATGCTGTGAGTTCATGAGCCACCCAGCACATGCAATAAAGGTGCAGAAATTGTAGAAATTAAAGTGTAGAAATAAAGTGCAATAAAGTGTAGAAATTCAAATGAGTTATAGTCAAGTCAGTTCCTTTTTGTTATGAATCATATAGTGGTTCAGTATGAACCCATGTTATATTGGATAGTTCATAATTTGTTTGTGTGTCTGAATATGCAAACGTGTAATCCGAAGTTTACCACACATAGTCCTACTGTTTTTGTGTCAAAACATAAAGGATTAGCTACTAGCGTCAGACTAGCGAATCTTCTCTGTCTCCTGCTATTTCAGTTGAATTGTTTTGATGTAGAGTTTGTGGCCAGTCACAGCTGCATATCTGTCATGCTGTTTACTGTCCCATGTTTTGGAGAGAGGTTTGTGGCGATTTGGGAATGTAAATTATATGTTGCAAGTTCCTTCACATAAAGTAGCGGAGCTACAGTAATGCCCCGTATTTAGTGTGACTAAAATGATGTGTGTGCCGTTTGTCCATCTTTCTATGCACTGAAAGATGAAATACTATGTGCTCACAGCACACCTCCATGACAACAGAAACATTGTGCCTATAAAAAATTGAAGGTGCATTCGGGTGAGCGAGAGTCTTTTGAATATTTAATTAAAAGTTGTCCTCTTTTTGCTCTCGACGTCATTATCCTTTGGCATAGAACTGGGACAGGATGCCACTCACTGCAACTTCCTGTCTGATAACAAAGACCAGTGAGGAGTGCTTTACAAATAAATCAAGTTTTTATATATATAATTATGTTAGTTTTTTAAATAAATATCTAAAATCACATGAATAATAATTGGTTTAAAAAATGATACGTGTAATGCAAATTAAATATTTTCCAAAAAATATTAATAATTTGGTTTAGCTTTATTACAGTGATGATATCTTTAAAGTTTTTAAAAGTCTCTTATGCTCACCTAGGCTGCATTTGTTTAATCAAAATAAGCTTATTTCTGCATTAAAATCAGCCAATAAGTTTGAAGTCTGTACATCATATCAAGTACAATAAATCCTTGCCACACTCAAAGCACAGAGAGAGGAATTACTTTTAAAGGGCCTATATGCGTTCTTCTGAAATTTAAACTCGCGGCTGACACCTGTGGCCAAAAAACAGAACTGCTCTTCCTTTCTGCTCGCTCTCGCAGCCAGGGTTGCCAGGTCTGCACAACAAAACCAGCCCAATTGCTCATCAAAACTAACCCAATCACGGCCAAAAATAGTCAAATAGCGTTCCCGGGTGTTTCCCCGATAACAATCATGTTCCAGTGAGTAAAACAATCGCGTCAACCCGTGCACTACACAAACAACGCGCGGAAACAGTGCAGGCATTACGGACCTGGCAACACTGCTCGCAGCGCTCGTACGTGCGTGCACACTTCACAAGTCATCTGCTGCCTGCAAGGAGGTCAACATTATGTTTACAGAGGTAAGAACAGTCAAAAACATATATTGTTTGAGATAAGTTTGCGAGTGGAGGCTACTTGCTGACTAGCGGTGGTGGCAGAGTGATCTGAAACGTTTAACATGAACGCGCTTGACGACAGCGCGGGAAAAATCCGACCCGACAGAAAATAGGAAAAATAGGATACAGGCTTATAGGTGCACCCACTGTGAGCGGACAAGGTGTCAGTATGCTCAACAGGAGATGTTTGAGTCATAAATGGTAAAATAAAAATGCTATTGTTACGTTTATTTTGGGGAAAAAGCTGCATATAGTCCCTTAATCAATGCTTAGTTAAAGCTTTCCAATTGTCTGAAGCAGTTTCTCTTTAATAATTTATACCCACAACATAAATAACAAACATGTAGAGACAAGCAAAACTACTTTCCTTTCCAAAGCAATAAAGGGAAGGATTTTGGGCGCACACACAAACAGACTCCGAGATTCAAACAGGAACCAGACAAACAGTCAGGCTCTTATCTACCAAAACACCTGCCATCAGTTGGGACCAAGTGTAATTTCAAAGAATGATGCAAAGACAACTAAGAGTTGGACACAACTGTGTACATCTGTTCTGGAGAGAGGAAATGCGAAATAAAGTTTATAAGGCACAGACGCCTGGCATTGAAGAGGAATTGAGCCACAAAGTAAAGAGGTAGAAGAGAAAAAGCAGAAAAGTAAAATAAAGAGTTTGGAGAAAGTTGGTCATCATTTTTTTCTTGACTGTTAATTTCTAATTTTATTTCTAATTTAATTTCATTGGATTTAGGCTACCTATAATTTCCACTGCTTTGGTAATATCTTTAAATATTTTTGTCATGCCAATAAGGCAAGTTAATTTAGAATTTTTTTTAAAGTATTTGGTAGTATATGTACGGGATAATGTAGAGCGAGGCGGTTGTTATAGTGAATACAATAATTACATATACAATAATAACGAATACATAATTTGACACAAAATATTGATTTAAAAAGGAGTTTATTGATTTAAAAACGATTGTATTGCTCCAGAGTGAACAGAACTGTGTCCATGGCAACGCTCTGTTTTTCATGTCTGTTATCAAGAAATAACAGACCGCATCTACATTAGAATTCAGCCAAGCCATGTAATAAATATAAATAAATATACAACTAGCATCTGTGGTTGTATATTTTTCTGTAAAAAACACAGTAAATATGTAAACAACTTTACAGAACAATCTGTACATTTGGTTAAAACGGTTGTATTTAAAAAAAAATCATTTTCAGCTAAATTAGCATGACAAAATTACATGAAATGTCCAGGTTTTTTTTTTTTTTTTTTCAGAAAATTTTTTTTTTTTACAGAGAACATTAAATCCACTTCCTTGAAAAACTGAACTGCCAGTGAGGGTAGGGTGGAAGTGACATCACATGACCTGGTTTACTAGTCCGAGTTCATAATCAAGCACCACACATCCATCAGACCCATGAGCCATTGATCTGTTGAGTCTGTTTGTTGAGGAGAAGGATGAAGGACCTACTGACACACATCTGACCTTCTATGGAAAGCTCAGTTTGGAATTTGTATTACAATTTTTTTGATTTTGCCCGTGCAAATCATCAAGATTATTTACTGGCCTTGATTTAGATTTTTTTTTAGATTTAGAAAAGATATTTTAGATATTTTTTTAGATTTAAAAAAGGGCTGTTGGTTTATCTCACGAGGACCACCTGTTAGCCATAATAAATAACCATATGGACAAGGTCTTTACATGGAGCTGTATATTTTAAGGCACATTTTTACAACTTACAGCAAGAATAGCAAAGCAATTAGGTCAAAGTCCAGATAAACATGGCCTTCATCCCATCGGCTAACCCTCCTTTATCTCATGAGTTTAAACACAAAGCAGACAGACATAAGAATGCTCTACTAAAGAACTTTCCCAAGCCAGGATCCATGGCTCTCTCCTACCAATACTGCTTCTCACAAACAATAAAGCCAAAGAAGCAACTTTTACTATAGGGAATTGGGAAGCTACTCTCATCCAAGAGGGCTGCAATTTTTGTTTTCTAGTCTTTAAAATCAACTCTCAAATAATTTTAATTATGACTGTTGACTGAGAAAGTCTAATTCAATTTCCATAGGGTGCAAGGCCTGTTAAATAGTACCCTCACCTGCTTAGTCTTTCTATCTCAGATCTTTGCAGGTGATGCAATATTTAGTAGGCCTCAGTGTTTGCATTCCCTCCGTTCCTTTCGGATTCACCCATTTATACATTATCTCTCCACAACCTTTTTTTTCTTATCAATAAGGTCATACATTTATGTGAATACATTTTTAAATAGTTTTAAAAAAGAGTAAAGTGTATTATATAATAAAATAATTCTGCACCAATCAGATCAGTTCAGGACTTTTTAAAGGGATAGTTCACCCTAAAATGATTTGCTTTTATACTTGTTTTTTTACAAAACACAAAAGGACACATTTTGAAGAATGCTGGAAACCATACAACATTGGAACCCATTGACTTCCATTATATATAGTGTATAAAAGAGTCATACAGCTTTGTAACATAAGGCTGAGTAAATTATGATAGAATTGTCATTGCACCTTGACATTTATTTAATGTAAATGTTTTATTTTTGAAGTCTTTAAAATAGTTTGGCCCAAAATTACTACCGGAAACTGATGCAAAACGCGTCTGAGTGAACTGACTTTGCTAAACTCCATGCAGTCTCTGCTAAAGCATATGCCTAATAGGTCAAAGTTCATTCTCACCAGCAATATATTCTGATGCTTAGGACTAGCCATAACGGACATAGATCTGTACAGCTTATCTCCTTAAATTCAGCTGCTGACAGTCTGGTTTCTAAGCAGATGAGTAGTGAGGGTTAAGTGGCTTCAGCTCATTGCAATTGAGGCTGGTGAGAGGAGACTCACCAATACTCAAAGCACATCACATCCAGTTTCATACACACTTACAGACCCATCTGCCCTGTGCATCTAATCAGCTTACGACCACATCCCCCCTCCCGACCGCCTGTGAGTGAGCCCACGGGTCAGGCAGTGACACACATTGCGGCTGCTGTGCTTTGTGATTTACATCAACAACACACACCACATGCCCACTGTAAATAATAATAATTATTCAATGTAGTGAAATTAAAAAAAAAAAAACATTTTGAGAAGCAACACATCAACGAGTTCTTTACACCAACACAAACAACATGAGCATAAGTAAAGCCAATCAACAGCCAAAAAATAAGCCTATAAAGCTACAGTGAATGCACATTGCAAATTCAACATTGTTCAAAATGAATTTTTTTTTCTCTTTTGGGAGACTATTGTTTTTCTAATGTGTTTTATATAGATTCAAAGTAATTCATTTTTCATCTTCGATTTAAAATGCCCCTGAATAAAATGTAAATCCATTATTTACAGCCTCACTGGTGCATGCATACCCCCTAAAAAACTGCACACACCAATCTAATTGCTGTATTATTTAAACTAACTGTAATATTATTAAAGCAGGGGACTATAATGAACACTAACTGCTTACTTGAGCATAATACAGTCAGTTAGACCTAGAAATTCTCGTGAAACAACTGAACAATTTTTTCCTGTCATTATCCAGAATTGAAAATGAAAATATAATGCCGGAGGCTCGCGGGTGCAGAAGTGTTTACTGTACTTTGTGTGCATTTCTGAATGAAGCAGCTGGTGTGTCATGTAAATACTGTATGAGTGTACTCCTCCCTGAGCGTCTCTAGTTCACTCGCACTATCATCTGTCTACATGAGTTTACTGCACAGAGATAAATACACCTCACCTCAAACCACCTCACTAGGGAACAGCATTACCATAAATCTTATTCGTTCTTCCACGTTTCATTTTCCTGGATTAAAATGGGAGGTTCTTCAATAAAAACTAATTGGCCTGCAGAAGATGCTGTTAATCACACCTCTGCCCTCTTCATCTTACATGGTCACATCCCCCTCTCTCCCTGGCTGTAATTCTTTGCATGTCTGCTCAAGGTTAGACATAATTCACAGGTGACTGGGGCAACAGGCTCCTTCAGACTCAACCTCAAGGCACAATATTTTACAATATAGATTACATTTGAAAGCAAAGACATCAGCCTTGAAGTGATCACCCTCATGTAGTTCCATGGTGCCTCTTTCTTCTGTGTAACAAAATAAGTTTTTTTTTTCATTTGTCCATACAATGGGATCAAGTGTTGTTTTGGACTGTATATGTCATCTTTATATACAACACTTTGTCGAGGGACAGAGTAAACATACTCAGAATGACGTCTTCAACTGGTTCTTCAAAGTGGCTTTTAAAAGTGCTGCACCCTGGATTAAAATGTCTTTTCCAGTAGAAAATCTAGATTAAGTTTTAAACTACTCAAATGAATCATACAGAAAATAAGGATATCACAGCTTGTTTTCAAAAACATCATCTCTTTATTGACATCTTCAAAAGACCGGTTTTGCATTCGACTCTTTCCGAGTCAACTGTAAACTTCAGAGAACGAGCAGATCCACCATGTTAACCTCCAACTTTAATAACTACTGTGTTGAACTGTTTGAGGGTTTGTACCTTTGTGTGTATTATTTCTGAATGTGCTGCAGAGCAATGTATTTTAATGTATTCAATCGTTAACTTTTCATGCATTTATGGCTATACTTAGATTGCACAATTCTATGAAAAAAATAATCTTGATTATTATGCTTTTAATAAAGCAAAACCTTATCTTAAAAACTGTCAACCAAACTGTGTGGCCTCATGACTTGTCTATGTGCACATATATTCAATCAAATTCCATCGAAATAATTTGTAAGGCTTTTACTTTACTTTAAAATGCAAAAACTCTGTCAACAGAGTTAACAGAGCCCTGAGAGTATTGAGCCAAACACTCTCTCTCAGTTCTGTCAGCTCTCACACTTTCTTACACAACTGCCTATAACATAACCTCTCCAAAACATAGAAACAGGCAGAAGGAACAGTCACAAACAAAACCCACACAAATCATAAATAAACATTAAGATGAATGGAATGTATGTCCATGTTTTGGAATGCATGTTTGAGTGCACATCGTGCAACTGTGCTTTGCCACATAATACAGCTGTACATCGACATGTGCATGCTGACAAGAGGCTCTCACATGCTTATATTTTGGATGTCTAAACATATTTAACAATAACAGTCTATCGGTCATGTTTGCAGAGGAGCGGTGCCTCTGTGGAAGCTCTGAATTCTTCACAGTATCGTAGTCTTGCCTTCAAAAACATATACACCAAACATCTGATGCACTTGTGAATTTGACACCTATAGAGCAAAAGTGTGTGAGCAGGGGTTTGTGTGCATCTCAGTTTCTATATGCGTGTACTGGTAGGACTTTGCAGGGTGTGGCTTGTTAAACATATCCCTGAGGTCTTACTACAATCGACACCAAATGATGACCTCATAAACACAAGCATCTTCAATGCTCTTCAATTCTTCAACCAATACAAAGATTTCTAAAACTAGAAAGTACCTGCTTCATTTCCAATACTATAAACACAATGGTTCATAGAGGAATTAGCTTAGGCCACGGGTCCCACAGTACTGCTGTTTAATAAAGACTTTGTACCTGAACAGCACCAGCAAGGCAGATCGACTGCTACCTTCTTCATCAAAATCAGCATCCATTCAATCACTTTTAGTGCCTTTAGCATTAGTCTTATTGCTTAAATCAAAATGTATCAAAGTCACAGTGCTGAGAGTCTGTAGTATTCCGCACTTGGAGGTACGTCATTCTCGCAGACGCTCGAAAAACAACAGGATGTCCATGTAAATTCTATGTAACAAACATTATGATCATTATCCTTTTAGTAAGGCAAATACAAACAGCCTTCAAACAAGAACGTAATAAATATTAGGTGTGTGATAGACATCAACTGGATGCTATAGCAAGTCTCTGTTCCATATATATTGTCTATGTCTGGTAGTCCTGGATTGGTAGACAGCCAGAGAGAAGCTTCTAGACATTGGATATGTTTTGTGAGGCATCCCTTGCTTGTCGGATCCCGTAGAGCCACTTAATGACACGTGCATTCCTCTCGATGACTGAGATACCGTAAGGAACCCGCTCACTGGGCTTGATGGGCCCATCGTCATCTTCCTCTTCTCCTTGCCGTCCATCCCTACCATCCCTGCACTCTGAACTAGACGTACTGACGCTGCGGAGCTTGGAGACTGAAACAATGTCCGAATTGGCCCGAGCGAAACGCTCCACGCCCCCCATTCCTTCCACCTCACCTGGGTCCAGCCCACAGTAGTTGAAGAAACGTTCCAGGTCAGCTGTGGCCCGAGAGTAGCGGTCGCTCAAGTCTGACTTGGACCGATGGAGGGAGGGATGCTTCCGGCTTGAACCTGGACGTGACCCTCGAGAGCTGGCTGAAGAAAGGCGGGTGAAAGCGGGGGAAGCGGGGGGTAGAATGCCAGGTCGCAGAAACAGCGGGCTGGTGGGTATGAAGGGGGATGGAGGGTGTGCTGCCGAAGGTTGCAGCTGAGTGGGAGGTGTGAGAGGCGCCTGTGGCTGGGCTATCTGTGGTTGAGCTACTTGGGTTTGTCTAGGTTTGGGTTGTAGAGGCAATCTTTTAGGTTTTCTGCTCTCTGCCTGCGGCCGCACATCCACCCGCCGCACAGTTACAGAGTTGGGCGGTCCGTAACTACCTTGTGGTACCAATCTGGGAGCTCTGGCTGGGACTGGAGGTGGCCTTCGGCTGGGTTCTGCAGGTGAGGATTGATTGTTTAAAGGAGAGGAGGTGCGAGAAGAGTTGGGCGTTGAGGAAAGGTGTGCTTTGAAGTTGGTATAGTGCTGAGGTTCTGCAGATTGTCCACTACCAATACTGTGACCCCCAGAAGAGGGAGATGAGCCTGAGGGAGAAGGAGAGGAAGGGGTAGGGGAGGATGCAAGCGGCCCATCGCAGACATTGATTAGATTATTCAGTACTTCCAGGTTGAGTTGTGGTCCTCTGCTCATGCCATGGTCCGGTCCGTTCTCTGCCTCAAGTAGCCGCCGGGTAATCTTCCTCGCTGGTGGAGTGTTTATTCTGCATTGCATCATCATGCTTGGTGATAACAGTGGTTTGCGGATGATTGGGGGTTTTACAGGTTCTTGCCTAGTGAGTGCTACTTGCTGACTCTTTACGTACTTGGCCTTGTCCGCTTCCAGGCGCTCAACTGCACTCAGCTTCCGTGTTCCTGTCTCGGGCGCTCTGCGGAAGTAGCCGGGGCCTTTATTGAGGATACGGAAAGGCATGGCAGAGGTGAAGGGACCCCCAGTAAGACGGCCATCTGTAGGACGGAGGGTCTCCACTGGCATGATGGGTAGCAGTGGGATTAATTTAAAAGGTAAAATGACTAAGGGTCAAAGTTTTCTTTGCTATTAAGAATGTCTTGCAGTCCCAAGAAAGACTTTTGTAGTCACTGGTCTCTTTATTCCTTCTCCTTTGTATTTTAAGCTCTTTTTTCCCACCTTCAATAACCCCTTTAACTTTCTTACCAGTCTGAACACTCCTGCTGCTGTTACTTCACTCTTTTTGTGTGCCGGCCTCTTGCCTCTATTATCTGCTCTCTCCCGAGTCCGGCTCATTGAATAGAGGCCCATGGGATGGGGTCATAAAGGGTCGCATTCCACATCAGTCCGGCTGAGTGACCCACCAGGACGGGCAGATCCTGAAGTGAGCTCTTCGCAGCTGAAAGGTTAGCAGAATAGTTCGGTGAAGCACGGTGGCTCAGTCCTTTCCTTTCAATCTCCAGATGTTTCAGACTTGTAAAACACTCCTTGAAAACCTGAAACTCTTTTTCCTGTAATCCTTGTTTTCCTGGAGGAAGGAGAGAGAGAGAGATGCTGTCAGACATGGGTAGGCAAAGAGATGACCTCCTTTCATTCCCTCTGCTCCACACATAACAGATACTAGTGTACTCTGGAGCAAATGGGGGCAGACGTTTGGTTTTAATGCACTGTCTGGCCCCTCCCACTACACTCTTAAAGCCTCCAGATGCTGCATGTGTGAGCAACCAATCAGGAAAGAGAAAAGTGTTGCAAGCACAAGGGGAGGAGAAAGGAGTAAGCCAGCAAATGATCTCCGATTGGCCGAGGGTTGGAACTCTGACCAATTGCACCCTTCCCCCCACTCACAACAAACACTCCTACTTAATTTTCATTCAAATGTGATTCTTTGAAAAGAAACAAAAAAGAAAAGAGCAGAGCTAAAGAACAGCTGCAATCTTTTACATTCAGTTTACATTCGTTTTATGAAAATATTTAAATGCCCTGCTTTCCACTTGTTCAGTGTTCATAAGCGCACAAAGGCACTTTGTGTAGTGTCTTTAGAGTACATTATAGGGAGATTATCATGTTTTATATTCTGGTCTCAGACTAGATCTAAGCCAAGACTTATTTAAATCTGTCTGAAACACTCATGAGCATCCACACAGCTTGACTCAAGACAAGCTAGTTTCATATAGTGAAACCCTCTTACTGTCAGACTATACACAGACAAGAGAGTTGGTCTCAAATCGGCTCTGGCTCAAATTTAGACACTTCTCTCACTCTCTCTCTGTCTTCACAACTTATAATGCTTTCATATTCTCTTGATCCTCAGTGTCAGGGGAGTGAAGGCAATTTTTCCCTTCCACATTCTCCTTTTTGTTACTGCATTAAAGGTTTGGATTACATCATCAAGAGCGCTGAGAGGCTTGTTCCTTGCCATTTCTCGCCATCATCACCATTATAGTCAAATACACATTTTTAATTAATCTTTTTATAGCATGACTTTGTGTCTGGGCCCCTCATCCTCGTTATGCTCCACCTCCCTTTCTTCCACTAAGACTCGGTACAATAGAAAGATAGACATATTCTCTTACCAAGCAACAGTTCACTTCAAAACCTAAATATAGTCTTAAACTCTAATTACAGAACAGTGTGAAACGCCTTTAGAGAAAACTGTTAATAACCTTACTGACATTCGCCCAAAAGACTGAACAATAAATAGCCTAAGTTGCTTAAATGAGCTCAGTGCCTTGCACTGCAATTATTTCCAACATGAAATCAAAGTTGACCCCATTTCCTTTTTTAATGTATGTTCCTGTTTTTATTGTGAACATTTTATCAGTGTATGTTCTTCCACATAATAAAATTGTGATGCTTTGTAAATTGTCAAAATGTAGTAGCTTGGTCTTCCTTTGAAAAGACTTTCCTTTTCTGCTGCTGTCACTTAGGCTACACAGGCTAATGGATAATTACATATTGTTTCAAATTCATTCATGCTCTATATTTTGCCTCTTTAAATATCCTGATTTTCCTCACATTACGCAAGTAAAACAGGTTTCAAGTGGTGATTCATTTAACTTTAATGTCATGATAATTATTAGGGCTGGGTCAAAAATATTGATTACTAGATTTTTTTCCTCAAATTTTCATTTTGATGAACCAATATCGATTCTTAAATCCCAAGAATTGATCTTTTAGTTTATGCTGTTTTCAGTTATGCATGAACTAAACATTATTTGCAGCATGCCTCCCATCCATTAATTCACAAAAATTTGTACTTTGCTTTAATTTGATATGAAACAATGTCTGCAAAGTGGCATGACAGGTCACTGTTGCTGCCTCAGTTTAAGTTAAGTGGTTCAATAACCATAACTTTAGTTTAAAAACTTTTACCTTAAAAAGGTAAAAAGAATAACAGTGCTGGTCCTACAATTCTGGGGGCCCTGAACTAAATTTTGTGAAGGGGCCCCCGTCGAAATGACCCTGCAGGGTCATTTGCCTTGGATACAAAATTAAACACTATAACTGTTCCTACTATTGATTCCATTCTGGGATACGTGGCTACGAGACTGAAAGAGCAGAGTGACAGGTAAGGTAAAAGTAGGTTAGCACTGGCATTGAGAAATGTCTAGTGTTGTGGCGTTTCTATTACTATGGAAACAGAACCATTTAAACATGCTTCTATCTATCTGTTATTGTGTCTTATAAGAGGCTTATGGACAGAGTAATGGAATAAATGCTTATCCAGGTCAAATTCTGTGGTGCATTTAGATAATGATCTACACACACCACACACACACACAACACACACACCACACACACACACACACACACACACACACACACACACACACACACAACCACACAACACAGCTGTCTCTCAATGGCCAAGCTTTTAATAGAAAGCACAGTTGCTCAGGATCCTGCTATGCTGTTAGGGGTGAGGCAGCTCTAGTGTCCAAAAGCCAATATGGATCATCATTCCTTCCCCTCCACATCTTTGTTCACCAGTGCTACACTGGCCTTTACCAGGCACCAACATAAAGGAAAGCTCTTCCACAGACAGGGACCATAGACCACTAGGGATGCACGGAAACTTCGCCTGCCTAAAATGGCATTTTCGTTTTTTGGCCAGAAAGTTTCACTCTCACTGCTCTGCTCAATATTTCACTCTGCACGTGCGCTTCGCTCAGTTGCTCACGCTGCACTCGTACCGCTCATGCTCATCGGAAAAGTAAATTGTAATTGTTTCTGTTAGCAATTAGCTAATTTAAAATAATAAATAGGGTATATTTTTTTAATTTGTTTTTTGGCCAAAAGTTTTCCAAATTTGGGTTGTAACCTGACAGCTGAGAACCACTGTTTACAGCAATGATATACTCTGTCCAACAGGAGTGGAAATCACGTTCATCTTACAGCACACAGTGATCCCAAAAAAACCATTAAAGTGTTTACTTCTCCTGTAAAATAATATCCCCAAACAGAAGCAGACACGCAGTGGAATGTGAGGGCCACAGCAGCCAGGGTGGCACGAACAGCCCACAGCTTTGGGCACAAGCGTGGTGTGAACTGATTGAGATAACAGAAGCATTTGAGCGCTGAGCCAACTGGACCCGGAACACTGAGGACGTGGGGAGAGCCAGGAATACACACACACTTAGAGCCACACACACCCACGGCAGACTGCCAGAACCACAGAAACGCACAGACATCTCCAAAGCAAACCTTTCTGGGCAGAAAATAAAGATCTTGGGCTTGATTTCTGAGAGCTGATGTAATGTTCCCCACAGTGTTTAGTGGTGTACTGGACTGTTGGTTGGGCTGCAAAAACGTGAATGGAAAATGTTTGCTAAAGGCTTGAGCACGATGTTTTTGTGGGTGTTTTTAAACTCGAATGGATGCATCATTTCCAATGTTCATTTTATTAGTGTTTAATGATTTAATGACAGTACACTACATGGAGGAAAATGTGATGCAAATAAGCTATTCCTAAAAACCATTGGAGCGGCGGTCTACAGCTGTAGGGACAAAGTACAAAATGACCTCACTAATTTTGGCTGAAAGAAACTCCTCAATGTAATTAGAGGAGAATTCTGCGTGACTGAAAGGGATCTGCTACTTTAAGGATATCTATCAATTACTGCTGCGACAACAGGCCCAACACGAGATACACGTGAGAGGGGAAAATAAAAAGAACAAGGAATAGAAAATGAAAGAGAGAAAGTGAGGGAGACGGAGATGTGGGTCAGGATAGATAACTGAAAAACAGATAAAGAGTGAGATAGTTGATAAATAGTTAGTTATATTTTAAAGGAGAAGTCTTTAATATTCAAAAGGCATGTAATACAAAAAGTATTTTTTCTAAAGATAACTTGAGTGGTGCTTGCCAAATAATCTCACATCATCACAATGTCAAGGTGGTTCAAAGATTTCTTCAGTCCATTGCTATGTGGATGCTAGGATGTTGCTAGGTAGCTTACTGACTCAAATCAAAAAAGCCCAATCTCTATGATTCTGGTTTTCATGATTCATGTTTTATCATCTTCCAGGTAGAAAATAGAAACATGACGTCACATTCTTTCCTCAACAAACTGCACAATTTGAGGCATCATGTTCATAGCATTTGTGCTATGTGCCAAAATGTAACTTGGGTTTAAGGCGTTTTAACCCTTTTGAAAGCAAAATATGCTTTAAAAACAAGATGAAACATATTTTCCCATCTGTTTTTAAAGAAGGACTCAAAATATATTGCTTTGTATTGAATTCTGATTCTTTCATTATCAATTCTCACACTTTTGTAACTGGGTAGATCAGAGTGACCAAATTTCAGTCATAACCCAAAACTAAATGTATAGTTACTGTGCTTTGCTATGGAAGGGAAGAAATGGTGATGCTGACATCTCTAAACAGATCAAAACCAACATTTCCTGCTCCTAGCAGCCCGAAGGGATTCACTATGAGGCTGAGTCACCTGTGCAATGTTAGCGTTACGTTCCTGTTCCTCACAGGCTGACACTACATGCTTTTCATCATTTATTTAACGTGTCAATATTCCAGGAAGTTCCTGTGAATCTACTCAGATATTGAGCAAGGATTGTGAATCTTCTCAGATATTGAGCAAGGATTGGGCGCAGAAGATCTGACGATCTTCTATGAGTAATGACGGGATTCAGGAATTCTTCCAAACTGGCAACATGAGCCATCCTGCTGACACGAGAGGAAGTTGGAAAAAGAGAAAGGAATGTGTAAATCCAACTCGGGCGGAGACCATCACAACCCTGTGTAAAGAGTCACGGTGAGGCAAATATCACCTCTGCAGATAAAGAGAGTCAGATAAGATGAATTTTGGATGAGCCCTCCTATTCAGCAAAAAGTAGTTATATATTTCTAGTGCTTTTATGTGACAGTTCTCAATTGATTTATTGATAACGGCTTGTTAACAGCTTTGTTTGCATGTGGCCGACAGATGAACCTCATTTGTGGGACTGTTCACTTAAAGATTTGACCTCTTGCACTACACCAGTACTTCTCAAAGTCCGGACTCCGGTCCGGATCCGGACCCGGAGGGAATTCAATCCGGACCCGCCTCCATTTCGTATTTCAAGAGCACTAATTGTGTGTAAGGGATTAAAAGTGTGGATTTCCTACTTTGATAAACGCATGTTAAAATCATTTGTTTATTTTTTGAGATGGTCCGAAATTAAAACGAAGGCGAGATATTTAATGTTTTCCTCCGTGATTTAGTTGCCATGACATCCAGTAAGCGTATGACTTTTGACGTAATCAGGCGCAACCATAGACTGTAAAAAGGGGCGCAACGCGACACTTCACCGCAGTAAGCGTTTGAATGGGTGTGGAGGATGTCATTGTCCAGGAAAAGAAAAGTTGATGAAGAAAATAGAGTTTTCAAAGATGATTGGACAGAGAGGTATGCGTTCACAGATTTCCCAAGTCTCCCGGATATTGATAGCGGTTCCCTGATACCCGCGAATTAGTTCAAATCTCCCGCAATCTAGAGCTCGCGAGCTCCAAACCGGCAGAGAGGGGGAGAGCGACCTTACGTGTGTGTGCGCAAATGTGCTTGTGTGCCTCATGGGTTGCCAACCGTTCCGTATAATACGTATTTGTTTAAGTTAAAAATAAACATATTATGAACTAAACAAATACATAGTACATTTTTGGCAAAATGATCATGATAGCCTTTATAATCTGAGTGGTTAAGTCTTGTATATAGATTAAGCCTACTTTGCTATACAAATTTTTTGTGCAACTTGTAAAATTATAAAAAAATATATAATGCAACTTTGCAATAATTTGCATTTATAATGTATGAAATGTATGAATTTCAGGGGTTATTTTTCAAAATTTTCTCCTGTGGGGGCATGTCACTACCCAATCCCAACCCCCCCCCCCCCCCCTACTTATTTTCAATTCAGAAAGTTGGCAATCATACTCATGCCCCATCCAATACCCCCCCCCCCCCCCACCCCCCCGGTCAACAAAAAAAAGTTTTGGACCTTTGACATTGACGAAAATTCGGATTTGGACCTTTGGATATAGACTTTGAGAACCCCTGCACTACACTGTAGGTGTTAGGTGTACATACAAGCCAACTAGAATCATTCCCAAGGGTTTTCCCAGACGGCTTTTACTGCACTGACAGAGTCACACCTCTCACTCAACTCACCTCAGCGACCGCGGAGACGCCCCAAAGGATTCAAGCCTTTAGCCTGATAACCTTTCACACTGCCTCCATCCATAACCACCACAAAGCTCTATCGGCGAGGGAACAGCCGGTTATAAAGGGTTTAAACAGCCTTCTCTTCTCAATGTGTGGCAAAGCACAGCACAGCTGTTTCCCCTCCGTCCACAGCAGGCCAGGATGACCTCTCAACTCAACAGCATTAGACAGAGCCTGGTATTGTATTAAACGTCCCACAGCTAGACCAGGATATAACTAACATTGAATGTCTGAATGAGCCCTCAGGATAATTTCATCATTCATCTCCCATTTATTATTTAAGCCAACATGTGGATCCCCAAAGAGATGTAAATACAGTTGCCCTTAGTGCCATTTCTTACCTCTCACAGTTTACCCAACTAGCCTAAATGGGGGCATAACAGACTTCTGTTGTTTTAAAATAATGATTATAGCATTTTTAGAATAGTTTATAATTAATATACAAATGTAAATAATATATAGGGCTGTACACCTAACAATTATTTTGGTAATCAATTAATCTGTCAAGTATTTCTTTTGGTTAATCAGATAAAAATTACATTTAGGCTACAAATTTACAAAAACATGCTATCCCAGTTTTAAAACCATTGTGCAAATTGAAGGTTGACAAGAAATATAGTGAAAGAAAGTATACATGTAGGCTGTTATACATTATGTGATTTTTTAAAGCCTTACGTTATTAAAAAAAAACAGTTTGTCAGCAGATCTGAAGCAAAAAAAAGCAGTTTAAAATCACTGTATTAAAAGTTATAATAAAAGAACATTGAATTACCAATTATTTGTTGCAGTCCTAATATTATTTATGAATTATTTTATTTATGATGATGAATAATTGTTATTAATCAATGTTCATATATCTTGTATATCTTTTCTATAATATTTATGTCAATTTGGGGATGTAGATATTATGCCAAAAAGGGTATAAATAAAACAAAGAAAAATCAGAGAGACAAATCCTAAAATCAAGTAAGGATAACCTTAAAATGGACGAACATAAGGTTAGGGATAGTTCTTCTAACAATCATAATTTGCTCACCCTCATGTTGTTCAACAACAGAAGAAAGAAACTCATACAGGTTTGAAACAACCTGAGTAAATGACGACAAAATGTTAATTTTTTGGGAGAACTAACCCTTTAAGTTAAAATAATGAATTGGCTTGCCCCAAATACCAATTTATCATTAGTAGAAAAAAGTTCAAAAGTAGGATAACATAATAATGGTTGTGTCTCACAGAGGCTTGTTGTCTATTCCTCCATCTCTCATGTTGACTATAATAAGATAATCAGATGAGAGCAAAAAGTCCATCTGTCCGTCATGGGCCAGCCTCACTGTTACCATAAACTCTCCACATTTCCCTTAGTCCATCAAATCAAAGAAAACCAGATTAGATCAAATCAGCCCTGGATATTCAGACCAGGGTTAAACGCAGGCAGCACAGATGTATCTGACCCCAGAGGCCTGGGTGATCTGTCACTTACACGATTATTAGTGATTTACTGTTTCCCCCAGATAAAGCTCTGCAGACCAGCTGTGGCATCAGAGGACACTTTAAACTCTTATTCCCGTACTGTTCAATTGCCTTGGCAACATCCTCACAGAACTGTCAAGGGTGAAAAGAGAGATGCAACTTGCTGTCATACAGATCAAGCAAAACGGCCTGATCATCGCCTAATTACAACCATGGCAACCTTGTCCATGTCAGACTCATCTCAGGAATCCATGACCCCCAGGTCCTTTAAATGGACCCTGACCCGGTAGCCTGACAAAGTAATGCAGAGATATGTCACTCACTATTATATACATACACACTCACATCTGCACAGAATTGCAGCCTAGGTGTCTGCTAACAGAGAAACAGACACACAAAAGCATACGTGTGGACACAGTGTGTAATCACAAAGATGAGATGGTTTAAGCCTCAGCACAGAGTGTTGTTTTTACCTTCTTCCACCGCAGCTACCAATTCCGCTTTCCCACAGTCCTCTCTCACACACACACACACACACACACACACACACACACACACACACACACACACACACACACACACACACACACACACACACACACACACACACACACACACACACACACACACACACACACACACACACACAACACCAAGTAACTACGTTTACAAAAACCAGAGCACAACACAAACACAGCTTCTAAACATACATAGGCAGAGGTCACCTATTAACCCAGTTTGACCATAACCAAGCCAGGAATGTTAATGGATCTCAGAGAGGGAGATAAATAAGATCTTTTCCTCCATGAATATGCAGAAAATATGACACAGAAATCCCTCAAAGTTGTTGTTACACGCACTCAGTTCCTCATTTCACAGTCACTATTGTTTTGACACCATCATTCTTAGGGATGCACAATATATCAGATCACGTTTTTGTTCAATGTTGAATTTTTAATTTAGCATGCTCCTTTCCTCTATTTTTACATGTAGACATGTAGACAGTTTTTGCTGTCATCTAAAGCTAACTTAAAGTTAAACGCTAAAATCACTTATAATTTAATAACATTGTTAAATGTAATCTTTAGCAAATCTCGAAACAAATGTCCATTTTTTATACTGTACATAAAAACGACGTGATGCCTACTTGCAGCATTTAAAAAAAATCATTTTTTTATTTTAATAAAATAAGTTTAGACTTTAATATGGTTTATTGGCCATAACATTAAAATATTTGTATTGATAATAATTGTTAAAACATTTTTTACAGTTATAATGTTATGATTTCAGTTGTATTATTTAAAATGCATTTAATTTTTTTTATTTATTTAAAAAAAATAGTATAAATAATAATAGTTAAACTTTTAATATCATGCAATATATTAAACAGCCATGACATGAAAATAATGATCAGCTTTATAAATAAATATTCAGCAGAATTTAGCACCCACAACTGTCAGACTGTCAACATTTAGCAGCCAAAAAAACCAACTCAATCTAACAACTGAGCTCAAAGCGACAATCATTTATTTAATCAAAGCCCTAATGAGAAAATACCTGGAGTTTATCTGTATTTTATTTGCCTAAAACCTGAACTCAATCACCCATACACTTACACGATTCTTACAGATCCCATATAAACAACCATTACGTACTAGTCCAGTCCCAGCACGCTCAAATTAGACTCAGAGACTCACATCCTTCATAAATAATGATGAAATGAGAAGACAAGTCTTATACATGAGTTTCACTATTATAGCCAATAAAATTGCTGATAATAAAATATTAAAAAGATAAATAAAAAAATTAAAATAAAGCCAGAGTTCAATAGACATCTCAATAGTCAACACAAACTAACTTCAGAAAGAATTTGACAAGTCCACTAGTAAATAGATGACTGTACCATCTCTGTTCGTGATGCTTAACTTACCAGAACAAACGTTTTCCGAGAGCAGGACGAAGCTCTCAAGCTGCAGACCCTTATGAAGAACGGAGCTCAGCAGAGAGTCAGCAGCGCTCCAGTGAATGTGTGTGAGAGTCTGTGTGTGTGAGCGCAACTGAGATGGCAACTCAAATACTTCTCCTCCTCCCTCTCTCCTAGATAGCTCCTCCCAGCCAACTCTTTCAGACAGAGCAGGGTTGGATAAATACAAGCAGGAAGCACGACACTTCCCTACGGACACATGACCAAATGAATTGATTCATGCACCTCAGTACATGCTTCCACCATATTTCCACCACAAATCCTTTGCCTATTCTTGGTCTCAACTCGAGTGGTTTCCCATTGGAGCTTTTGCTTCCGATTGGAGTTCACCTCCAGGATATTTGTGGCAGTCATTTCCCAAAACACTTCTTAATCATTTTTTCCCACATTCAACCTAGGCTACGAGAGGAAGTGATATAAGAGTGTCTGTCGGCTTCATCAAAGTACAAAGAGTGCTCCAGAAAAAAGAAACACAAGCAGTGATGGCCAGTATATCCCATCATTCGGTTGGACAATTATAGGAAGTCTCGAAGAAATTACCTGAGAAAAATCATCTAGTATGTCTGTTTCTGTTCTTGGAAGCAGACTGCTAAGAATAATTTGTGGTTTCTCGGCTCTCAGAATATGAGTCTGGGAAAAAACAAGTTCATCCCGTAAAATCCTGTAAGAGCAGGGAGTGGACTGCATCCAACTCAGAAGGACAGAAAAGAATGAAAGTTGTGAAACAACACTTCATTTTCACTTACACACCAGTGTAGCACGGTTCAAACTCACTTAGGAGACTCCACCTCTCCATTTTTTAAGTATGATTAACCGGATTATTTAAGGAGTGGTTGAATGAAGTTTGGTTTGGCGGACCACCATTGTGTGAAGGTGAATGTTCTTCTGAAAACATCTGCCATCCAGATGCACAACAAATAAACAAGTCTGACCATAATAGCTCCTCCTCTTTGGGTCTATTCATTCAGTCAAGTCCAGGTGTGGATCCCTTCTCCATTTGGCTGCCTTTGAAACCAACACTCTCATGCCATGGGGGCATACCTGAGTCCCACCGTCAACACAATACCCACAGAATGTATGCCTGTGGCTATGGTAACAGATCTCTATGGGAATGGCTGGCGCTATATCTGTTTTGAGGGAAGTGAATCGAGCAGATGCTAACAAAAGTCTTAAATATAGGGGTGTTAATGTCAGAATGCCAAATTAATTGTAGCATAATTTAATAGATAAACTCTAACGATGTGTGAAAACACCGTCTATACAGGTACCTGAAACTAAACTCAAGGTGCAAGGTTGCAACATTTTACTGTTTATAAACAATGATTACATTCACTGAAAACAGTGAAAGTGTGATAAAGATGATGATAAGCAACAAGGATTTTTGTTGCAACACATGCCCTGCCATTACAACATATATCATTTATAATACATTTTAATTGAAATATACAGATATATATATACCTTATACTAAGGCTGTTATAATTTTACGTCACCTTACCTGAGCATTTCAATTCGTGAATATTTTCAGTACATTAGCCGTCTGAAATGAAGAACAAGTGAACAAAGTGAAGAAAAGAAAGAGAGAGAGAGAAGGGAGAGAGAAGATGAGTAGTGCGAGAGGGGCAGAGAGGAAGAGATCGGGCTCTGAGTTTCGCTGTGCTGATGCGCTCCATGTTTTTCGAATGGGTGGAGTCAGGGCCAGAGAAGGTAGGACCTTATGAGTTGTGTATTTTCAAAATCTGCCGGCCGTTTGCAAATCACATTCTCCACCTTTAAAATAAATTGCTAAAAAACCCAAATGCAACACAGCGGACTGTAATTAACACTCAATTCGATTTCTTAGTCAAATTTATATATTATAGAGTTTAAATATAGGATTAGTATAAATAGTATTCAGATTCCTCCACATTAACATGAATTAAAACACCTCTAGTCTGAACTACTTTGAATTGTTGACATAGGCCTAGGCTACAGTTAATCAGGTTATGTAATTATTATTTGAATGCAGCACTTTCATCAACAAGAGTAAATGACCATTGAGTTCTTCTTATATCTGCCATCTTCCACCTTTACGTCATAACTTCATCCCCTGCCCAAGTTCCTGAAGTGTTTACATTAATGCTGCAGGATCAATGCTAATGTTTAAGAGCCTGGCAGGCCTGTGTGCCACACTGGTAATGCTGTCAGCACTGATCTGTTTGGGTGCTCGTCTGAGCTGCTGAAGAATGCCAGTGTCTTTGAAAGAGAGGATTATGAAGCAGTGCAGGATTACTACTCCTGCCCATCTTTCATTCTGAAGATCACAGACCTCGCTGTAGGCTCGGAGCGACACACACACACACACACACACAAAGGGTCAAATACGAACATCTCCTTTTACAACTCATATTGCACACAGACATGCCCAAACGGGCTTTCACACCACTAAACCGTCACAAACACACACACCCCTCTGTGAACACGCACATGTGCACATAAACATGCCTGATCAACCAATTAATCAAACAGTGATGAAAATGACTCAATAAAACCAAAGTGAGGTGAGGTCACCTACCATAAAAAAAACTGTTTACATACTTAGCTGCATTTGAATAAGCGTGTGAATTTGCATGTGGGTTACATTCTTTATTAAAGGCTAGAATAGAGACAGATACCAGTACAATTCCCTCTGAATTCAAAAGCGGGATTAAAAGCAGGTCCTGACGCCTGACGGAATCTGAGCAATTTTTTTAAATGAAACTATATAATTTACAATTATGCAGAAATATGGAGAGTTTTTTGCTGAATTCTGTGTAGGCCTGATTATATGTGGGCAGCATTGAAAGGATTGTCTGAAATAGCACCTGCTTCACTCACTGAAAAAAGGTTAAACTGTTTGTTATAGACGCCAACCAAGTCAATAATACCATAGATTTGGAGAGGTTACACAAAAACAAGAGCACCTGAGCCAACCAATGCATAGAGAGAGGAAGATCAGGGGATAGTGAACTCTCAGTCACACAGGGGAGGAGATCCACTCTCTCACGTGCTGGAGGGAAAACACAGCCCTCTGGGAAGGGCGGAGGGCTGGCTGGACTAGCGCTGTTTATCTTGGGAGGGCAGTTTTCTAGGGAGAGGCTGGAAAGAGCCAACTCACATTCCTCAGAGAAAAAAAAATTAGAAGTGTGTGAGGAAAAGGGAAAAGCTTGGTCACGTTCTGAAGTCCAAACTTGAGGAAGCTGTATTTAGTAAATGCATGTGGGCGGTTGATGTGGTAAACTTCTTAGGGGTCAAAAAGCATCATCCAGAGATAAAAATAACGGAAGTTTTTTTTAACTGTTGTATGGTTGATCATATTTGTTGACCATGCCAGAATTTTATTTTTCTGTAATTTTAATGCTCATACTGTGTATCTGTCAGGATGTTTTTTTTCTAAAAAAATATTTACATTTATTAATTTAGCAGATGCTCTTTATCAAAACTGATTTGCAGTGAAGCATTTAATTATAAAAGTCAACACTAGACACTATTTAGGTTTACACTCGCAGAATAGGCTACACATATTTGTTGATCAGCAACCATTTCTGAAGTCCATAATAAACTTATAGGGGTTGTGGTCAAAAAGATTCTGAGAGAAAACCACCAGCTTCTTATGACCAGACAATAAGGTTTAAATCTAGTCAGTCAGACTATAAGTTTCAAAAAGCATTTTTTTGCTTATTGGAGGGGGGGGGGGGGGGGGTGAGCTTTCCATATTCTATGGAAAGCTCATAAAATTAGTTAAGAATTAAAATGGTAATTTCAGCATTATATTCGGCAGTATTATACAAAAACCTCATGTGTAATTCATGTAGCCTTTCAAATAAAACATTACGTGGTTCAAAAGGAACAGTGTCACAGTCAGTATCATATTCTGCTAATTTAAACACTTTTCCAAAAGAAATCACCAAGATTAAATTATGTCAGGACCACTATTGTCAAATATGATTGACAGTTAGCATTCAGTTTGGATTGGCTGTATGGTTCTGTTCAGGGCAAGAACTTGGATAAGAATAGGGAGAGCGGCAATAACCCCCCTTAGGGTAAACAGAACAGAACCATCATGAATGTATTGCAGATATCATTAATTTTAATATACAACATGATTAGAGAATTTTAGTCTGATTCAGGAGGAATCAGAATGCCAAATCCTGACTGGACGAGAGGAGGAGGGTAATTAGCTCCTGAGAAACGCGATAGCTGCTGATAATACTGAAGGAGCTTATATGTGTACAGTGAAAGGCGTCGTATTCCAGACGTGGATCAGCTGATGCGAGCTTGACTAACGTACCTGCCAGTAAGGACGCTATGCTTTACGCTTCTTTCAAAGTATCAGAAACATTTGATGGTTTTAGGAAATTTTATGAGATCACTCTGAGGACCCAAAATGACCCTCTCTCTAATCCTCTCAACTCTGCTGAGCATATGATCATTTTATATTCACTGGAGCCTTGAGGCAGTCAGACTGTCAACAATCACTGAGAGAGAGACTGTGGTTCTTCACATGGTTTGCAAACTAACTGGCTTAGGACCTAGTGGCTAGTCTGTGGTTGAGGTTGTGTGTGTGTATGGTTTGAGAAAAACAGACTTTGCCCCCCACATCTCTGCTGATAGACCTCCACTCACCGCTGACTAAATTGGAATTTGACTTGCGGCACAGAGCAACAGTCATCCTGGAAATTCACAAAGCACAACCAGAAGAGATAGAGGAGACCATGAAGTCATCCATGAAGACTGTGTTATGACAATCCAGACAAGTCCCATATTTCCCAACACTTTGGAGGATGATTTCAGAACTGACACACACCAGCACTAAAACTCAACTGAAGAGTAGACAATCTTTTGCCACATATGGGGAGCGGAGGGTCTTTTCTCCATCCAAATTCTAATTAGGTCTGGATTTACTTCTGCATTCCGCTGCTTCTAGCGCACAACTGAGCACACATGCCCTTCAAAAATATATGCATTCACTGCATGCTCACTGCCTAGTGAGCACTCAAACCACTTGCACGTGAACTATGCACAAACAAAAAATTGCGGACTGTGCTGATAACGGAAATTACGTCTTTCTAATGTAGAATAACATCTAAAATTAACATTTTTGTAATAACACCCCACAAAAAGGGTCAAAAAGGGGCACTAGTGCAATAATACATAGGCATGAATAGCTGTTCATGCTTTAAGACGTATCCTGTACAAAAAGGTCAAAATGATGCAATTCAGTATTTAGACAGACAAGAAATGATAACGCCCAGGCTATCAACTAACAGGGAGTAACAAAAACATACTTTAAGCCTAAACTAATCCTTTTTCAATTTCCTTTGCAGTGGAATCAGGTCAGAACATTATAAAGGGTATGTGTACATACATTAAAACAAAACAATCCCAATATGTCTTCTTAAATGATCTTATATGATCTGTTTCACTTGACTTGGTGACTAAAACACGTTGCACATAGGCCTGTCGCGATAGTCGATAAATCGATTAATCGCACGATAAAAAAAAATGACCTCGATAATTTTTCCGGCCGCGATAATTTCATTTGCATACCGTATATTCCGCACTATAAGGCGCACTTAAAAGCCTTTAATTTTCTCAAAAAACGACAGTACGCCTTATAATCCGGAGCGCCTTATATGGATGGTGAACACGTTCACCAAGACGAGAAGAAAGCGCCGGGCGATTTACGCCACTATCTGCCAATGGATCGTGGATGCCTGGGCTGATATATCAGTCTCAACTGTGATCCGAGCTTTCACGAAGGCAGGAATAATCTCTTTATTCAGCCAGCTCACATACCCGTATTTACTTCCTGTTTTCGGTCGAAGTCCACAGTAGTCGATTGTTGAGCTCGCGCTCGCGATCAAACCTCCTCCGTGTGTTCAACATCTGATTCGGATGAACTATCCATTTGAGCTGATATTCTCAGAACACCGAACAGCACCGTCATTGGCTGACAGCTGACAGTCTGAGTCTCTCTCCACTGTTGTTTAGTTACCAATGATCACGCGCGCACACTCGACAATCGCCTACTGTGGACTTAGACCGAAAACAGGAAGAAAATACGGGTATGTGAGCTGGCTGAATAAACATAATTTTTATTCATATCTTTCACATTTACTGCAGTCAGATTCATCGTGTTCACTCACATGGCTGTGCACTTGTAATGACACATTAAGGTGCACATTTTAAAAAGAGGATAAGGTAGGCAACACCGGTTTTTGTCATTGTTATCTGTACTGACAGCACTCCAAATTTACCACGGGAGTGAGTTGTCAGAACGCTTAATAAAGTTTGACTTTATCTGACTGTTTTGTTGACATTCTCTTTAGCACATCCAGCGGATACATAACGCAAACCCAGTCAGAGACTGAGAGTCCATTGCTTTTATTGTTTTTGGTTGTTTTGTTCATTGTTATTGTGGATATTTAGAATGTTTTTTAATGCACTGCCATTTTCAGTGTTAAATAGTCTTTGGAAATAAACGTTTATTGAATTTTGAAAGGTGTATGTGCATTATTATGCCATTATCATTATTCTAGATGAAAATGGTCTCAGATCGACAATATTATCGTTTATCGCGATAATTTCTTGGACAATTTATCGTCCAGCAAAATTTGTTATCGTGACAGGCCTAGTTGCACAAGCAAATTTTTTCTCAAACTAGGCCTATCACAATCTAGTCAAGTTTCCTTATTACCAAAATAAGCTCTATCCACCCACAGCCGTCATTTAAATACAAAAATAGTGCAAAAGAAACACTAACGTGAAACAGATAGGAAGCACCTGTCACATTTTGTTACTTCAATGTGCAGTGCTACAGTCAAGGTTAAATCACTCACGCAGATGTGTGTGGTAAACCTTCACCCCCAGACTCGCCCTTGGGCTCCACTTTTAACAAGACTATACATTCATTTTCAAAGCCTAGTTCGGCTGTAACACTGACATCCTGCAATAAAGGGTAGCGAATCGGTTCTTTCGAACAGTTCATTTTAAAGCAAAAGATTCAAGGATTCTTTTATTTACGTCATCACGCGGTTCCTGGAATCACGGAGTGGCATAACGTTCTCATATTGAACCAATATATATCAGTTCATAGTCGGCAAGAACACAAATATAATCTGCCTTTACATTAAACAATATTAAAATTAACTTAAATCACTTCGCTGAAAAATACTTTGCACGAATCATTAAACGAATCAGACCATTTGTGAACCAATTCAAACGAACAATTATCCTGATAACATTCACTGATATATGTAACGTTAGTACTAACATTTGCTTGAACTGAATGTTCTCAATAATAATTTTAACCGACAAACTGAGTTTAATACTTTGTAAACATTGTGTGAAAAATCCACTAAACCTAAAGATTAAACAGTTAGAATGTCTTTTCAGCATTAGTTTGCTTCATTTTTTATTTCGAATATTCCATAAGCAATGATCATTTGACTAGCAGCTAGTAGCTAACGTTATAAATTGACATTCAGTCTTCTTGAGTATAATTCATTTATTTATCTATCACTCACCTCAGAAGCGACACTGCAGCGTTTCCAAAGTAGACATTAAACAGGTGAAATTCAAACTGGACTGTAGCGTATGAATTGAGTTAATAGCTGAAATGTCTTTGAGACAAAAAGTGAGAGTAGCTACATTTTCATGAACAGTGAACACTGATAGCGAATTGAATTTCTGCGGGGAATATACCATTATCAAACCATAAAATATGAGGGTGCAATGTCATTGTGGTTGAAAAATATAACGTCCATGGTAACAATACTTTAATTTACCACACAAATATACGTTTATTATTACTATAACATGTTCTTATAATATAATATAAAATTAAAAATAAATTTAAAAAAAAGCAGGACAAGTAAGCGGGTCAGGATATCTGCACACCGTGTGAACACCCCCTCCAATCCTGCAAATAATAGTATGAGCCAAATCCCGCCATTGGTCGCTTCCCAGTTTGGAAAACGCAGGGTAGTTTCCAAGGTAACCACCGCTCAATGAATGTGTTACTTATTACGTATTGTTTGCCTCGATTCAAAACTCAAAGTAACTGATAATAAATCAGGGTAAAAAACAATATTAAATACCTCGAATAATTTGGTGTTATTCTGGCATATACTTTGCTTACATTAATACTTCAATTCTGTCGAGGCCTGAATCAGGTAACTTATAAATGTACCCTGTTTCCAAAGTGATTTGTGGATGATGTTGCATGTCAGCAATGCTAATAAACACTTTAAATTGTAAGGAGAGGAGTCTTTAAAGATGAATACATAAAGTCTGAACCTATAAATCTAAAAGTTTTTATTTAAATTATGGCTTAGACTAGTTTTTTTTTTTGTTGTTGTTGTTGCTGCTTAGTAACTTAAGGCAAGAGCAAACTACGGTTTACAACTACATAAATATCTATTAATTAGCGGAGGAACCTTCATTTGTGATTTTATCTAAATCTTTTTGTTGAGGCCCAGCCATTTTTGTTTACAGTCTATGGGCCCAGCCAGCACCAGACAGGGCTGATATGGGGGATGGTGTTAATTCATTAACTGGCACAGATTCACTATAGTACTGTGTTTGTTCTCGTCTGCGTATACAATGAAGCGACTGTTAAACTAAAGTAGCAGAAGGTAAATTCAAAGTGATTTAATTAACTTACAAAGTAACGTTAGCCTTTCACTTTTTGTAATCTTAAGGTGCTATTGAGATGCAATTCTGAAGACAAATGCAATAGCTTAATTAAATTTAATTTACCGACTGTAATTGTAATTTAATTGTAATTTAAGTTAATATTTTAATGATTTATTTGATGATTTATTTATAGCTATATATACAGTAGTCAACATTTGAAGTGGATCAAAAAAGTGAATCAAAGTTGTCCTAAGAAAAGAACGGGTAGTGTTCAAAATTAATGTATAACTTTGATGAAAGGTTTTGATCCACTTCAAATGTTGACTACTGTATGTATGTATGTATGTATGTATGTATGTATGTTATGTGTATGTGTATTATATATATATATATATAATATTATATATATATATAAGTATATATATATTATATATATATATAATATATATTATTTTATTAGATATATATTGCATAATAGAAAATTATATATTGTTATTAGACTATATTGATAAAGAAAATATGGAACTGCTGCTAATTTATGATGAGGTCTGTGCGGACTAGATAGCGAACCTAATTAACGAAGAGAATCGTAGATGATAAGAAAGCTGTTTTGTAAAAAAGCAGAAGCCTGATCTTTAAACCCCCATTACTCACTCCCACTCTGGGCTCTGAGAGGCCAAATGCCGTATGAATCCATTGTTCAATGCTCGGTTTAACTGTTAGCCATGACAGAGGAAAACAGAGAACTTCGAGACACAAAGACACAGTCCCCTGGGCCATGAACCCCAACCGTCAATCCTCTCCCATTACAAACATCATGTCTCATTACATGCCAGGTTACTGCTCTCTACTAAAAAAAAACATTTGAAATAGGGAAGTATATCAGTTCCACTTCCATACTCGCTGTTATCAATTGCAACAGAAGCATGTTTTAAAAAAAATGCTGACATGTAAACAAAACAAAAGAGCAAACAGACATTAAGAATAGAACCACCATGTCATAAGCTTATTGCTTTACCTCATCATGTAAGACTGAGAAGCAAAAGCTTTCCTCCCTAAAAAAAATTCCAGATTTAAATACTACAGAAAATAGTCAACATTACCCACTGTTTATCTCCTACTTCCATTTTGATTTCTCTTTACTCTGAAATACGATCCATTTTATTTAAAATGTGAAACAATGACATTTATGTCACAGTCAGATGTAGGAGGCTTTCCGAGTAAATGTTCCTGAGAAGCTTCTGAGAAAACCTGTCTGATGATACTCTGGAGTTAAATATTGTAATGATCTTGTGGAGAGAACAATTTATTGTCTATTTTCAATGACTTCCAGTTAACTGAGGCAGGGCTTCATCTTCTGCTTTAAGGTAGGGTATGTGATTTGGAAAGCGACAGGCAGATTTAAAAAAAAAAACACAATTCAAATGGTCCTACCTTCTTTCCTCCAACGCTGGCCCTGACTGGGTCACGCGCGCTGGAGGGAGGGGGGTATGGTACGACCGTTTGATTGACGAACTTACTGTCCAATGATTCTAGGTGGTCTTGCAAATGATTGGCTGGAGTTTTTCGAGTCCTGCCCATTCCACAGATGATTAAATTGCTTAATTTTCATTTCAGTGCTTCTTACTCAGTGGCTGTAAGTGGGTTAGGAATAGGATTTCAAGTTATTTTGAAAAAATGGACAAAAAAGAGAATCACATTAAACCCCACCTTTAATCTATAGGTCCAAAATTGGCCATAATTAAAGGAGAGGAAAAGCACACCTCGACACACTCTCAAGGCTTCTTTTGTTGTTTTTATTTAGTCTCTTAGATAACTGATTAGGTGTTAAAGGTGCCCTAGAATGTGAAATTGAATTTATGTTGGCATAGTTAAATAACAAGAGTTCAGTACATGGACATGACATACAGTGAGTTTCAAACACCATTGTTTTCTCCTTCTTATTTAAATCTCGTTTTTAAAAAACACCCCTGAAAAACAGGCGAATCTCCACATAATACCGACTGTGACGCAACAGTCGGGGATCACGCCTCCAAAGATTTGCATATCCCAGCCCTCAATGACAAGCGGAACTGCACAGCCGAGTCATCGGAGCAAGCGAGGATCAGAGAGAAAATGGCAGATCATGGAAATAAATGCTATGTTCCAGGCTGTGCAGGGGATGTGAGGACTTTTCATACCCTTCCCACAGAAAAGAAATGTCAACAGGCGTGGATGATGTTCATATATAATCGGATACCGCAACAGTTTAATTCGTTGTTGTTAGTTTGCTCTGCCGATTTCACCACGGACTTATTTTCGAACCTGGGACGATATCAAGCTTCTCTCAGCGTCTCAAACTGAAGAAGGGGGTAATTCCAACTATATTCCCGCAACCGGTAAGTAGTGATTTTATTAAAGATAATTTACACTGTGTTAGATCCAGCGCAAGATCCTAGTACAGTAACAAAAGCAAACTCCAAGTAACGAGCATAGCTGCTACATAACTAACGTTAAATAGGCTAATTCTCAGTGAATAAACTATAGCTACAGAAAGCGGTCAAAGAACAATCCACACAGCGCGAGTTTATCTCTCTTGCCAAACTCGTTATGAAATCTGACGCTGTTACACTGCACAACGAAGCTCTTACTGTATGTACATCGTTTGCATTGGTGAAAGCATGAGAGAGAGAAACTGCGTTGTCTCGCGATCGACTGTCATCTGCTCAATGCTCATCACAGCAACATTTTATGTGATGGAAATAGATTTGAATACTTTAAAAACATCTCACGATTCGTTAATCTCGATAGCTGTAATAGGTAAAACGTATATAACAGCTGTAGTGAAAGTATTCGAGAGAGTTTCACATGTCGTATTTCATATGAGTGTTTCACATGTCGTATTTATAAGTGTCGTATTTCCTATCATGGGGGTGGTGATGGCGCAGTGGATAAGACACATGCCTTTGGTGTGAGAGACCCGGGTTTGAATCCACTGTGAAACACCAATGTGTCCCTGAGCAAGACACTTAACCCCTAACTGCTCCAGAGGCTGTGACCTCTGACATGTATAGCAATTGTAAGTCGCTTTGGATAAAAGCGTCAGCTAAATGTAAATGTAAATATGCAAGCATGTCAGCCAATCACAGCAGTGGCCGGTTATCACAGCAGACACGCCCCTTCAAACAGAGTGTTCAAATCAGAGACTAAAATCAGGCTAGGAAAAATGCCTCTTATTTCTAAATTATGACTATTTTTGATCTAAAAAACATACTAACATTATAAGGGCAACCCAGGAAACATTATAAAATAATAAAAAAAAAACATTCTAGGGCACCTTTAAGAGTTCTCTCATGCATATTTTGGTGCCCATTGATATGAAAAATAAGAAAAAACACATTTCTCCAAATATTTTCTTTTATGTTCCACAGAAGAAAGAAAAGCATACAGGTTTGGAACGACATGAGTACTTGATGACAGAACTTTTAATGAACCATCCATATAATAATACATTAATAAATTATAATACATTATAACAAATCATCTTTTAACCCTCTAATCACAGGCATGGTTGTTCTGAATTGTATAATGAAATATGAATGCACATACTTTTAAATGTCTTCTATCATATTCCCAAACCACATCTAAAAACTGCACCTTTTTCTTTGCACTGAGACGGAGACTGGCAGAAATCCAGCCCAGGATGCTGCTATTCAATCACCAATGACAGTCTCGCTCTCTCACACACCACACACACACACACACAACACACACACACACACACACACACACACACACACACACACACACACACACACACACACACACACACACACACACACACACACACACACACACACACACACACACACACACACACACACACACACACACACACACACACACACACACCACACACACACACACACACACACACACACACACACACACACACACACACACACACACACGTTTTCATTCTAATAAACAAATACTATTTTTCCCTTTCCCTGTCTGTCAGCTATTTATAGCACCATGACTCACTCCCAATGGATGATGGACCCATGGGAAAGGGTCCATGCTGTTGGCCATGGGAAAGGTTCTCTTATCTCTTACCTTTCATTTTCCAACTTAAAACAGAGAGAGTGGCAAGATGAAACAGGAAAGATAAGGCCATCAGCTTTGGGTAACAGAAAACCACTGGAGAGACAAATAATGAGAAAGCACCAGATGACAGCAGCGATCGATGTGTGAGATGTTTCTTAGATTATAAAAGATGTCATATACTGGACCACAACCACATGTGTTATAGTTTCAGAGATTTTAAAATAATGAAAAGTGCCTATGTGGTACAAGAGACATTTGAGATACGAAAAATGTTTTGACTAAGCATAAGGTCACAGTCTAGTGACTTTCCATAAAGCACAAGAGAAAGAGCAGTGCATTGTCTTATCAGTCCACAAACACAATCACTATTATATTTGAAGCAATAGTTAGCAAAATGAACATGATGTCGTTATTTACTCACACCCATGTCTTTCAAAACTCTTTTTTCTTGCCATGGAATACAAAAGGAGATGATGAACAGAATGTTCTTTTATGAAAGTGAATGTTGACCATGCAATGTAAAATATCCTGTGGAATTTTATAGTAAGAGAGTGAGTGCGTGTGTGAGACTGAGAGTGTTTGAGAGTGAGTGAGTGTGTGTGTGTGTGTGTGTGTGTGTGTGTGTTTGTGTGTGTGTGTGTGTGTGTGTGTGTGTGTGTGTGATTGAGTGCGTGTGTGAGACTGAGAGTGTTTGAGAGTGTGTGTGTGTGTGTGTGTGTGTGTGTGTGTGTGTGTGTGTGTGTGTGTGTGTGTGTGTGTGTGACGTGTGTGACTGAGAGTGTTTGAGAGTGATGTGTGTGTGTGTGTGTGTGTGTGTGTGTGTGTGTGTGTGTGTGTGTGTGTGTGTGTGTGTGTGTGTGTGTGTGTGTGTGAGCGAGCGTGGGTGCGTGAGTGAGCGTGCGTGAGTGTGAGTGAGTGAGTGAGTGAGTGAGTGAGCGTGTGTGTGAGTGAGTGAGCGAGTTTTTGAGTGTTTGAGTGAGTGAGTGAGTTTGTGTGTGTTTGAGTGAGTGAGTGTTTCAGTGAGTGAGTGTTTGAGTGAGTGAGCGAGTTTGTGAGTGAGTGAGTGTTTGAGTGAGTGAGTGAGTGAGTTTGTGTGTGTTTGAGTGAGTGAGTGTTTGAGTGAGTGTTTGAGTGAGTGAGTGAGTTTGTGTGTGTTTGAGTGAGTGAGTGTTTCAGTGAGCGAGTTTGTGAGTGTTTGAGTGAGTGAGTATTTGAGTGAGTGAGTGAGTTTGTGAGTGTTTGAGTGAGTGAGTGTTTGAGTGAGTGTTTGAGTGAGTGAGTGAGTTTGTGTGTGTTTGAGTGAGTGAGTGAGTGAGTTTGTGAGTGAGTGAGTGAGTTTGTGAGTGTTTGAGTGAGTGAGTGTTTGAGTGAGTGAGTGAGTTTGTGTGTGTTTGAGTGAGTGAGTGTTTCAGTGAGTGAGTGTTTGAGTGAGTGAGCGAGTTTGTGAGTGTTTGAGTGAGTGAGTGAGTGAGTGAGTGAGTTTGTGAGTGTTTGAGTGAGTGAGTGTTTGAGTGAGTGAGTTTGTGAGTGTTTGAGTGAGTGATGTGTTTGAGTGAGTGAGTGTTTGAGTGAGTGAGGTTTGAGGTGAGTGAGTGAGTGAGTGAGTTTGTGTGTGTTTGAGTGATTGAGTGTTTCAGTGAGTGATGTGTTTGAGTGAGTGAGCGGTTTTGAGTGTTTGAGTGAGTGAGTGAGTTTGTGGTGTTTGAGTGAGTGAGTGTTTATGATGGTGATGTGAGTATGTTTGAGTGAGTGAGTGTTTAGTTGAGTTTGTGAGTGTTTGAGTGAGTGAGTGTTTGAGTGAGTGAGTGAGTTTGTGAGTGAGTGTTTGAGTGAGTGAGTGTTTGAGTGAGTGAGTGAGTGAGTGAGTTTGTGTGTGTTTGAGTGAGTGAGTGTTTCAGTGAGTGAGTGTTTGAGTGAGTGAGCGAGTTTGTGAGTGTTTGAGTGAGTGAGTGAGTTTGTGAGTGTTTGAGTGAGTGAGTTTGTGAGTGTTTGTTTGAGTGAGTGAGTGAGTGAGTGAGTTTGTGAGTGAGTGAGTGAGTTTGTGAGTGTTTGAGTGAGTGAGTGAGTTTGTGAGTGTTTGAGTGAGTGAGTGAGTGAGCGTGTGTGTGAGTGATGCGAGACGATAGACGACGAACGAACGAACGTGTGTGTGTGTGTGTGAGTGAGTTTCTGAGTGTTTGAGTGAGTGAGTGAGTGAGTGAGTGTGTGTGTGTGTGTGTGTGTGTGTGCTGTGCGTGCGTGCGTGCGTGCGTGCGTGCGTGCGTGTGGTGTGTGTGTGTGTGTGTGTGTGTGTCAGTCAGTCCACCCACCAGGACCATGACAGAGGGATCAGCAGATGCCAGGCAGCAAAGACTCAAACTGAATTAAACAGGTTTGGTTACCCCACCCCCACAAAAAGATTCACTCTCACACACATGCACCATCTACTCTCTGTCAGCCTTTATCAGGAAATAGAGACAATGTAAACAATAGTTCTTTCAAAGCCGATGCTGCTTCATGCTCATTAGTACTGGGTGTGCTTCTATTTATACACTAGCTTGCATGTGTGTACAAATCCAAACCGCTATTGTGCCCGACATATTGTTGTTTAGGGAGTTAAGGCATACTTGAATTACACGTGTCTCTGAATGTGGCTACTTGAGAGTGTATTAAACTCCACTGCCTCTTGTCAGAATGGTTCATGTTAACTAATCACGATAAGTGCATGTGGAAGTAGAAAGAGGAAGAGTGGCATGTTAAAAGTTCATGTTTTGATGGTTTTACTTGGAGGGTCAAATATGTAACATCTGTCCAACACTGTGAGTGTAAGTAAGCAAAAGTAAGGTAAAAAAAAATGATTGATGATGGAGAAAACCGTGATGATGATAACAACAACAATAGGTCTTCACAAACAAAAAACAAACCTTACAGAGTTAGTTAGTCGACAGGACGACTGCGTAACAAGATACAGTAATTTACTTTATTCCTTCCTTTCATCTGTTCCCAAATACCCAAATCCAAATCCTCTTTCCTTTTCTTCATCTAGACAAGCAGCTGCTGTCCTTCTCGCTCTGAAAGGAGAGCCCCAGGAGAGAAGAGGATGAGTGTGACTAGACGCTAGAGGTCAAAGGTCAAGACTGCATGTGCCAGATTTCTATATGGCACATCAGTTTGGCGAGTGCACACACCTACTAATCATATATACACATACACAGTGCACCAAAAAATCTTTAAAAGAAAGGTCATTCCATCCTTTTTTAGTTTGATCATCATATTTCAAACAAATTCAGACACGTAAATGTGTTTAACTGCTATTAAGCTAAATGATAAAATTCTAATGTTGGGATTTATTTATGCCTTCAGAACGACAGAAAATATGATACAAAGAGACTTACTCCATTGCTTGAAAGCATTATGTCATTATTACATTTATTTAATACATATATAATAGAATATTTTTTATCATATAGCTTTAAATAGTTCATTATAAGAAACCAATGTTAAAATATTAAAACTAAAAATATTGTTTCAGGATTTTATTTGAAATTTAGTTTGTTTTTGTAATTTTATGTGCTTTTGTCATTTATTTTTTTATTTAGCTTAAATTTATTTTTATTTCAGTTTTATTTTTAGTAATTCTATCCTTCAACTTGTATTTCAGTTGCCACCTGCCCAGGGCAATATTACTTTAGGCCATTTTAATTATAAAGTTTTTTAAGTTTATAATCTAATATTTAGATGTTTATTTTATTATAAACTCATTTTTAATAGTTTTAGTTAACAATAACAACAATGGGGTGGAGTGAAGCCAAACAAGGCATCCCAAAATACAAATAAATGAATGAATTAAAATGATTTTTGTTGATGTGTTTCCATATAAGGCTAGAATACTATAAAGATAAGATTCACTGCTTTCTTATGTTAAGGCAAATTGACTGTGAAATCTGCCATAAAACCTTCAGACACACAGTTGTTCATATTACGCAGTAGCACTACGCAATGAGGACACAGAATCCAAATCTGCTTTTTCTTTCCCTAAAACACACACCCACACACACACTCATTACTTGCTCGTTGCTGTGTCAAAGATCAGAGCCCAGGGGTGCGACCTCATCACCAAAGCCGAGACTCTGAGGAGGAGGTGTCATCAGATACACTTCTTCCCTCCCTCCCTTCTCACTCTTTCCATCCTACTCCACTAATTCCTTCAGATATTATATTCAGCAACAAAATGACACGAGGCACATGTTCCTGCTCAGAGACCTCATCCTTGTGCACAGAGGCACTCAGCTGAATTATGAATATGAATATCATAATGAATAATGAATGCAGGATAATGTTTTTTGTCCTGAAGCTGTGCAAAAAGGGATGAGACTTGCAGATGTAGGACAAGGGTTTTGATTCTACACTGGTTTGTGGTAAAGGCTTGTTTCTTTATAATAAAGAAAAAAATTATGATAATCTTTCGATAATTTGCAGCGGTAATGCAGCTCTGTTTAATTCACTTTCTAATATATTGTTATTGTCAGGGTTTGTGCAGGTGCTGAAGACGAGGACACGGAAGCTTCAACATAATGGTTTTTAATAACAAAACTGAAACTTTCAAAATGAAACAAGAACAAGATTCCAGGACTTCAAAGGTTTACACACAACCACACATGGACGACGATCGACAAACACTGAGGGAAAACACAGGGCTTAAATACACTGAACCAAACAAGATAATTAACTGAAAACAGGTGCATAAAATTGGACACAAACGAGGAGCGGGAAAACTTAACAGGACTAAACCAAAAACCACAAAGACAGGGGGAAACAAGATCACAAAAGATTAACAGAACACATCAAAACGTGACAGTACCTCCCCCCTCCCCGAAGGCGCGTCCTCGCGCCGTATAACATCCAAAGGGGTGGGAGGGTGGGCGCCCTGGAGGCTGACGAGGGCATGGTGCAGGTCCAGGAAGCCTCCAGGGCGGAGCAGGCTGTGGGCGTGGCCACGACGGTGCAGGCTGTGGGCGTGGCCACGACGGTGCAGGCTGTGGGCGTGGCCACGACGGTGCAGGCTGTGGGCGTGGCCACGACGGTGCAGGCTGTGGGCGTGGCCACGGTGGAGCAGGCTGTGGGCGTGGCCATGGTGGAGCAGGCTGTGGGCGTGGCCACGGCGGAGCAGGCTGTGGGCGTGGCCCGACGGTGCAGGCTGTGGGCGTGGCCACGATGGTGCAGGCTGTGGGCGTGGCCACGATGGTGCAGGCTGAGACTCTCGGGCGTCCAGGGCGGAACTGTGAGACCCTCGGGCGTCCAAGGCGGTGCAGGCTCTTCAGGTGGCCACGGCGGTGAAGACCCTTCAGGTGGCCGTGGTGGTGAAGACCCTTCAGGTGGCCATGGCGGTGCAGACCCTTCAGGTGACCATGGCGGTGCAGACCCTTCAGGTGGCCATGGCGGTGCAGACCCTTCAGGTGGCCATGGCGGTGCAGACCCTTCAGCTGGCCATGGCGGTGCAGACCCTTCAGGTGGCCATGGCGGTGCAGACCCTTCAGGTGGCCATGGCGGTGTTATCTTTTCGGGCCTCCGTGGATCTTTGGCCGGCCACGGCGAAGGCGTATGGCGCCCCCCCAAAATTTTCTTGGGGAGGACAGGCTCATGATCGGGAACTGACTTGACATCAACGGGCGCTGGGTCAACGGGTTCTGGGTCAACGGGCTCTGGGTCTGGGTCAACGGGTTCTGGGTCTGGGTCAACGGGCTCTGGCTCTGGGTCAACGGGCTCTGGCTCTGGCGCTGGGTCAACGGGCTCTGGCGCTGGGTCAACGGGCTCTGGCGCTGGGTCAACGGGCTCTGGCGCTGGGTCAACGGGCTCTGGCGCTGGCGCTGGTTCAACGGGCTCTGGCTCTGGGTCAACGGGCTCTGGCTCTGGCGCTGGGTCAACGGGCTCTGGCTCTGGCGCTGGGTCAACGGGCTCTGGCGCTGGGTCAACGGGCTCTGGCTCTGGGTCAACGGGCTCTGGCTCTGGGTCAACGGGCTCCGTGCTGGATTGGACCAGCATATCAGGAAACTCGGGGCTGGACGGGACCAGCATATCAGGAAACTCAGGGCTGGACGGGACCAGCATATCAGGAAACTCGGGGCTGGACGGGACCAGCATATCAGGAAACTCGGGGCTGGACGGGACCAGCATATCAGGAAACTCGGGGCTGGACGGGACCAGCATATCAGGAAACTCGGGGCTGGACGGGACCAGCGGTGAAGGCTTGATTGGGCTGGACGGGACCAGCTGTGAAGGCTCTGGGGGAAGAAGCTCTGGAAGGTCGTCAAACGGGTCAGGCTCTGGCGTGCATGCAATGGGCTCAGGCGTTGGCGTGCAGGTGATGGGCTCTGGCGTTGGCGGGCTGGCGACGGGCTCTGGTTGGATGGTCTCTGGCTGGAGTGGGAGATCCTCCAAGTGGTAGCTGGATCCACAGGCCCACAGCGTGTGATCCAAAAACTCCAGGAAGGATAGATTGAGGTCCCTTACCAAAATTATCTGGGCGAGAGGGTCTTTTAGTCCACCCCAGAAACTCTTTTTCAGTTCCTCCTCCTCCAACGACACATCATCATATAGCTCTAAATAGAGCCCCACATACTCTTCGAGTGAGCGTTCTTTCTGGAAGAGGATTGGAATTTCAAAGGGGCTCACCACCTTGCTTTTCCTCCTTCGGCCCATTTTTGCTTTTTTAAAGGTCGATCGTTCTGTCAGGGTTTGTGCAGGTGCTGAAGACGAGGACACGGAAGCTTCAACATAATGGTTTTTAATAACAAAACTGAAACTTTCAAAATGAAACAAGAACAAGATTCCAGGACTTCAAAGGTTTACACACAACCACACATGGACGACAATCGACAAACACTGAGGGAAAACACAGGGCTTAAATACACTGAACCAAACAAGATAATTAACTGAAAACAGGTGCATAAAATTGGACACAAACGAGGAGCGGGAAAACTTAACAGGACTAAACCAAAAACCACAAAGACAGGGGGAAACAAGATCACAAAAGATTAACAGAACACATCAAAACGTGACAGTTATGACCGTTTAGGTGAATCGATTAGAAATTGTAATTAACTAAACTAAATTTGTGATTAGAAATACATTTACACATATGCCTATATTTATTTGAGATAGAATCAACTTTTTCTTTTACGTTTTATGGCATTTGTTTGCCAAGTAGTATTGCCAATACATTTTTAAATGTTGATAATTAAAGTGACTAATAGCCACTCAACAAAATGTGGTTTGCCTTTATGAGAAATAACTCAAAATATTGTCTCATCGCTCTATCAGCTTGAATTACAGATGTCTGTCCGGAAGTTTCGATACTTATATTCATACCTGTATCGTAGCTAAATTGAGATTCATTTGGATTGTATTGGAACCGTAATGCATTTTATGTTCATCATTTTTGGTCTATTTTATAGTCATTTTTGAGTCTCAATAAATTGAGAAAACTTACTTTGTGCACAGCAAGCTAAATAAATATTACATGTACAGAAATGTTATTCATTTTAAGGTTTTAAAGTGTAGTCCTGTTTAAATGCTTTGGAACACGTTTGCACCAGAAGTTACACAGAACAGAATGAAATGTTCTCATTTTAAATTAAGTAAATTAGCCAACTGTGTTAAACAAATTCATATGAAAACATAATCTCAATAAGTACAATATACCAACCGATTAATTCCATGAATTCTGTATTCATTAACAGGATTCGTAAACATGTGTTCTATAAATGTTCATACGTAAATAATAAAAATTTTAGATGCTGTCAATATTGTACGTTTTTATAGTCAATGCAAATTGTAAGTAAATGTTAACATTTCATAGAATACATAAGAATACTCATTAGATCATGTTTACAAATCCTTAAAGGGATACTCCACTTTTTTTGGAAATAGGCTCATTTTACAACTCCCCCAGAGCTAAACAGTTGAGTTTTACAGTTTTCGAATCCATTCAGCCGATTTTCTGATATTTAGAAGAATATCAGTAACCAGTCAGTTTCTGGTCCCATTGACTTCCATAGTTATATGGTATATTTTTCCTACTATGGAAGTAAATGAGACCAGAAACTGTCTGGTTAAAAATGAGCCTATAAAAAAGTGGAGTATCCCTTTAAAGGGAAATCCCCCCCCCCCCCCCCCCCCCCCCCCCCCCCTCATAGATTTGGGTTAAACTTCCTACTGTTTCCTTCTTGTGTAGGGATGTACACACACTTCTGATGAAAAGGACAGTTATTTCCTTCTCAAACCAGAAATAACAGCAAGAAAACAATTACACACTGAGCAATACTTTCAAGGATATTCATTCCACTGAAGCTCTTAAAACTACTCACGAAATGCTGACTCAAGAGGACCAACGTCTGTTTCTTCCCTAGAACTCAGAGAATGACATTTGATTCAATGTTCACATAACACATTGTATCTTAGCGTTTATCTTATTTCCTGTAAAGCTCAAATGGTAGCAAAAGGTAACTATAGCAACAACAAAATCATAGTATTTGATTATTCTAAAATATGCTTGGGATAAAAGCTTCAGCCAAATTCATAAATGTAGGTGCATTAACAAAGGACAGAAATTAAAATGTTGCTATTGCAGATATGGTGTAATGATGATGGTTGGACCATGATTCATGTTGCCTGGGTTTATATCACACATTGAGAAATCTGGAAATAACAACTTTTAGTGAGTATTTAGTCATGGGTTGATCATCCTTTGATTTATACATGCACTAAAAACAAACCAGCGACAAACATAAGCACAGGATCAAGTAAGTTGTGGTAAAGTGCCATAGATTCCCAGATTAAAATTTTACTCCAGTAAAAGTATAAATAGGCCCAATCTTTTTTAATTTCTTCTTGAGTAAAAGTACAAAAGTACTTACTTTTGAATGTATTTAAGGTCAAATTACTTATGAATATGGACTTAGGTTATAGCTCAGTCTGACATTGTAATAAATTATGAGCTAGCTAGCGCACTTGACCTCTGAGGATCCTATTACATCTTGGACGATTCAGTGATTTATATGATTACTTGAGACTCGCTGTGACCGGATCATGAATCAGTGAGTAGGATAGGGTAGGGTATAGGGTATAGGGTAGAATAGGTATAGGCAATTTTTTTTATAAACACTTTTTATTATACTGGTTAAAACTCTCTTCACTGATCGTGAATAACTGATAGCAATCAATAATAGAAGAGCTGTGAATATTAAAACATGTACATAACTTCTGTGGAAGAAGATAAAATGTTTGTCCAATCATTGCAAGTAAGTGTAACAGTCCAACGCATTCTCATCCTAGTGCGTCATATAGGTGACGCCATATGACATTTTGTCGAAATCCTACGCACATGGCACCCTTTACCGTCAATATAACATGCACTGTTATGGGTAGGTTTTAGGTCTGGGGTAGGGTTAGGGCGTCGCATTTAGACGAAATCCCACAAGCGTCAACTGTATGACGCCTTGGGATTACAACCGCTGCGTCTCATATTGACGCTAAAAGGTGCCATGCGCGTAGGATTTCGACGAAATGTCACAAGCGTCAACTGTATGACGCCTTGGGATGAGAACAGGCTGAACAGTCATAGGGCAGTAAGAGGCTAGTGACTAACGTTAGAGCGTCCACGCCAGAGACCACGGTTCAAATCCCGCTCAGGGTGGTTACATAAGGCTATGAATATAGAGTTGTAGACAGTCACCGAGCACCACAAAGAAACAGTAGATTCCTTACCAAAATAACAAGCTTATGCTGTGTTTACACCATGTCGTAACCATAATTACAAGATGGCAACACATGACGTTCTACCTGGAGCTGTTCACGTCCTCAGACTCCGATTTGAGTGTTCCTATGTCAACACTATCAACACCGAAATTAATCTGCAGTAGTCAGGTGGTACAAATAGAGCTCTGTAAGTTGTTTATGTTCATTATTATTGTAATATTATGTGCTTTGAGACATGAGGTAGTTTAACACTGTTTTTCGTGATACTTTACAGACTCTGCTGTGTGCGTTCATGTGTTTTGAAGGAGTTGTTTGGAGATGCTCTGAAGGGAGGGTGGGATCTCATGCTTTCAAAGCTAACTTGCTATTGCCGCTGCGAAATTGCCTACCCTACCTTTAACTGCTGCAACCAGATTGGATCAGTTGAATTCACAGATCAAAAATGTAACTATTTTACAAGGTGGTGATTTTGTATGAATTTTGTACGAAAACGTACGAATGAGATTGGAGAAATTCATACAAGTTAGCCACTAATTCGCCCAAACGAATCAGTGCGAACCTGTTCAAATGGGTTATTCAAAAAGAATCGACTCAAATAATTGAATCCCTCACAAATCGGACATAGCTAATAAGTGGATTTTGATTTCTCCGGCTCAAAAATAAAAAGGACAGAAATGTTTTTCTTAAATGTAGAGAAAAACATCAGATATGCTTCTGAATGTAATAAAGGTAGTAAAAGTAAAACATTCTGTGTTTAGTTGTTCTGTTTGGCAGAGAAAACTTGTTAGACCAGCAAATGGTGCATTTTAAATACATATAAAAGATTTGAAAAAATATATATCTCATCTTGCCTTTAAAGGAATAGTTTACATAAAATTCTGTCATTATTTACTCACCCTCAAGTTGTTTCAAAACTCTATAGATTTCAGTCTTCTGCTGAACACAAAGGAAGATATTTTGAAGAATGTCGGTACTAAACAGTTGATTTACCCCATTGACTTCCATAGCAGAAAAAAATTTACTATGGAAGTTAGTGGGGTACATTTTTTCATTTACAAAAGGAATTTTTAAGCTTACGTGGAAATGGTTTGAATATACATGAAAGAAATTGGTATGATGTTGAACTTGTTGCTAATGTTCACAGTGGTTCTTAGGGGGAAGGGCGCTAATGTTACACCCTGAAGCCAAATGCTTAACCTCATTTGCCTCATTACATCTCCAGCCAACAGATAATATGGAAAACTCTAAGCAAGGTAGCTCAGCCTGATAATCCTGTCACGATACTAAAACTGAAGGCCATTATTACCGCCAAACGTTTGGCAGTGCCAGTTTGAATCGGGAAACCAATAGTGAGAAGCTCTAATTGGTGTGTAATGCAGGTCATTGTCCCATCATCCATCAGGGCCATCATGGAGTGCATCATCTGACATCATGTGCACTGTTCAGAAGCATAACATCATTGAACAAGAGCCAGCCGAGGAGGAGAGGGTCCAGATCAAACACAAAGCTGTAACCACACGTGAAATGATCGGCAAAAAGAGCAGCCACACTTCGAACGAAAGGCGATGGGAGAATGACCCATTTACCCAGCATGCCCTGGAGGGCTGAAAGGAAAAGACTGTCTTATGGTGCCAGTATGCAAAGTAGGTTGGATGTGAATGGAAGAAGGAAAGGAACAGGGAAAGCGGTGGCTCAGTAAACCAGTACACTGGCACTGTATGTATGGCATCCGCCCTTGGCCATATTTCGAGGGCAGAGCTTGTTCACCCTCATATTTATGGCCTCCCAGGCGTTGGCGTAAAGAGAGTGAATGATATATTATCACTAAAGTAGTGCTCTTGCAGATTTTGGCATGAGAAGGCATTTCCCTACATGGCTGAAAGAACCACACACAGAAAGTAATGACGCATCTCTTTAAATTTGACAAAAATATCTCATTGCTAGGTCCATTTTTCAGCATGGTGAAGTCTGTGGTCATTTTGCAGTTAAAATAACTCAGTTTATAATATCATACATAAATACATAAATACCTGTGTGTTTGTGTGTGTGTGTGTGTGTGTGTGTGTGTGTGTGTGTGTGTGTGTGTGTGTGTGTGTGTGTGTGTGTGTGTGTGTGTGTGTTACATTACATAGTTTTACCAAATTTATCTGCTACAAATTTGAATAAAGTTGTTTTAAATATAAAACTTATCCGTAAACATGAACCTAAATTACCGTAAAATACAAGTGCTGTAGTTAAACCTCCGTTTTCATTTTCTACATGCTTTTTTATCACATTTACATGATTTTTATAATGCCCTTCCCCAAATTGCACCCCATTATGCATTTCATTTACAAATTTACAAAAAGTAAACATTTTATTCTAAAACAAACAACAAACAAGTTATGTTTTTTTTAACTGATTAAGCACGCTCACAATTAAAAAACATAACAGACGGTGTGCGTGTAAGTTTCTTGATTTCGTAAATAACTGATATGCTTTTTTTCCCAGATAAACTGTTATCGAGTTTCATCTTTTTGGATGTGGACATAGAGGTATGGGAAGCAAACTGGTTCAAGCTAACGGTCAATAGGGTAATTTCTCCTTCAATCTTCATCTTTGGCTTTTTGTTGTTAAGGGACAAGACAATGCAAAAAGCATAGAATGGGAAGGGTAAAGACAAATGGCATATGAGTTTTCTCTAGAGAGCAAAAAATGCAAAATTTGAGCATATAATAGGACTGAGCTGGAGGAAGGGGTCTAGGAGATAACAATGGTGTAACGACAATAGCAGGGGGGATGTGTCCTCTCGTTTTAAGCTGTGTTTAGTTGGGGGTGCGCAGGGACACGTGCCACTCTTGGTAGGAGGGGACTGGGTGGAATTGAGGGAGCCAGTGGTGCCCAATCTGGCCCTTTGCTTTGTTCTGCCAGCTGTTGGTGTCACGGTCAACACCCGAGAATCAATGGACCCCCAAAGGGACAGTCACCACCTTAATACTCATTAACACAGAGATCTCGGGGTTGATTGATCTTGTAATAGTGAGACTTCCAATTGAAAAAAAAATATCAAACATAAATGTTTTATTAAAAGTGCTCTACAGGAGATTTTTAGGGCAAAAATAATTATACAATTGCATTATTAATAGTTCAAAAAACTGCTCTGTGTGTAACTTGCAATTTTAGGTTTCAACCACAGATGGCGATAGTGAGGCCAAAGATCCATAGTGCAGCAACGATTAATGATTATTTATCTAGCATTATCCTACATTTATATTATAAACTTAAGAATCTCAATAAAATATGTACTTTTGCACATAGTTGTGAAAGAAAAGTCCTATGTTCCCTCCACTCTTTCCAGTATTTAAACAGATTTCAGTGCAATGACAAAGAAAAGAAGCATCTGGAGGTCTTACAATTGACTAAATAAAATAATAACGAGGCATTTACTGTAGGCGTATAGGTCTGCATGCTGTTTGTAAAACTTTAAACTTTAGAAGTTGTTGAATGCTTGACAGTGTTTTATAATCATTGTTAAATGGAAAGAGTTACAGACTTTTTGATGGTAAATGGCAATTTTTCCAGTAAATGGGGGTATCATAAAGCTTGCAGTCATAAAATCTTGAAGACCGTTTTCGTTTTCCAGCCATGGATTCCCTCAGGAATTTCCTATGGGGTTTTGCGCAGCTTTTGATTTACGAGTGAAATAAGATCTGTGGTTAACATTATCCTACTTGAAGACTTTAAGGGTTTTCTATAACATAAATTAGACAGTGCCTCAAGCTTTAATTTTGCGATTGTTAAACATGTCAGTTGGTAAATATACCACAAGAATGTGAGTTTATGTGCTTGACAAATCTTAACCATAACAATGCAGCAGTTCCCTATGGCAGCTCCTCATTTGTTCGTCACATTTGAAGACATGTGAGGCTCACTGCTGCCATCTAGAGGCTTCTGGAGCTTTCCACAATCACACAAATGAGCCGAGCTCTTACTATTTCTGTCTAAAAGACCTTAAAGTCTGCCCTGTTCTCTTTAATTGAATTACTGTCTCCAACAGTCTGCAACTGGTTTGACAGCTTTAGTTTGAGTTGCATCCAAAGAAAACTGTCACAATTGTTTTTGTCGTTGGTTTGAGCTAAAAGCGACACAGTGACAGCCCATAGGTCCCAGACCGTGGTTTCAGCATGCTTGAATGGCAGATGAAAACAGATCAAATTCAGTTGTACACACAAATGGGAAAAGATAAGCACTGATCATCAGGTACTTTCAGGTTAATCAGAGGTCAAGCGTAAATATCTGTGCATGCTTCAGTTTTTTTTAACACGTAGTTATGAAGAGTAGATTAGTATGAACCAAGAACTGTTTAAACATGCTAGTTTAAAAATAACTTATAGCTCTTAGGGTGACCATATTTTGTCCTGAAAAAACAGGACACTCTGCCCGGCAAACAAATAGGCCTACTCAAATGATACTTGAAGTTTACTCAAAGAAACCTTATTTATTTCAAAACATTTAAAGTAGGTTATGCCTCCTCTGTATGGATAGAAATTTGTTATATGAAAACCGGACATGTCCTGGGAAAACAGGACAGTTGGTCACCTATCAATATCATCGGTGACATTCTGCTGATATACGGTATTACGTTGGGATATTCTTGTTGTTGGGAACTTATGGATGGAGTTTGACGAGGTGAAACATTTCAAAACAAAAGGACTGCAGCTCTCTTGGTTATATATGAGGTTATGGGCTTCATTTTGTGTGTGTGTGTGTGTGTGTGTGTGTGTGTGTGTGTGTGTGTGTGTGTGTGTGTGTGTGTGTGTGTGTGTGTGTGTGTGTGTGTGTGTGTGTGTGTGTGTGTGTGTGTGTGTGTGTGTGTGTGTGTGTGTGTGTGTGTGTGTGTAAAAAGTAGTTTACATATATTATTTTAGCTCAACTTTTCGCTATTTTTTACTTGGCTTAAATTGCAATTGTCAACATCATACTTTAAAAAAATATATAGGCCTATGGATTTTCTATGACTGGTAACTACTTTCTAATATAAAAATACAGCATCACATGGAATCACAGTTTTTATAGAAATGGTACATTATTAATTTTAAATCAATATATTTAAGATTGCAGATCTCACCATTTAAGTGTGGTGTGTGTGTGTGTGTGTGTGTGTGTGTGTGTGTGTGTGTGTGTGTGTGTGTGTGTGTGTGTGTGTGTGTGTGTGTGTGTGTGTGAGATGATATTGATAGAGATTCAGTTGTATTTAACATTCCAACAAGGCACTGACCAAAACAACCACAAAAATGTTTTGTCACAACAAAAATGTTGAATAAAGCAGAAGAGCATGACACATGCAGTTATTGCTTACAAATTCTTACTTTTCTTAAACACTTATAAATTACAATAAAGCAAAGGAAGTTTCTCAACTGATAAAAGGAAATCTGAAGAAAGTACTTGATTATCTAAATAACATATTTCTCTCTATATATTTATTCGTGCTGAGGGGTAGAAGGCATTTGCTGGGGCAGATGTAAATTTCACAGCAGGGTTGTCCTTATTTGACCCTTAACAGGGAGTATTCCTCAATATTTCTCTGATGTCTTTCTCCATCTTTCACAGCTAGTTGAGCGTTGAAATATATTCCCATTTGCAAGCTCACTGACAGACTTCTGAGGTAGTCTTTAGTTCAGGTTGCATTGGGTTAAACCCAGATCAGGACTGGACATGATCCAGATAAACTCCCGCCTCTCTCTCCCCCTCATGTTTTCTTCAGGGTCGCTTCCATTTCCTGTTCTCTGAAAGTTTGATTCCAAGAACTGTAATCATAAATACAATTGCCTATGGATTCAAAAAGCAACATGACATCATGACTTTTGCGTAAACATACACGCCACTTTCAAGTCAAGTGGCGTGTTATTTATACGCATTTTGAGCTATCCGCGTGTATGCGTGTATATCTACGCCGTTATGTCCGAGTGATTCCGCGTGTATGTACACGCTGTTAAAAATCCGAGCGAAATAAAGCAAAATTTTGATATACATCTGGGGGAGCGATATTTTTCTTCCTAGGATGGTAGGGAAAGACTCATAAATGGAAACCAGTGACGGGTAGGTTTAGGGACGGGGTTGGGGTAGGTCATATATTTATATATACAGTAATGTAACGTTAAGTCAACGGCGTTCATAAACACGCTGAAAAGCGATTATGCGTGTTGATAGCACGCCAAAAATGGAAATACGAATTGGCGTGTCATACATACGCAGTTTCATGAGATCAGTCTGCAAAAACAAGTCTTTAGGGGATGAAAACTAAATATGAGAAAAACTGCCAAAAAAATTTAAAATAAACAACAACAACAAAAAGAAAATGGCACAGAGTTTTGGATATACTAAGAGTTAATCTTCACCACTGACGTCCTAGTGAACAGTTAAGTCACATGCTTGTCTCAGATTGTTTACTTGCACAGTCTCTCACAGTTTAAAATCCCTACTAAACTCAATACCACCCACCCACCAGCTCTCTCTCTCTCTATCTTTTTTTCCTTTCTCCACCCACCCTTTTTTCATGGTCAGTATTGAAACAGCCCAAGCAGTGGGAAAAAGTAAAACACGAAGCAAGTGTGTACATTTTCTTTTTTTGTGATTTTGTCATCGTCTAGTCTCTCAGGAAAACTGTGAGTACAATGAGGGAATTTTCTAGAAGCTGCAGGGGGAAAAGGGTATCTGTGCACTTACTTTTACTAACTGTGAAAAATACTTTTCCAACGATGCAATGTTTAAAAATGCTGCAGTAAGACTAAGTAATCTTAATGCTTTGATAAAAATGTATGAATAGGCCAGCTTTCAACAGATATGCAAACAGATGTGTTAAAGCATTACATAACGACTTCTTTGCTTTTACTCACTGTTGTACAGTTTGTTAAGAGTTCAGTGGGGGTCATTTTTAACTCTTGGCTTGAGCTTTTGCCAGTTTCGTCCATTTTAATGACAGCGTATTTGTGTCTCTCCCACTGCACATGGAGGGTGCAGAAAGTTTCAGCTTTGATAATAAAGCATTAAAAAAGGTTTAATCGTTGCACAGATGAATAAAGAATGATGTATTATATCATGACCATTTGCATTTTAAATAATACAAAATATGGTAACACCTTACAATAAGGTCCTATTAACTAACATTAACATATATTGTACTGTAACATTGTTATTTATTAATCTATTGGTAATGTTAGTTAAAAATACAACTGTTAGTTCATATTAGCTCAGGTCCATTAAATAATATTAACAGATTTGTTATCTCTTGTCAACTATTGTAACGGAACCTTAGTGTAAAATGTTACCAATAATTATTATAAAGATTTTTATGTGGCTCTCTTCAACCAAACTCCAGACTTCCCATCCAACTGTGTATCATGAACATGTGGATGGTGGAGACTTACTGTAATTAACAGCAAAAGATGATTATGTGACCAGACTGTACAAGCTGGGATTTGGATTTGATCCAGAGCAGGAGGAAAGCATACTAAAGCATCAGGAAGTTTATATACCTTTATCGACAGTATATGCAGAATTAAATAGCAAAAGGTCCTAAACTTAAGACATTCCCCTTTACTTAGGGCTTTGCCAGTACTAAAACTACTGAAGTAAATAGAATTATCACAAGTTAGTCCACAAAGATGAGAGTGGTCATACATCAAACAGTCAAGCTACTTTAATAAAATAACAGCAGGATCAACATAACACTAACAGTATGTATCTAAACAACACCAGACAATGAACAGAAACAAGGGCTTAAATACACAGGCTAATGAACTATAGGTACAAAACAGGTGTGCTCTAATGAGTAATCATCATTAGTAGCCATGACAACTAATGATGGTGGGAACAGGGAATATATAAGAACAAAGACAAGCAAACTAATCTTACTCCATGAAGAAAAAGAAAGAGAAACTAAGGTAAAACGTGACAAGAATTAAATATGCAAGCAGGAGGAAGTTAAGAGGATGACGTTCAACATGGCTTTAAGAAGATGCGGGCTCCAGCTAATAATGTATAGATCAGCGTAAGAAGTTAACCACCATTTGCATTATATTTAACCCAATCTGCCAGGTGCTGTGGTCTTTCTGAGGGGTTTTGAGATGCTGCACTTGACAATGGGACGTGTAGGGGGGCTTTTGTCCAGACGGGGAGTGGCCGCATTCAGCTCCAGCAGTGTCCAGATGGCCAGCCACGGCCATGGTAATGTCAAATGTCATACAAATTTGGAAATAATAAAATTAAGATGATGATAAACAACTTTGACATGCCAACTTTGTAATCATGTAATCAATGAGTGGCCACTCCATCAGTATGTTTTTATAAAATGCCACTTTATTCAAGAGATTTCTACTTTACGTCTGAAAAGCCTGTATTTTTCTCTCAATAGTCAATTGATTATTTCTTTCTGCTCTCTCAGGTGATGTGACCGAACAGGCGGACATGTCTGTACCCATGTACTGGGACCGTCTGGACACTCCTCTTCCAGACAAACCATACCAGGACACCCTCAGTGATGCAGACAAGAGCCTGAAGCAGAAGGAGAAAGGCCCCTGGAATAACCTCTCTAAAGAGGAGAAACTTGCCTGTTGGTATACCTCTTCCTTTTTGTCCGTTCTCCTTCTGGTCATGTGTCTCTTATTTAGTACTTTGCATTCAAAGGTAAATTACCGTAAAGAGAAATTTTATGGCTTTCCATCTATAGATTTGTGAGTCCATCTAAATTCTTCTAGTTGATAGATCAAATTGATGCGTGACACACCCTGGTTCGTGGTGTGTGATGTAAACCCAAGGCTATTGGCTAATTTAAAAAAACACACACACACACACAAAAAAAAAAAACACAAAAGCAAGCCCTTTGATATACATCCAACTTCAAGATCCAGCCATTTTATTGGGTTATTAAAGCTACACTGTGTTTTTTTTTTACCACCATCTAGCGGTGAAAAGGTATATGACCATCCAGTGAATATTAGTTTCTGTTCCTCTCAATTCCGATTTCGTTTTAACTCCTACGGTGGCCAATGTAGTCCAAGATTAACATGGCTTCCAGTTCGAGTGTTAGGCAGTTCAAGTGCTAACCCACGCGTGTTAAAACGCGAAAGGCGAAGCTTGAATTAACGGGGTATGTCCCTCTTTGGCTAATGTACTTTCAAGATGGAGGGGCAACATGGCGACCGACATTAGAGCCTTTACCCGTATGAATTTTCAATGGCATATTATACACTCACAAGAATACTTTATTACTTGAACGAAGTAAATATACATTAAAGGGTACCTATTATGGCATTTAAAATGTTCCTAATATTGTTCTGGGAGTCCCCAACAACAGTTTTACGAGCATGCCATGACAAAAAACACTTTTGTTGTCTTATAATATGCATTTATTTTTACCTGATTTGCTCACCGACTCCCATATGAATTGTTTAGCGAGTCATTTTTCCAAACCCCGCCCTTGCGTGACGCTAATCTGCGGTGATATGTTAGCTACAATAGCCCAAAGTTTAGTGGTAAAAGCACATTCAGTCTTTGTTTGCGTTAGCCCAATGCATAAACATATTGATAATGCAGTACTAAGAGGTAACGTTATAGCTATATTCTTTATGACAACTCCATTAACAACGACAAACACTTCACATATTTCAATACAACTGACGACCTATGCGCTGTGCGTACACAACACACACATACTTATTGAGCATAAAACATAAAAGTAACAATTAATATTAATAATACTTACAGTTTGTGATTCGGAGAAGGAAGCTGATCCAAATAAACTCGGTACTGAACCTTCAGTATCAGACGGCTCGCGAATCCATACTTTATAGCATTTAGGTTTGTAATAGAACGCTGCCATATCACCCTGTAGCCCAAGACTGGTTGCCCACTGAAGCTAAGCAGGGCTGAGCCTGGTTAGTACCTGGATGGGAGACCTTCTGAGAAAACCAGGTTGCTGCTGGAAGAGGTGATAGTGAGGCCAACAGGGGGTGCTATCCCTGTGGTCTGTGTGGGTCCTAACACCCCAGTGTAGTAATGGGGACACTATACTGTCAAAGAGCACCGTCCTTCGGATGAGACGTTAAACCGAGGTCCTGACTCTCTGTGGTCACAAAAAATCCCAGGATGTCTTTCGAAAGAGTAGGGGTGTAACCCCGGCATCCTGGACAAATTTGCCCCTTGGCCTCTGTCCATCATGGCCACCTAATCATCCCCATATATACTGATTGGCTTCATCACTGTCTCCTCTCCACCAGTAAGCTGGTGTGTGGTGAGCGTTCTGGCGCAATATGGCTGCCGTCGCATCATCCAAGTGGATGCTGCACACTGGTGGTGGTTGAGGAGATTTCCCCTCTTCTATGTAAAGCGCTTTGAGTGTCCAGAAAAGCGCTATATAAATGTAATGAATTATTATTATTGTGAAGCAATCATCTTCAAAATGACGCGAACACAACAAGGTCCGGGCTATACTTCTCTGGTATAGTTGTATATATGAACTGTAGCCACTTAACGTTAGTCTTCAAATGCTCCTCACTGGGCAGATGAAAAAAGTTTGCTTTTGCGTCGCACTTCAAAACAGCGTCTCGACATGTTAGTTTCCCCTGCGTCTCCGGCAGGGTTGCCAGGTCTGCACAACAAAACCAGCCCAATTGCTCATCAAAACTAACCCAATCATGGCCAAAAATAGTCAAATAGCGTTCCCGGGTGTTTCCCCAATAACAATCATGTTCCAGTGAGTAAAACAATCGCGTCAACCCGTGCACTACACAAACAACCCGCGGAAACAGTGCAGGCATTACGGACCTGGCAACACTGGTCTCCGAACGCAATAAGTGGGTGTATCTTATTCAAATAACTTGTCAAGTTGACGTCAACTAGACAAAGGAAAAGCATCGTTCGTCGAACGATTCATATCAGCGACTCAGAGTCGACTCTTACTTTTGAGAGACAATAACTTTGTATACGGTGAACTTTCATGTTTAAAACTTTGCAGGATGTTTTTGTTCACTTAGATCTATGTTACACACTACATGAAGGGCAATTTTCAAAAATCCATAATAGGTACCCTTTAATGAGCACATATATTTTTGAAAGAACTAGTGTTTTTAGCTAAGAATAAACTAAAAAAGTTACACAGTGTAGCTTTAAGGGAAATTTTCCTGAGAGGGCAAAGCACAGTATAGACAACATCATGGAGAACAATTAAAATGCATTTTTAAAAAAATATATTTTTCATTTATCTAATGTGATCCTCAATGGCAGTGTACAGGATGATGTTTAAAGAGTCATTCGCGGAGATGAAGAAACCAACGGGTGAGTGGAAGACCGTAGTGGGTGGCATCTTTTTCTTTATTGGTTTCACTGGCCTAGTGGTTCTGTGGCAAAGGTACTATGGTAAGAGAATTTCTTTTTAATTCAGTAGTTTAATTTTAATATTAGGATTAAAAATAAGTGAATAGGTCTGTTTAGGTTCAAATTTTTCTTTGCTTTCTCAGTGTATCCTCCCCATCCTCGTACCCTTGATGATGAATGGCAGGCCAAGCAGGTGCAGAGGATGCTGGACATGCGGGTGAACCCCGTGGAGGGCTTCTCAGCCAAATGGGACTATGAGAAGGGCCGGTGGAAATAAATGTAGGGAATGCAGCTGTGAGCGTCACTTCACCTTGCCAATTATCTGCCATTTGTCTCTGGCAGTCTTCATGCCATCCTTTTTGCAAACATATGAATACTATCCAATGGAAATCTGAACAAGTAACAGTGAGACTGTCCACAACACTGAATGAATCATAAGTGTTAATTCTTAACTAACAGAAATAAAACCTAAAAAATGTCTTTTGTCAGTGTGTCTTTGTATTCATTTAACAAGATAAACAGATACATAACCACGAGATGTCTTGTGAATTCAAGGTCTTTATTTAATTTAAATTATATCAGACATTTTAAAAGTCTTAAGACATAAAACAATTAATTCAGGGGTGAAGCTGTTTAAATAAACCCAAAACCTTAAAAAAATATTTTTCATTTTTGTCCCCCTTATGTTGAAGGTTAAGTTGGCTAAATACAAACACAATGAGCAACAAATACACTTCAAAAAGAAATGGAGTTTAAGGCCATAGGAAGGAACAATATGCGTTTACACGAAATATAAATAATTTAAAATCAACAAACGCCTTACATATTTTTACTAATATATGATGAGCTAGTCTAATTGTTAAGTTAACTAGTTTACATAGTGTCGTGCCAATGCTGGTACATTTCACTCTTAAGCATACTGTCTCACACACACACACACCACACACACACACACACACACACACACACGACAGACAGAGCATGCAAGCAGCAAATTTCATTACACGGAATGTATTCTGTGAAATCAGTGTCTATAGAGCAGCAAACGGTGTAAATGTCGGCAATTTCAATCTAAGACTCGACAACTATAAATGTTTACATCGTTATTTAAACGGTTCACTCGCAACTTGTTTAAAGGGGGTTTACCGGATCTAATGTTGCCAAATAAAACCTCCTTACATGCCAAACTTTATTTCAACGCAAACACAATTTTTAAATGTAGCCTTAGCCTAATGTATTTTATTGTAAATTATCGTCATTGAGTTATTGTAAACAAAGCAATTGGCCATTTCAGAAAAGCTGAATCTATAAAAAAAAGAGAGAAGGATTGAATAATGAGTAAATTACATTATTCCCTCTTTGGATTCATGAGCACTGATTAATCGGTGACAAAAAAAATTGATGTTGATTTTAAAACAAATCCCTTGAGCTGAGGGAATTTTGATTTAGTTCCTCTGGGAGTAAATCGGGGAAGAATACACATTTTCTCATACCTGCTTATTGTGAACTTCCCGCGGAGCCCTACGGCAGACATCTCTTTTCTAGGCTAGTTCTCAGAGGACGTAACGTTTAGGATTGGCATCTTTTGATTGACGCACCAAACGATATCGGCTTCCCCACGTGATATCCAAGCGGGGTTGAAGGCTGGAAACACACCTGTATCACCACTGCTTTCATCAATTCGGTTTGAATTACCCCGCTCGTCAATCATTACTAGTCGAAAAAAGGCGAGGAATATTCAACTTGACGTTCTGTTTGATTAACTGATGGTTTGAAGCCTAAATATAATTTCTCCACATCTCCGAGCGCTTTACCGAGTTTGACAGGAGCCGAGGGTAAAGCAGCAGGTGCGCGAGCAGATTGACACGCGCGCGCGCTGTGACAGGAAAGCGTTTAAAATGAGATTCGACAGGAATCAGGAGCTGTGAGAAGACGGAGAAGATTAGAGAGATTTATCCCAACTATTCTAAGGTTTGCTTTTGAAAACATGAATTACAATAAAAAATAAAAAAACGATGAAGCATAGGTTTCACTCTTTAACAGTTAAAAACAATGAGTTTAGACAAATACTATTTTTTTGTTTGTTTTTTCCACGGCAGCACCATGATGTTATCTGACCCAATATATGTCTGTCAGCCAGGGTTCAAAACATTGTGGACCATACACGGTAAGACCCAACTCAACAAATCTATGAATGCTCTAATATCTGCGGAAATAACATTTACACTTGGAAATGTGAATGCTAAAAGACCAGAATTGAGATGAGCATTTTAGCTTGGCTCTTTACATTTAATGTGTTGCAAGTGTCAAACTAACTTTTGCTTACTGAAAAAACCACTGCATGTGTCATTTTATACAAAAACTCAATGACTATAAGCTTGTTACAAATGCCAGGCCAGTATTCCCAGGACTGGTTGCATCCTCATTCCAAAGACCATACAAGACACCAAGCACTCTTGTGGCAATATGGTTTAATCTAATTACTTTCAGCTTAAAGTGTTACATTTTCTGTGTATAAAACACAGTTAAGTGTAGCCACAGGTACAACAGGAGTGATCTACTCACTCGTTGTGTATCCGCGTCTCCTCTAGCTCTAGTTACAACAATCTCAAAGGTATAAAGAGTTATACGTGATACCACATCTGAAGCTGAAACTTAGGTTTAATAAGGTTTAATAAATCAAGCGGCACCAAACATACAGAACTTTCTCTCAAACTGTTGGCCGTCTCATAACTGTTGGTCCTTTTAGACAATTTAGATGCTTTAGAGGCCCGTGCAGATAGTCACACACATTTAACGCTCATCAAATTCACATGTGAAAAGAAACAGAACAATAATGGGAAAAAAACAACAACAACATAAAAACACTCACAGACATATTTTATCTGTTCTCCACATTTTTCTATAATAGTAGAGATTGCAGAGGAAGCAGGCGCTCAAGTGTAGTGAGATGCCTCTGCTTTTGAGCTAATATCTGGCACTCCAGACTGGAATAACGTTCCCCAGAAATGTCAGTGCTGATTTACTGACTGAATACTTCAAATTCAGTTCAGATTCAACTTCTTTATCATTCGTTTAACTCACGAATTACAAATGAGCTTAAATTAGATTGAAAGATAAAATGTTAGTATCCTTGTCAGTTTTGCAAGTCTCTTTGAAAATGAGAGAATAATAAGGATACTTAAAAAGATTGACGATAGAGCTGAAAAAAAAAAAATACAGACAAAGAAGCAAGATTTGAAACTTTTCTCTCTTGACTGTTTTAGTAATTTTTCTCATTTCGTTGAACAGGGTGTAAGGATACACGGCTTTGCTTTTTCTGAATCAGCTAAAACCAAAGCACAGTCTGGGTCATGTGATGTGACATGACAGAAGCACTCCACTCAGTCAACAGTACACGGTGGGTCGGGATGTAAACATGACATTTCTTGGCAATAAAAGGGAAACAAATAAATCCAAAACAAGTATTTTTGAAGTTCCTTCATTTTAGCTGGAGGTCTAAATGAAGCAGTTGGTGTATTTGGATCTTCAGTTATTCTGATCCTCACAGGCGTTTCTGTGCAATGAGTGACCCGAGCACGACACCTGTGAGCAAGGTCATTCCAACCAGCAACCACTTCTTGAAGCTTTCTTGTGACTTTCTGCTCTCTGCTGCTGCATCTTTTCCAAAGATCTCTGCGAATCGCTCCTGCACAAAACACACAGAGAATATAATCAGATTTATTTCTACATCAGCGAATTTATGAAAATATGCACACATGTACTATATTATGTTATTAATGACTGAAATTGGCAGAATATTTTAATTTTGGTAAAAAATCTCATTGACGGGTTATGACAACTTCCACTTCTGAGAAATCTGGAAATGTGAAAAGGGTCAATTGTCACTAGATATTCATAAATCAGAGGAAAATATTACCACGATCAACCACCCAATAGTTATACTTCAGACACTAACTGACAAGCTCCTTCCAGCCAACCACTGAACTCCTTCAAGTGTCCCTTCCCATCAGGCCCACCCTTCCTGTCACAAGTTTGTGTGTGCAATAATGTGTTCATGCAATGACCACCAGGGGGCGAGATTTACCATGCCTGTTTCAAAGACTTCACTAACCTCATTTCTCAGCAGGATTCTGTAGCAACCCCAATTTTATTTGAAAAGCTGAAAGGGGATTTCAGGCTTTATAACATAACCCGTTTCCTCAGGGAACACACACACAAAAGTAGAGCGCACCAACTGCAGATGGATGCTGAAATAACTCAACTAGAGCACTGCAGTAAAAAGCAAATATGACTCATAAACATGCATGAGTTCATATCACCCTGACAATTTCTGAGGACAGAAATTTTTTTTTTTTCATCTCTGCAGTTTTCTCAATTGGATCTCCAGTGTAGATACAGGGTCAATACGATTTGTTTCATTGGCTTTTTTGTCAGTGGTATTACAGCAATGCAGCGATCAAGCCAAAAATATTTTGTGCATGCAGTCGATTAAATAAACACACACACACACACACACACACACACACACACACACACACACACACACACACACACACACACACACACACACACACACACACACACACACACACTTAAGAAGACTGATGTCATCCTCCAGTCTTTCCCTTTGCCCTAGTTATCTACACAAGCTTGAAAATATGGGAAGAAGAATGTGGAGGACTGGGTAAAACCATTCGACACTTAACACGTGCACTGTGGCAACATTTATCAGTCACAACAGAACTGGGGTTCTCTTTACAGTGAAACAAAACTGGATGTCATAGCATGTAGCAGGCTGAAGTTGTATGACAATTTTGTTTCATCTATTTTAGCCTTTTTAGTGCATATATAAATATATACCAAACTTTGTATATAAAATATATTTAAAAGCTAACAGAATTCATTTTGGGTTTTTTTTTTAGCAAGATATACGTGTAAACGTTGTATAACCAAACAAACTGGTTAAATGGCCATGGAGACCAAATATTGACAGATTATCAAAAAAGTAGAGGACAATTTAGAGAGTAAAGAAAATGATCGGGAGACAAGGAAGAAATGGGATCAGGGTAGTACACAGGCTAGACTTTTTAGTTGCACAGCAGCTTAATTTGTGTTGAGAACATTTTTTGAACACTAGGCCATAGCTCCAATACTTTGGGACCATTTTTCTGTATATTAATACTCTTCCGTGCTAGCTAGCTACTAAAGCAATCGGTCATGTTTCATATGAATTGAGAAGGATTGCTAAAGCTGAAAAATTACAAATATAAAAAAGGAGCAGCTAGGAGAGGTCAAATGGGTGTCTGTCGGAAGGACAATGCACAACAAAAATGCAAATGACCTATGGTAAATGAATGCATTCTACAAAGCCTCAACTATATAATCTGGGGAGGAGTTGTCAAATTTATTGACAGGTACATTGTTTTAACTGACAAAGTGGATGAAAGGGAGATTAATAAGAGGGAAGTAATCGACATCACTTAAGAGTCAAATAGGTTTGTTTTGGATATCAAACGTGTGACATTGTAGTCAGTCTGTCACATAGTGTGCATAGGAATGAGATCAGTTTCATAGGAAATGATATCGTAAGTGTGAGGGAGGGGTGATGGGAGTGGCAGAAGCTGATAACAGACATGCAGTTCGAGAGCAGAGGGGTTATCACAACCAGTGACGCAGCACATGACATCACAACTCAAGACTGTAACTCACTTTCACTTACGGTTAACACAGATACCTAAAAAAAAAACTCAAAAGCACTAGAACAATTAACCATAAAAGCAAACTACCATTTCACCGCACAATGACTTGAGTAAATATGATTTCTATCATGCACTTCCTCAGGCACACCTTTATCAACCTTGGGTAGTTTAAACATGACCCATGCCAACCTGATCATGAATGAGGAACAGAGAGGGCGTGCTACAGTCAATACAGTCAGACGGCAGAGGAATTTGCATCATGCTTTAACAGGTACATGAGTAACCCCTGCAGGAATGTTAACAAAAATGACTTGGCAGCAGAGCCAAGCCTAATGCACACATGTTAGAGTATCAGTCTGAGAAACTGTGAGAACAAGGTAGAAACAATGTACACTGGTATGACAAGAATGTGACTCTTTGGTTACAGTCCAATTCATAAATCAAAGACATGTTAAGGCATGCTTGTTGGCAGTAGGATTATGGTGCAACGCATAGCCTAGGCCAGGGGTTCTCAAACATTTTGGAGCCAGGGACCCCTTACAGGGGAAAAATATTTCCAAGGACCCCCTCATATTTGTAACAGTGACTGAGCCCAAAGTTAATGTGGGAGCGCTTAATGAAATTTTTGACACAAATAAGTCTTCACCCAGGGTCGTATGCAGGGTTTTTTAAATAGTGTACTGAGGTGCCAAAAGTGATCTTGCTAGGGGGGTTCGGGGGCAAAAAATGGGATAACTATAGCTATGTCAGTGGGCAGAGGAATACATTTTTTTTGTCAAGTAGATGACAATTTAAATTTTACAATGAATGATCCACATACAAAATGGAAATGCAGAATGTATAAGATTATTGTTCACATCACATCAAAGGAATGGCCTTAAATGAGAAATGTTTCAAGGATTATTTTGCATAGATGTTAATTCCAATATTTGAACACATTGTACACAAATAGGCCTATAGTACAATAATAATGGCAAATTATGTTTAAAAGGTGCTTGTGTTGTTAAATTGAGCTTATATCCACTGTAATTAGCTAAATAAAATAATGTTAATTTCATCCTGGACACAGTGTGCTTCTCAGTCATCATGTGAAGTTGATGACCTGTAGCTGGGAGAGCGGGGCACAAAGTAATGCTTTTTGACTTTCTCAGTTTGTGTAGGCTAAATTCACTTGGGGTTCAGAGTATTTATTTTTTCCCACATTAATTTCACACGTGTCTAGATCTTGTTTAGCGTACATCTTATCTCGCACTTTATGACGGGATAACTGAAGCGTCATGCGGAAATGCGCATTTTGACATTGACGAGCGCTGGTAGTCTGCTGAAAAAAATCGCTCAGATTAAGGTCAGTTTATCATCGCGATGTTTAATATCCTTGCAGCGCCAAATCAGAGTTAATATTAGGCAATTATTTCAAAACTTTCATTATATATATAGGCTACACATTGAAAAATTACAGAGGTCCAGACCTGCACGTATCAGCATCTTCACATGTGGAGAAATGAGATTGGAACAACAGCAAGTCGACAGTATAATGATTGACCGTCACTGCCTTCATAGTGTACAACAGACAAATTAAATTAAGCAGAACTTTTTATAAGTTCGGTGAGTATTTTATTTTGATAATGAATAGGTTTTGATGTAAAATTAGCAGTGCTAGAATTGACATAGCCTGTAATTAGGCGCGCACGCGAGACGCCGGCGCGAACACTTGGATTGTTTCCTCTGCAGTGGAAACAAAGGAATACTCTGGCCTGGGAATACTCTTATTTATGGTCATACAGTTAAGAGTACATCATTCAAAACGGCAAAATGTCATTTTTTTATTTGTGTATACATTAAAAATGACTACAAAATGTCATGCCTTTTAAAAATAAACAGGATGCCGGTTCTGCCGTCTCTGTCTCCGTCTGGCGCGCGCGTGCCCAAAAAACGACCAAAACACAGCGAATACTTGACGCACAGGCATAAGAAATATAGATAGATTATCTATCTATAGAAACCTTTAAGAGCATACTATTTTATTATTTGACAATAAATGCAATAGCCGATAAGTCACTTTGGAATAAATAGCAAGTTTTCAGATGATAAAGAAAACAACACTTATAGTCATGGAAAAACGGTAGGCTGTTATAAATTATTTCGCGGACCCCCTGGCTATCGTTCACGGACCCCCAGGGGTCCGCGGACCCCAGTTTGAGAACCACTGGCCTAGGCTATAGCACATAAAACACTGTAGCCAATGTGCAATCATGTACAAACACAGGCTATACATGATAGGTGAATCCAGGAGGGGCAGATATGGAGGTGTGTCTTAACCTTTTGAGCAGACATCTTTCATGCTGGAGTGAGTAAGCAAAATATCTGTCATGCATAATAAGCTTTAATTAACTAATCATCAGCTGAACTATCACAGGGCTTTGTCTAAAGATCCAAGAATAAGCAATGGTGATGCTTGCTTTAGAAAACTACTAATAAGCAATTAGATGTTGCATGAGTAAGCATTCAGCAATTAAAAGTATCTCTTTCATGTTCAAACTAATTCCATAATCATCTTTTTTTGTCCTATTCACTGAACAACAGGCAACTACAATGCGTCAGTTTCTTAGTTTCTATTTCAGCAGGGTTATTTCTGATGCTTCCCATCAAAAGTTAAAGTTGTATGTGTGTTCAGAATGGATTGAATGGATGTTTGGATAAAGCATTTTTAACATTGTCTTAAGCCTTGTATTTTTTAAATGAGTTGTAATAAATAAAGGCTTAGAACCAGTTTATTTGTAGTGCACTGACAATAGTTTTATACAATTCGTTTATTAATAAAAATTAATAAAAAAGACCTTGAGATATGTTTGGTGATTGTACCTGAATGAATTTATAATTAATTTGCTATATATCAGATCTATATATTTGTTTTCCTTAATTTTAATTAACCCTAACTTTATTCTCATCTGAATTATAAATAATTGATTTCCGTATAAAATAATACTACCATTAAAACACATTTGATTTTCTTTTTTAAGCAATGTAGAATGTGTAACTTAAAAATAAACAGATTAGTGCTCTGAGGACAAGAAATAAACCAATGTGATATGATGAATGTCCAAAAGATAGAACCCACAGACTGTTTTGAAATGGGGTTGGATAAATATGTTTTGCTTTTAAAACTGTGTGTGCGTGTGCGCGTGTGTGTGTGTGTGTGTGGTTGGGTGACAGTTGTAGGTTACAGTTTGACAAGAGTTTAGAGTGTGACAAAAGCACAATGTTGTATTTGATTGCGAGTGTACACAAATAAGTAAACACTTTGCAGTTTGAACAATGATGGAGTATGTTTTTGTTTCCAATGTTCGATTGCGCCCGCGCGCCTAACTCTCTCACACACACGCGCGCGCGCGCGCCTAAGTCTCTCTCTCTCTCTCTCTCTCTCTCTCACACACACACACACACACACACACACACACACACACACACACACACACACACACACACACACACACACACACACACACACACACACACACACACACACACACACACACACACAAGCGCGCGCGTAATGCAATCTTGACATCTGTTCATTATACGTTCACACCAAACGTGAACAGAGCGAAATTGATCGCCATCTAGAGTTTTATTTATTTTTATTCCGTGTATTCTCTGTGCAAATTCGCGCACTGAACCGTGACGCCCGTACAGTTTCGGTTCAATGCGAATAACTTATATGTACCGTTCCACCCCTAGACAATACAATATTATTGTAAATTATATCACATAAAAAGAGGTAGCTAACGTTAAATAGCTTTTGTTTTTGCTCCAAAAAGCTTGACTTACCTCGAATTTCACATAATTATGTTCCTACACGTTATGAGTTTCCATCAGACTCGCGTGGTTTAGGCTGTGTGCTTCAAGATTCTGACGCAAGTGATTCCGATTGGCCAAGAGAAAAAGTGCTAAGATTCCGATTGGCCCAGAGAAATGTCAATTATAAGAATTATCCAATAATGTTTCTCAATTCTAGCCTGCATGCATGCAGATGAAGGGCGGGCAGCATCCCCGACAAAAGCGACAAGTTTGCAAGTATGTAATCTACGATTCATTTGGATTAGATTCATATGGATTTATTTAAGTTTTGGTTGCATGGGCTTCCAATGGAGGGACAAAAATCTCTCAGGTATTATTAAAAATATCTTGGTTTCTCAAAAATGGATGAAAAACGAATGGGTTTGGAACAACATGAGGATGAGTAACTGAAATTCCATTTTTGGGTGAACAATGTAAGGTCTTACTTAATCCCATCCCCACCAAGCCAGGTACAGCACATGCCCTAACATGTCTCCAACAACACTGACCATCATGACAGCATTTATGACTCGGCTTTTAAGCAGTTCATTAACTAATGTGACTCTTTGTATATCTTGCAACTACACCTTAAAAGATCCACTCCTAAACTCACTGATTCACTATAGGTGTGACTGAGTGAAAAGCATTTGTACACAAACACAATCTGTCAAGAAAACCTGATTTTTACTGGCTCCAAACAGTGCTGAGGTTGTGCGAATGCTCCCAAGAGATACCGGCTGCTAGGCAGCGGGGACTGCCAGGCGTTTTCCACAGCCCTATCTAAACAAAGAGCACATACAAACCTGGCCCTGCAGGACAGAGTGAAACCAGGTGCAAGGTGCCTACGTTTGTTAGTTAGCATAGGCTAATATCCAAATAGAGGCCAAGAAAGGGGCTGATTCTGATCTTAAAAGGAGCACGGTGGGTGAAGGAGTTACTGGAGGGGTATAAAAGCTGGCACAGACGAACACCACAGAAACACTAAGTCATCCAAAGTTACAATACAGAGTACTGAGCTACTCTGTTGACATCAGTGTATTACATCAATTTGTGTGCGTGTGAGAGAGAGAGTAGTGTGTGTGTGTGTGTGTTTGGGAAGTTATGAGAGGATTGTACAGAGAGTTCAGTTTGGTCCGGTTGAGTCAGAGCACTGGGTTTCTCCACTGTTACACCATCCTGACCCCTTAACCCTCACCATGGCGTTTGTGAAACCAGTGACTTGAAAAGCTTGTTCGATTTCAGCCAGATGATTGATGATACACACACTTAGAGCATAACATGTTTTATTCAAAACACATCGTGTGTATGTACAGAAGCTAGTTTCTTATCAATACTTCCGTTTTAGACTTTTCTCACTTGGTTGACCAATGAGAGTCATTTGAGAAACAGTGAGAACAACATATTGTACACATAATGCCCCTCCAAGCCTCTATGCTGGATGTTGTGATTGGTTGCTAGTGTGTTCTGATTGGTTGCTTATTGACAAGTCCCCAGGAAGCTATAATCTAAGGATATATAGATATAAAAGCCAAGGTAAGAGGAGCTGTACTTGTAATATACCCATTTCAGTGAATTACCGAAATCTCCAAAAAATTTGGTCAAAACTACTTTTAAAATGTGTCAATTCTGACAACAGTAGTATCATAAATGCATCTCAAGTCACTAAAAGCTATTTTGAAGGCAAGGTCCAGTTAAAATGAATGCACAAGTAAATAAACTCCAGTAAATTATAGAGTGAATCCAACACACCATTGACTTTAAACTAAAAGGTGTGACTTCAACCAAAGTCCTTTTAGCCAAGTCCTGCCACTCGGCCGCCATTTTGGCAACGTCTCCCGGCAGCTATTTCGGACTAACAAGACCAGGCTCCTATCTAAATGAATGGACAGAGAGTCAGAACTGCAGTTTCACTGGTCACTGGGACATAAAAACTGCATGTATAGAAACAGCAGTAAAATATGATAAAATCCGCTGAAAAAGTTTGATGACTTTGCCCCAAAATAAGGTTTAAAACGCCCTTTCCCCCACAGGTTATACTTTTACTACGCATGCGCAAGGGTTCTCATCTCCGCTGTTGCAAACATCAACTGTGCGCATGCGTCAGTGGAACCAGACGATAGGCTTAAATGTTTCCCGGCTTGACTGTTAAAAGCAGACTAATGGCTTTCCAGCGGGAGGGGCAGGACATGTGCATACAACCGGCATCTTTGGCGTTACGGGTTTTCCCTATATAGTTGTATTGAGGATTGAGGAAGTGGCATGTCTCATATAACCTTTCCAGGGGTTTTAAAGTGGGGTCTGCGGACCCCCGAGGGTCCCATTGCTAGGAGGTCTGCAAAATACGTTTTATATTCCAAAGTGACTTCTATAATGCATTTAACGTCAAATAAGCAAAACATCACTTCAAGGTTTCTATATATATATTTTTCTTGTCTGTGTGACAAGTAGCCAGTAATCTCTGCTGAGTTTTGGTTAATTTGTTATTGAGACCAAAACTGCAAGTGCATTTTGTTAGTTTTCTTTATTTTACAAAAGTACGACGTTTTGATGTTATTTTGAAGGTGCACAAATACAATTTACATTTATGCATTTGGCAGACGCTTTTATCCAAAGCGACTTACATTGCATTTCAAGGTACACATTTATATTCTTATCAATTCTTGCTTTCCCTGGGAATCGAACCCATGACCTTGGCGTTACAAGTCATTACCATTTTGAATGATGCCTTACTCTTATTTGACGTATTTTAAGATGTTTCCACTGATATAATCCAAGTGATCTAATGATTCGTTCATGAAGCGATTCATGTTGAATGAGAGGTACGCGAGCAGATTCAGGTTCACCTAAAATAAGTTTGTTATAGGCTTGGCATTTTAAATAAATGGTGTTTGTAATGAATGGCACTATAATTTATTTTAATTTTATACATATATTTTTTTTCATTTTTCTCTGTTCTGAATAGGCCTACCATTAAATTTAAAAGTTTTGGGATTAAAGGATTTCTGAACCTAATAATAAAATGCGAATTATGCGACTCATACACTGATGCAACTTATTTGTGTTTTTTCTCTCAACAATGCATGTTTGACCTGATTCGACTTACAGGTGCCACTTATTTCATGTAAATATGGTAAATAATAAAATTGAGCTGTAGCCTATTATTAAAATGTACATTTAGAACAGAGACCGTTTCAACCAATAAAACAAGCATAGCATGTTCATTACTCTCACCCACATTACCTTTGGGTTTAATCACTGTTTAAAATATGAGAGGAACATTTTCTACCCTATAGGGGTTCCTAACTCCAAAAAGTTCAAAAACCCCTGAAATTTTTCTGCAACCTGTGTTTGAAATCACATACTCTCTGAGTAGTTACTTCTTTTACATAAGTATTTACTTGACTGTTAAAAAAAGTATGTTCTATGTATGTATTATGAATGTCATCCGGGTTAGGTTGTGTGTGGGGGGGGGGGGGGGGGGGTTGAATGGATGTTTGGCTACCCAGCTAACGATAAGCCTAGCTAACGTTACAGGGATATTCCACCATTTGGGGAATTAAGCTCATTTTCCACCTTCCCTCGAGTAAAACGATAGTTTTTTTACCGTTTTGGAAACCATTCATACCACTTTTAGCATAGCTTAACGTAATTTATAGGTATGACGACAACACTAGGGGTGGAACGGTACACAGAAGTCACGGTTCGGTTCATACCTTTGTTCAGACATCACGGTTCAGTACGATTTTGGTACAATGGAGTGAAAAGCAAAACAAAAATATAGATAGCATTTTCATTGTCTTAAGCCTTGTATTTTTTAAATGAGTTTTATTAATAAAGGCTTAGAACCAGTTTATTTGTAGTGCACTGACAATAGTTATATACAATTAGTTTATTAATAAAAATTAATAAAAAGACCTTGAGATATGTTTGGTAATTGTACCTGAAAGAATTTAAAATTAATTTGCTATATTTCAGATCAATATATTTGTTTTCCTTAATTTTAATTAACCCTAACTTTATTCTCATCTGAATTATAAATAATTGATTCCGTATAAAATAATACTACCATTAAAACACATTTATTTTCTTTTTTAAGCTAATAAAAATAAACAGATTAGTGCTCTGAGGACAAGAAATGAAAACCAATGTGATATGATGAATGTCCAAAAGATAGAACCCACAGACTGTTTTGAAATGGGGTTGGATAAATATGTTTTGCTTTTAAAACTGTGTGTGTGCGTGTGCGTGTGTGTGTGTATGTGTGTGTGGTTGGGTGACAGTTGTAGGTTACAGTTTGACAAGAGTTTAGAGTGTGACAAAAGCACAATGTTGTATTTGATTGCGAGTGTACACAAATAAGTAAACACTTTGCAGTTTGAACGATGATGGAGTATGTTTTTGTTTCCAATGCTCGATTGCGCGCGCGTGCTTAACTCTCTCACACACACACACGCGCGCGCGCGCAATGCAATCTTGACATCTGTTCATTATGCTGCGTTCACACCAAACGTGAATAGAGCGAAATGTATCGCTATCTAGAGTTTATTTATTTTTATTCCGTGTATTCTCTGTGCAAATTCGTGCACCGAACCGTGACGCCCGTACAGTTTTCGGTTCAATGCGAATAACTTACATGTACCGTACAATACAATATTATTGTAAATGATATCACATAAAAAGAGGTAGCTAACGTTAATTGAATCAAGCTAACAAATAGCTTTTGTTTTTGCTCCAAAAAGCTTGACTTACCTCTAATTTCACATAAGATTCCTACATGTTATGAGTTTCCATCAGACTCGCGTGGTAGACGCTGTGTGCTTCAAGATTCTGACGCAAGTGCTAAGATTCCGATTGGCCAAGAGAAAAAGTGCTAAGATTCCGATTGGCCCAGAGAAATGTCAATTATAAGAATTATCCAATAATGTTTCTCAATTCTAGCCTGCGTGCATGCAGATGAAGGGCGGGCAGCACCCACCCACCCCCCCCCCCCAATAGAAAAAACTCTCCGGTTCTGCGCGATTCACGTAAATGACCCAATTGACCAAGAATACGGCTATTTTCGCCGGAAAGCGACAAGTTTGCAGGTATGGGATACGCGCTTCAGAATTTTGGCGGTAGAGGGAATTTGTAAGACAACCGTTTATCCCGCCCCTCGGATTGAGGCATGCCAATGGTGAGTTCCCAGACCTAACATCTTGATGTGGGTCTGGCTTGCCAGGCTAATTATTTTTCATATTTTTACCCAAAATAGGGTGTGTGAGCATTGAGCACTATAAACACGTGTAATGTCCGTTTCATTCATACTGGAAACCAGAAAGCTTACTTTGCGCAGGTGGTCACACACTAGCACAGTGCAGAACAATTACAGAGAGACCGGGAGGGCAGGATTTCCTCACAAATCGCTGAGGAATGCAGGACACCCTCATTCCTGTGTGGAAATCAGCTGATTTGAAACGTGCTTTAGGGTAGGGTGGGGGGTGGGTGGGGGGATGGGGATGAATTCCAACTGTATGGTGTCAACAACTGGCTTTGCTATTTCTCACTCAATCTCTGCTGAGTCATTCAGACTTCAAGCTGAAACCTGAAATGTCCAGTCTTTGTTATAAAGGGATGGTGAAGAGAGTGAGGAAAAGAAGAAAAGAGGTAAACAAAAAGAAAAAAGAAAAGGGGTAAACAAAAAGAAAATGTACAGAAGCAAGACAAACTCAGTTAAACCATCACAAGGCATGTAACAGTCACGGTGTATTTGAAAATTACACAAATGTTGCCAAACAAACAGGATGTCAATGTTTTTGGAAGGAAGATTCACGTTGCAACATTTAGATAAGTCATTTAAACATTTAAACCTACTAGTCTCTATTTTCATGCTACTAGTACTTATTCATTAGATACTAGTTCTTATTATTAGATACTAGTACTTCTTCATTAGATACTAGTCACTACTGAAATAAGTACTAGGACCTAAAGAATAAGCACTAGTAGCTAATGAAAAGGCACTAGTACTTAATAAAAATGGATAGCATCTAAAAAAATAAGTATTAGTAGCATGAAAATAGAGACTGGTAGGTTTAAATGATTAAATGTTAAAACGGCTTGCCATAGATGGTCTGATCAAATTGATGGTCATCATCTCTTTGGTTCATGACGACAATGTGATCTCACTTTAAGAGGGAGACAGATGCTTCACAGCCAAGTGGCATTTCTGATGTCAGCCTGGTATTTACTATTTAAATGTCAATGACATCAGCCCACACCTACAGGCCAGGCAAACATTTATCATAGTGTCTCACTTTTTATAGAGAGCAAGTGTCTCTCTCTGGTTTATGACATGTGGGTTTAGTGGTCCACAGTTAGAGTAGCACATTCTGCATCCCCTCCTTAATGGTCCCTTAAATCTCAATAAAATGATTGAAAGACGCAGCCAACCTTGTTCAGGCCACTTTTATCCTAGGTTAATATACTTTTTTTTTTTACTCTTAAAATTTTGAAAGGATGTCAGCACTGCTTTTAACCCGTTGAATTTTGAATTATCTGAATTTTCCTGAATTGTGTTGCCTAGTGTATAATGTGAAACAAGGAATGCAATGCTAAATGTTGAGTTGTTTACTGACAGACAGCCAAATATGAACAGCCTCAGCCTCATTCATTTTTAAGTTCAAACAACCCCAAGATTAAATTTTAGCACAAAAGTTTAAATAGGGATCCACCAATATTAAATACAAATATAAATAGTTATTTACAAGTTATGGCTAATATTAAAATTCTATACTATTTTGTCCAAATATATATAAAAAGAATGATTAAAAACTAAAATCAATTGCTATAAAATGCTACAATTGAATTTAGGCATCATATTACAAATGTACAGTATAAAAAAATGAATATTAATTTCCTAACGATTAAATTTAACAGTGGTCTTAGATGACGTAAATTGATTACTAAATTGTAAATTGTAATTACTAAATTGGTGATTTTAGATGACAGACAGTAAAAGTAAGATTACTAAATGTAAAAACAGGGAAATAAAGCAATCCAAATGAAATATCCAATATTGACCAATAAACAAATAAAAATGTATAAAAACCAAACATCAGTTTCCCAAGCACAGAAAGTACAGTCACCTTAACCACAGCAACACTGCCTGGACAGATTATGTTTCTGCAACTCTGTTCCTTCATTCACATTCACCGTACTAACTGTTCTCAGCATGTACAGACTTTATTATCTATTCTCCTACATCCAATTATCCCAATTACATCAGTCTTTGCCCAGAAACATTAGTTTCATTATGTAATAATTTAGTGTGAGGACACCTGATACATTAATTTGGTTTAAAACCCTGCACCTCAAATTTTGCTGACAATTAGAGCAACAAAACAGACTCCACTAAACCATCAGCCCAAATTAAATTTAGATCACAGAACATCCAATCAGATCACAGCATGTAAAGTCATTTGAGCAGTACACCCGTTTTATTTTAGGTCATATATCTGGAGGATCTGTCTGTGGCAGGTGTCCTTTGTACCCGCCTGGCAATGTGGCCATGTTTGTGCGTACTGTAAATGAATTAAAGAGAAGATTAATGAGTCAGGAGAGTGGGGCTCAGACTCCAATCTGTTTCGTATCTCACCGGGAGACATCAGCTCCCATTCTGTCAAGCAAATCCCAATGAGCTGGGAGACACACAGACCACATACGTCCACGTACATACAGACCATAGCATTCATGCATGTTCTTGGAAACACATGCAGCCAGATTTACCAGTCTCTGACCTAAACTGGCGCTTACAGGCAGACATGGCCTCTGGGGATATTTGCCAGGAAACAGACTGTAAGACTTATGCATATTGGATGGCGCACCAGCCTGAAACAGAGCATGCAAGTACATGAATGTGGTGCCAAGATATAGTCATTAGGGGTGGGAAAAAAAAAAAATCGATACAGCATAGTATCGCAATATTTTCTGTGGCAATACTGTATCGATACACAGGCGCCAAGTATCAATCTTTTTTTGCAATATTTAATTGTAAAATCTGTTATACTTTCCGGTTTTCTTCATAGGTTTCTCTATTTTTCCACTGCTTAAGAACATGGGTTGAATCCGAAATCGCCCCTAAACCCTCATTCACTAAGTCAGGCCTATTCCCTAAGTTAGTCCACTAATACTGTTCACTTGAAGGAGTGAATGAAAACGAGTGAGCGAATTCGGACAGCCGTTGAACGTAAGCCGTCCACGTAAATGCAGTGCAATGTGGGACAGAGCCGCGATGTGACACGTGTCCCATTTTCTCACAAATGTTCATTTAAGGCTTTATTTAAATCATTTAAGACTGCTCTTATGAGGACATTAAACAAAACGGAGATTTTGGCATAATTTGTGTGTGTAATGATTTGTTCAAGCCCGAAAGAGAACTCGATACTGACACGCGTCTTTTCTGTGGGTCGTGTGTGTGTGTAATACAGGTAGGATTTAACGGATACTGCGTAATTGCGTTAAAAAAAAAAGTTTGTTCTTGCGGTGCCACGGTGGGCAAGTGATGAAACCGGTGTTGCGACTGAACACCGTGTAACACAGACTATCGTAGCAAGCCTAGAGCTCACCATTCATGTGACCAATGACTCCTATTCAGAGAATAATTAGAGAGTCCTGTCCTGTGTCCTGAATGTTCAAGAACAAGTTTTCAAGTTTTTACACTTCAGTTAATGTGTAGAAGATAATGTTTACAGAATTAAATGTGACATTTATTTAAAGTGAGTTGAGCAGTCTTATTTTCCTCATTTTTGTAATGCCTTTGAATAATATGGGGGACATGAATCGCAATATATCGCAGAATCGAATAGCAAAACTTGCTGTATCGCAATATATTGAGAATCGCAATGCTATCGAATCCTCACATTTTTGCCAATTCCCACCCCTAATAGTCATGGTTTGTTTTCAAAAATCACAACGCTGCATCCTACAAATGGAATTGACCAAGATGGTGATTTCCCTAAAAAGTAAACACTGTGTTAGGCTACGTTCACACTGCAGGGCTTAATGCTCAATTCCGATTTTTTGAAAAAATCCGATTTTTTTGCAAGGCCGTTCACATTTCCAATTAAATGCGACCTTTAGTGATCTCCTGTGTGAACGTGAAATGACCCAGAAGTGACCCGCATGCGCAGAAGAGTACTCAACGGTCAACGACGTCACTTGCTGTTTGCGGAAGTACCTAAACATGAATGTCAACAGTGGAGCTCGTTTAGCAATATTAAAGTTATTTTCCCAACAGAGCCAGCACAATTACAATCTTTTCGTTTTAAGAAGAAAATTAAGAAGGAGGAGAGCGTTTGAGCGCCTTCGATTAACTCACGGGAAGAGACACGTCTGTGGCGGACCATAACAGTGCAACACGTTGGAGTGTATTGACAGGTGCGTGCTATCGGTGCTATCGTACGATAGCTAACTTGTTTATCTTCTCATTCCCGCCTACTTCAACGCAGAATTATGACGTTTGTCGCATATCAACGGCGTGCGGGTCGGATACATGCGACCTGGCCGTTCAGATTGAGGTCGCATTTCAAAAGATCGGATACGTATCGGATTTGGACCACATACCCAAGTGGCCTGGGTCGCATTTGAAAAGATCGGATCTGTGTCGTTCAGACTGTCATAAAAAGATCGGATACAGGTCGCATAGGGGCAAAAAAATCGGAATTGGGTCGTTTCAGCCTGCAGTGTGAACGTAGCCTTAGTGTTAATTTTGTTAACAAAATCTATGATGAAAAATGGTCGTTGATGACCTTTTTTCCCCATGACTGAGACGATGACGAGATGACACAATTTTGACTATATCATTTGAGTATATCAACATGCAAGATTGTTGACGAAAAAAGACGAGACTGAAATGTTATCTTTCATGCTTGCGGTTGCCAGATGCAAACATGCTTTTCTGTTTTACTTAATATTTGTATTCTGGCAACCATGCGCATTTGCTCTCTCTACACTGTGGAAGCGCCGCCGATGATCAGAAAACAGACAAACAAATAAGCTGGAATTTAGAGCGATCTCCATTGAGATATTTTGCTTTAAATTAAAGTGTCATTCTGTATTCTGTCACTTGCGCTGTTTGCTGCAACCTTCTCAATGATGAACTGTAATAAATCCAAACATGAATCTCGACTATTGTTTGCGATAGAGGTTGAATAATTGCACTTGATTATGTAACCTTTGTGCGACAGAACAAAGTCTTTTATGTTGTTTTAAAAGGCAGGGTAGGACATTTCAGAGCAGCTAGCAATAGCAAGTTAGCTTTTAAAGCATGAGATCCCACCCTCCCTTAAGAACGCTCTCCAAAGCCATGCTTCCTTCAAAACTTATGAACGCACACAGCCGAGTCTGCACGGGTAGAAACATTGTCTCATTGCATTCGGACTGAATTCGATTGGACGAAAATGATTTAGTCTTAAAACTGGCAGACGAAAGGAGAGTTCCGGAATCCTGTTAAAAATGGTCATTATTTTTGCAATTTTTCTTTCTCCTCCTTTCCACAAGAACTTGCACTCCTGTAGCATCTGTTATGGCACTTGCTATGGAACCATGAACCATGATGAAGTATCAGCAAAGGATTCATTTGATTTCTAGCTATTGCATTAGCTTGACTACTAGTTATATTTATGGAGATGAGAACTAGAAACTCACCCTGTACAGCTATGATCAGCTGTTCGGCCGGACTTTTGATGTTGTTACGGAAAGGCCGAAGCTGATCAGTTGTTTTTTGTCACATGACCTGCGGTGTGCTTGCGGCAGTATAAAAAGTTGAGATGTTTCATCTTGCCGCGACATAGGCGCGCCTGGAAAAAGTCACTTCCATTCATTTCATTTGAGGACAACTTATGCCGCTTTTCCACTACAAGGTACGGCTCGGCGCGGCTTTTCCACTGCAGTTTAGTAGGCTACCGCTTCAAATTGGGTGGGTTTATAAATTGCTTGTTAAAGTTGCTGAAAAACTTTCTCTCTGTGGATCTGCTCCTCGGCTACCGACGAGAGGAACGCCTGCACCTGGTCTACTGACCAATCACCACGATTCAGCCGGTTCTTTTTTCAAGCAAGTTGTTTAATAAAAATTATGCAAACAAATAATACTGCGGTGGCTGTTTCTGACTTTAAATCTAACGGTTTGGTGTCTCGTGTTGCAAATCAGGGCTCCAGACTAACTTTTTTACTAGAAGCACTGTAGCCCCTGTCTGAGAATTTTAGGAGCGGAAGCAGAAAATTTAGGGGCACACCTTAAATCAGCTTGCAATGCAATTCTTAAAATTTCCCCCAAAATAACTAATACTGACAAATTCTTTAATAATAAATAGACTTAACGTACAGATATATGCAGTTTATTTTAAGTTCACAGGGCTTCAGACTAACATTTGACATTAGCAACTAACATTAGCAGCACTGAACTAATAAAAGGTCCGTGAAGCAAAAATGAGTAGCGCATTTTCGTCCCGCTTTCATTTTGTTTGCATTCGCTGCTCGGCAATGCAAAACCTAAATATTTGGTTGTACCGCCAGAAAAAATGGTCGCAAAATGTGACCAATTGGTCGCAGTCTGGAGCCCTGCAAATCCTCTGACCAATCAGTGATCTGTAGTGTTTTCACGTCCCATTTTAGTATCTGTTCGGTGCGCTTGGAACTTCAACAGAGGTGGTATGCTACCATTTAAAGCGAGCCGTACCGTACCATGCAGTGAAAAAACGGCACCAAGCCGAACCGTGCAAGCGTGCATTTGTTTTGTTTTTTTGGCACTTTAATTACTTTGAGGTGTTCATACTGTTTATACATTTTGAAGTAAAAATTATTTAATAATAATTAAAGGGATAGTTCACCCAAAAATGAAAATTCGTTACAAACCCGTAAGACTTTCATTTATCTTCGGAACACAAATGAGACCTTTCTGTTCTCTCCATTAGACAGCTACACAACTACCACTTTGATGCTTCAAAAAGTTCATAAAGAAATCGTAAAATTAATCCATATATGAATTTAGTCAATTTTCTTAAGAGACACGATCGCTTTATATGATGAGCAGATTGAATTCAGGCTTTTATTAGCATAAAAATTCATCAGCGAACATAAACAGAAGCTCAACCAAACCTGCTTGACGCGTGAGAACAAAGGGGAAGCTCAAACATGCTGCTTAACATGAGAATGAACCTCATGCTTGAGCTTCCGTTTACCATAACTGATTTGAGTTGATGAATGTTTATATGTGAATAAAAGCCTAAATTAAGTCTGTTCCTCAAATAAAGTAATTGTGTCTTTTTAGAACATTTGGACTAAATCACTCAATTCATATTCATTCATTGCATCCTTAAAGATCTTACTGCGCTCCTACATTTTTCAACTTAGGAGCACATGTGCTCCTTCTGAGAAAAGTTAGCGTCAAGCCCTGGCCTTTATTTACAACTGTGCCTAATCCTACTGATGGGGCATCAGATTTTTCTACATAATCTGATCTCAACTAGAAGCTATACAGGAATGAGAGAAAGCTGGATAGAAAGAGAGAGGCTTTAATGAAGACAGAAGGAAAGGGATGGAGAGAATATAAAACAGAGGATAAATAATGACGAGTGAGTGAGTGAGTGAGTGAGTGAGTGAGTGAGTGAGTGAGTGAGTGAGGGAGCTCATGACCTGATTTTCCAGCATAAGCCAGTTCAGTTAGAGCAGAGCAACAGTCATGCTACGTCCAGAGCGGCACAGGCGAGAAGCTGATCTGAGCTCTACCTCCCCCAGCTCCTAATCTGCTATCAGCCAGGCGTCACACACTCAGACTGAGCTTTCATTCTGAGTTCTCTTTCAGTCATACCTGAGACATCTCTGAAGCACTGTGGTGATCTCATGACTCAAATGACTCCATCTCTTCATGACTCAATCTCAAAACTACAGACATGCTTAACTTAAATTCAATCATACTATATGATTGATAGATTAATTGATTTAAATCAATCTTCGATTTGTTTTAATATCGATTTTTAAATCTCAAGATCAATCTTTGCCGTTTTCAGTTGATGCATTAACAAAACATCACTTGTAGTGTGCCTGTGCATGCTTTTGAAAGTCTTAGCTTTCAAATTGTCAAATTTATCACAAAATTCAAACAATGATGTTGTTTTGTCGCTCTTTTAATGCAACGTGACAGATCCCTGTAGCCACCACAGTTCAAGCAGCAGCACAGAGTGTGATTTGAATTTATACATATTTATTATATCTAGTGTTTAATTCAGACTCTATTGTTAATTTTAACCTTTAATCCTATATGTATCAACTGACAGGGTTCCCTGTAAAGTTTACAGCATTGTGAGAATTGTTTTCCTTAAGAACTTAAGTACTGCAACTGACATATCTAAATTAATTGAAATTGAACTTATTTGTGAAATCTGTCAATAACCAGACCTATTATTTTGCGTGATTTACACTAAAGACATCATGCTGAATGAATGAAATATTTTATGTAAGCATATGACTTTAAAGGAGAACTCCGGTCAATTTTAGAACGGTCAGGTTTAGAACTTGCCCCATTGAAGTCAACAGGGTGCGAATTTTAAAAAGAGGATAACAAGGTGTAGGCAACACCGTTTTTTGTCGGTTTAGTCTGTACTGACAGCACTCCAAATGTACAAAAAAAATGAGCTCAATGTTAAAATTGACCGGAGTTCTCCTTTAATAACAAATGTAGTTATTGGATAACTTCATCCATATTTCTGAGTCATCCTCCTTAAATATTCTACTATATGATTCACACATTTGGACCCTGTGCTCTGCCTAGCTAGAGGCTGTTCAACATTATGAGCTAAAGCGAAGGGGCAGACGAGTCGACCCATTACGAAAACATAAAATACAGTTGCTTTTCATAATTGACAGTCATAATTCTGTCAGATGAACAAGGAGCTTAATGTGGTCCACTGCTCAGTGGAATGGCGACAGAGCCACTAAAAGGTTAGCAGGTCCTTTCAGTGGGCCGTTATTTGTGTTATTAGAGGCTAATTGCAGTGCGGTTCGATGGCGCTGGCTAATCTTGGCTAAAGTGCATTAGGAGAACAGGGCCTAAATGTGCAGGTCGCTCTTCCACGCGATTGACCAACACAGAGAGAAGTGTGTGTATGCGTGTGCATTGTTAAGATTTTTAATTAGCTAAGAGGAGCTGCAGGTAAGAAGCTAAATCCACTGAAATTGAACATCACACATGTAAACAAACACACTGGGAGCGTCACAAAAACATAAAAGAGCAAGAATAAGGAGGAAACTTTGTTAAAAATACACTAGGTGTATTCACAAACACTTAGGTGGGAGAAAAACTAATGACAAGGCCGATTACTGACTCAAATGTGCTTTAGTTGTATATGTGCATTTATGAATTCATGCATTTAAACAGACAGTTAACCAAAAAATTAAAATCCTGTCTTTTACTCACTCTCTTATTGTTTCAAACGATCTTTCTTTACTCCATGGAGCAAAAGAATAACATTTTTGGAAAATGTTGATGCTGCTTTTTTCCATACAAACGATTGGAGTTCATACTGTCATACATCTTCTTTTGTAGCCTGGCATGCCAGACCTACATCAAGATGTTAGGTCTGGGAACTCTCCATTGGCATACCTCAATCCGAGGGGCGGGATAAACGGTTACCTTTCAAAATCCCTCTGCACGCAATAGGATAACGCTGCAACCAACCAGAGCAACGAACGGTTGTGGATGAGTGAGTCCCATGCGTTTTTCCAGCAGCGGAGCTAGTTGATATATTAAACTTTTGCCGTATCAGGTCGGCAAAACTCCGAACACTTCTTCCTTTTTTAAGAATGACTTAAGTGACGCTCTCTTAACTCCAAGTACTCCAGAGTCGCGGCAAAAGCCGATTCGAAAGACCGCTGCATCTTCATTGTTTTCAAGTAGCAGGGAAATCACCTATGGAAATCACGCGGAACGTCATGAACTGTGCCGTTATTGTGTTAAGCCCGCCCACCGACTCTATACACGTTGTGATTGGCCTGACCAGTTTTTGGTTTTTCCAGCTCAAAAGTCTATGGAGAGTTGCTAGACCACACTGGCTGCGAAATAATTTTCGCTGCCGCTAGGGTGCGTCTAGATTTCTAGGCGGCTACTTTTGTGTTTCACAGAAATCAAATGTCTGGAAACACTTCACAGAATTTTCACTTTTGGTTGAAAAAACCTCTTTAAAATCTCTAAAAATCCTACATAATTATGCCTCTACTATTAGCTACATGGACCAAAACAATCCTTCCCTCTGCCTCTCCAAACATTCCGTTTGGGATGCTCCGTCTCCCCCTGTGACCCTGGCAAAATGGAAAAGCCCAACCTTCCTTGAAGGTGAACCCCCCCCCCCCCCCCATCTCCCCCTGCCTGTGACATAAGAGGAGTGCACTACCATAGCATAAGTCCTTTTCTCATTCTCTCTCCCCCCACTTTTTCTCTTTCGCTGGTGACAAGGCTGCTGGAACAGACTGAATCCCACCATCTGTTTACTGCCATTTTCACTCAGTCAGCCACACATAAACCAAACACACACATAAAGGCATGTGCATGTACTCCAAAAATGGAATTACCCTGTGAAATATAAAAAGAAAACATTTCAAATGCTGGTGATGCATAAATCTGGAACCAAAAGGTCAGGGGTGAACTACAACCTTGAAGATAGCAACATGTGGCGCCACTGACAACAACAGCAAGTAACACAAACATTAGCTTTAAGCACTAACTGACTAGGGTAAAAATGATGTCTCTTAGTGTATATAGAGGACTACATCACATCTGGATCACCATCTCCACTGCTGTTATCACTGTGTGTTTACAGCCAAACTCTCACCTGGCCTCTGCAGGCGTGCGTGTGTGTGTGTGTGTGTGTTTCGTTCACCCGCAGCTCCATTGTTTAAGGTAATCACATGCTCAGCGTGTGCTATATACCTTCAAATAATTGCACAAATGAGAGGCGCCTACGTGTAAACATGCATGAAATGGAACAATAATGCACATATTGCATTTTAAATGCGACGTGTTTGATCACAAACTCAGACACAATTGACCAGGGAGTACAAAAGCAGATGTATAGTCTGTCATGCGACAGACACAGGCGCAGAGTGGGTGGTGACCGTGCTGATGTATCGAAGCTTGACGAGTGATTGCGGGAGGCATGCCACAAACACGGATGTCTTTGCGCCTGCCAAATCAATAGAGATGACCAGTAAGGTGGAGGGATGATGGATGGACGGATGGATGTAGAACGAACGAGACCAAATAAAGGGGTGAACGGGGACACTAACGGCGGTGACGCTGGCATGTTGTTGCATGTCTGATCTGCAACACGTCCAACCACGTGAAAGACCGAGGGAAAGGCGGGGGAGAGCGACCGAAAGAAAGAAAGAAACAGAGAATCGAAAGAAAGGAAGGACACGAGCTGGAGGCGGGAGGAAAAGTAAAAGTGATGGAGGATGGGGAGTAAGGGGTGGTCCCGTGGGTGTTCCTTGTACAAACATGATAGACAATGGGACGAGGTGTGTGTGTATACGGTGCGAGCATGTTTGTACTTGGACGCGTATACGTTTGATGAAACTCCCGGTAACAGTTCTACGTCACACAAAGACTTCTGTTGTAGTGACAGTGATTAAAACGTGATAAAGACGGGCCATTGTTTATCAGCATGCATGAACGCTTTACTGCTAAGTGTGTAGTTTGTGAATAATGATTCGTTGTGTTTGGAAGTCACTATTCTAGTTAGGGGCAGATTGATAGTGAAGGAACCTTTGCTGGACGCTAATGAGGGTTTCTGAGAGACTACTGCGACAACACCACACATACACACACACACACACACACACACACACACACACACCACACACACACACACACACACACACACACCCCAAAGCAGGTGTAATAAGATTGAAAAGGTATGGACCCCCTCCCCCCTCCCCCGCTGTATCGTTATTTTGCCCTCAACTCTCATCGACTGCAAATCATTTATCCTGTACTAGGCTAGCCTATCTGAACAAAGGCAGTTACCCTGAGCATATTCACATATAATTCAAGCCTAATTGGTAATATCCCCACCCCCTCAGGCACAGGACTCCACTACTGGCAACTAGACTAGACTCATTTATGTCAGTCAATCCTCTTTCCACGTCCGGTAGAATAGGAAACTATTTTTTTTTTAAATATCAGAACTGAATGATTTGCCAATGCATTCTTCTCCAGATGCAGACAGAACTCTGTACTAAAATACTCATCCTGCACTATTAATTCAGAGCTACCACAACAATGCTTCTGAATGAATGACACGAAACAGACAGTGTGACAAATTTAGTGCAATTACAGAACAAATTACTTATGAACAGGTTCATTTTAGTGAATCAGTAGCATACAGTGCAACTAATACAACTCCTTGATTTATGGAGTTGACTCTAATGCAGTGTTTTATTAAATATTTTATTTTAGCTTTAATTTTAAATTTTATTTTAAGTTTTTTATTATTTTGTTTGTGCTTTAGTCATTTATTACATTGTTTTTATTGAGCTTTAATTTATTTTACTTCAGTTTTAGTAATTTTAGATCTTCAACCTAGGCTATTAATTTCAGTCAGTTACCAAGGCAACATTTGTGATTTTAAGAATAATAATTTCAATTAATGAAAATGATTTTTTTAGTTAATAACACCAGTGCTCCGAGTCTGTTATTTTTAGTAAATTAAACGCATGTACGGCTTTTAACTAACTGTGAGACTTTGTTGTAGTTACCAACTGGTTATACACAACATGTATTTAGATACACATTTTGTTTTTGATTAGTGGTATAAGGAACTGGAATAGTAACTGAACTCTTTAGAATTCTCATCTATATGTCTCTCTGTGTCCTTTCTGTATCTGTCAACTTTACTCAATTTATTCCCAATCGCGATTTTCTGTCCAACGATCTTTACCTACACTCACCAAACCATCACGGTGAACATGCGAAAGGAAATAGACCCGGTGCGGCTGCACCTCTGGGCATTATTACAGTGTAAGAGCAGTAATAACACAGCCTGACGTGCATGTACTGCCATACACCTGCATCATACAGCTGCCAGACACTGCAAAACTCTGCGTAGGCAAAGAGAATGAGACCAAAATGTGGTTGAAAATGTGCCTGCATGTGGGAGGGGAGAAACACAAATGCACAAAAAAAATCTTGAATATGCAAGAAATGTTTGAGTGAGAGCGAAACTTGAAATGGGCATTCCCAGCTTCTTTCCGCACCGAGGGGACGTCCCACCGCATAGGACGGCACCGTTGGTACCCTTTGGTTTTTCGTGACAGATGCTTTTAAATCTTACTACAAAGCAGAAACTGAGATGAATAAATGCATGAGAACCCCCCGCCACCGCAACGCTTCGATGTGTGGTAAATGCTCTCTAGAGAGAGAGACTATCCTGTTCGACCGTGAAATCGAGCGTGCATCTGTGCTTATGCATGCCCCCCACCGCCACAGCACACAGATGAACTACCTGGCCTGATTGAGACCGAGCATCCATAAGACAACCAAACTAAAATTGATGCCGAATGCAAGCGAGATGAAGAGGGTTGAGTGGGAGTCTGCAGAAAGCGGCCTACATTCATGTAACACGTGCACGTCTGCCTTTTGTATGACACGCAACCTCATTTTCCTTCCCCATTGAGGAAGTGACATAAAGAGAACGCTTTTACAAATTCTGCTCAAGATGAACCAAAACTGCAGCTGGCGCAAAACCTCAGGATGTGAAACCTCAAGACTTCATTCATTAGCCCACTGTAGTCAACTCTCGAACTCAGCATAATAAATCGCCCGACACTTTCCTCGTCCTAAACCGTCCACAGGGTGGCGTCTAAAATGGCATAGATCTAAAAAATCAGCTTAAAGTTTCTAGCATTAACATAACAAAAAAGTCATTTATTTTGAGAACGAAGGGAAGACAAAAATGTGCATCATGACAATAATTAAACTATTTTAATTAATACATACTGCTGAGTGCTGACAAAAATATGTAAGATAGTAACAATGCATCAATGTTTTTAAAGAAGAAAAATCTAGGTTAACAACCAAGTTTTCAAATGTTGTTGTAAAATTGAGACTAAATTAATAAAATGTCTGAATATTTGATTTATTTATGTAGACGAAAATTAGATGACCTGTTAGTCCATAAAATTGAATGAAATATTAACTGAATTTTATTCCAAAAACTGACAAAAAAACCTTACAAATAAAAAAGATAAAATGGACTGATGACTGTTTATCCGACCAATGGCAGAGCTCAGAAAACATGTTTAAAACTCTTTGTAATTACTCAATCTTTAAGGACTGTTTGTTGTGTTTCGTAATGTTCTCATTCCTGTGATCACATGATGAGAATTCAAGATCCAACTTTAGATAATGACGTGTTGACTTTTGCTTTCTACACAGTTCCAGATTTTTTTGTGCAATCAAGACATCACAAGATAGCAAAGATGCAAAAAAAATGCACGTCTCAGACAAAACAAGATTTTGTAAAAAGACACATTGGCAAATGAAAATAAGCGTCTAAAGTAGAATAAACAACATTGACAGAACCAACCCGCCAATCAGCCAATGTTCTTTGTACCATCCAATAAACCAGCTGTGTTAAAAATGACCTTTACAATCCACTTCCACATCTCATCCCCCACCCCAACCCAATACCCACCCAATCACATCACAGCCCTGATCACAAAGAGAAAAAGCTGACTTGGCCAGGACCTCTCCATTACCTGCCACTCGTCCAGCATACATAAAGAAGAGAACCAGCACAAAGGGTATTCACATGACTTTACTCATTCCTGCCTTTCATCTACTGGACAGCTGACCGACAGGGAAAAAACATGGAGAGAAAAAGTGAAAACAATAAAAAACAAAAACTATGAAAGGAAAAACAAAACAAAAACAATGACCTATCAGTGCATCCCCCTCCATTCTCAACCATATGTCTCATCTCCCACACGCTCTTGACTCCGCTCCGCTCTGTAGTTTCTTTAGGGAAATAAGACTACGGAGATCAATAATCAGCTGACCAGTGGTTGTGGCTCTGCTATCTTATCTCCCATTCCTTTCCCCTCCGCAGAGTTAGAGCATCCCCACCCAGGCCCAAGAGAAGGCAGGCGCTAAAAACAGCCCCAGTCTGGACCCAAGGGAAGCAGCTGATTTGGCAATGCAAAACACACTCTTTCATCAATAGCATCCACATTTCCTGGATTTGAATCACAAATGGCTACAAAAGTCTTAAAGCGATACCCAAATATTAATCATATCTCTTCGCAAGACTTTATTTATGCTGCTTTATTCATATGGATTCATTTTATGATGCATTTAAAACCTTTTTGGAGCTTCTAAGTTCTAGTTACCTGACTTTAACCAGAGGGACAGAAATCTTGGTTTCATTCAAAATATTTTAATTTGTGTTTCGAAGACTACCCAAAGTCTTGCGTTTGGACAGAATCTTCATTTTTTGGTGTAAAGTTGAGTCCGTTAAAGAGATTCTCAGTATGAACTCTTTTTACATCAAGGTTTGCCAAGGGAGGTTTAAATCCAATTAACATATCTTGAGACCAATTATAAACATAAACAGGTTAACAAAGGCTGTTTGTGGATTAAACTGAAGAAAGCTAACAAGGCAGGAGAGAAATGCAAGTAATTTTCCACTCACCCATCCTCCTTGGATCTGGATCCAGGGCTGAATGTGGTTGTCCAGGTAGACGGTCATCCATTCCGCTATGCGTCCCACTAGTGGGCTCATCTCCTTCTCCACACACTCGACGCACAGAGCCCCTCCGAAGGCAAACAGTCCCACGATGCGGCCCCAGTTGACGCCGTCGCGGAACACCTCATCCATCACGCTCTCGAAGCTCTGGTATGCTGTGGCGGGTGTGATGTGGAGCTGTGAGGAGAGGTCGTTGAATGCTTGGGAATAACGCAGCTCAAACTCGTTGGCAGAATCGCGGAGCGCCTCCTTCACCGCGTCCAGACCCCCAGTCCCATTTGTCTGATGCTGTGGGGATGAAGCGGGGGATCGTGGTGGGGTTCTGTTCATGGATCCGTTAACGAGGGTCGTCGTTCCTGCCGCCCCCTCACCATTCTCTTCGGCCCCATCGGTCCGATTTGTGTCTTCTGCAAGTCCAATGTGGTTGCAGGGGTAGTTCCTCTGCGAGAGTTTATATTTAATAAAAAATACCACCAGTTCTCGGTTATAGTAAGACATAATTCACGTCGTTGCTTGTCGTTCTCCGATGTCTGGATATCCACTTGCTTGTTCTTAGAACACAGTGCACACCCTTGCGTCCTTCTCAGGCTTCTGCCGACGCTCAGGGATGGTGCAATGGCTCATACCCTGTTGTAAGACAACAGTGCAATGAATTGATCCGTAAATACGCAATCATTTTCACAAACAGCAAGAGGAGGGGGTAAGGGTGAAACTTTGGAAGAGGTTAAGGGGCATTAAAGATAAACAGCTTTTTTTTCCACCCTCTAAAACCCTCTTACTTAATGGAGAAGCTTGATCAAAGGAACAGATGGTAGCACCTCATCACCTGCCTCCTATGAAAAACATGGACAATTTCCCCGCTCTCCTTGTCCAAGACGAGGCTAAATGTACACTGACCTTGACACCAGTGAATTTTAAACAGCAGGGGGCACGAACAGCCAGCGTGGCTAGAATTATGATTCCCTCATTTGAACAAATCTATGATGGATCGTAATTGTGGTGCCAGAAGAACCAGCCAAGAGTCACAGACAAAAGATACCCAAGTGATTCATGGCATTTTTCATTAGGAACTCCCTTTAAAATGTTCTGACAACTCATGTCTAACCTATTTACTCAATGTATTTAATAGAAAAGACTCAAATGAATACATTCATTTTATTACGTAAATGTATTATTATATTTTCAATTATAATTTCTGATCAATATGATCATCACTCATTTTGAGCCTACAAATCTGGATGGATGCATGCTGTAGCAAAATAGATCTAACGAGAAGAGATTAAAAAAACTGTATTATTAATAAACAGATTAAGTGACTAATTTCTGGTGATTTCGTATTTTTGACTACATCACGAACGCGGGGTGTTCACGCGCTGCATTATCTGGTCGCTGGTTGGGAAGAGCGCGAGAGTTCTCAGGAAACACTGGATCAGCCAAACACGTGCTGACAACAACGAGGCTCCGAGCACAACACATGGCCGTTTCAAAAGCTCTGTCTGTCGCGGGAAAATGACACAAATAATAATAATATATATAAACGCACACAGAGATAATATTAATTCGCATCTTTAGGTACTTAAAAAGAAATGACTGATTCTCAGTCCGAATGTGACGCACACTGTGATTATCTAAGAACGACAGCCTTTGTTGCACGTTTATATTGCATATACATACTATTACACGTATGTAGTGATGTTGTAGCACTTATCGTCTCTGGATTGATCAGCGGACACTTCCAGGAGTAAATTCGTTGGATTCTAATAATAAGCCCACACGCAGTGTTTACAAACACAATGTCAAAAACACATTCCTACACACAGCGTGTATGAATACCTCCTTGACAAACACAAAGCTATTCAGTGTTTTATGCGAGTAATCTCAACATTTTAAAAAAAAAAAAAACAGAATAGTTCAATACAGCAGTGGATAATATAGTACATATCTGCAGTTACTGAACCAAAGTTGGTATCGACCAACTAGTTAGAAATTAACAGAAACAAAGTCTAACGTTAGCATTTTCTACTTTATCTTACGCTATCGTGCTTATTGACAATGTTTACGATACTGACAACACAGAGTAAAAGAGCATTCAGCTTACCAGCCATAACACAATCTGCTTACTGTTCTCGTAGATTAAGCCAACCAAGCAAACAACTCTGAGAGTCTGTGTTAATGTCAGCTATGGATTAAGCGACAATATCAAACTGCGGTAGATCAAAAGTAATACTGTATGTGAGGAAAAAATGAGCAAGTGCTGGATATTTCTCTTTAAAGGCAGACCTCCCCTCTCTGTGATAGGATATGATCACCTATGCATGACGCTCGCGCTGCCTACCAGCCATTACGTAATAATGAGCCTCCATGATTCTAGGGCCCATTACAGAGGCCGAGCGGAAACAACCAGTCAGTTCTGTTGGGCAAGCAACCGCAACACGTATCACTTTCAGAGAAGTCACTCCAGCACGAGAACACGCACATAAAAGGACAAAATACTGAAAGATTAGCCAAACATTGCCGCTGATCAAATGCAGAGCGCGAGAGCTTTCCAAACCTCGCACTGTCTATGCAGAGGGGAAACGCTGGATGTAGATTTTTTCATAATTTCTACATTTTATCGGTCATACAACTTGCATAAATTACTTTACGCATGTAAGTAAAATTAAACACCCCTTCGTGTTTTATTTACGAATGGATGCAATACATGCAACGTTTCTGTATTTCTGCAAGCATTAAATCACAAAAACACTAGCAAGAGAGCAAATTAATATCAAGCCATATTTGATGTAGGGTTCTTGCTGGCCAAGAATGCATTTCCTGTCAAATAAAAGCCAACTACGTCAATCTTTCCTCCCTTCGGCTAGTTAGCCGTGTAGCAGCTAGCGTCATGGAAGATGGACAGGCTGTACAGGGAAACACGGAATCATTTGGGATGCTGCTATAATGATAAAGCTCCAATTTCAAAACGCATCACAGACCTTTGGTACTTACTCGGATATTTGGAAAGGCAAATTCGTGATTTCCCGCATGATCGATGTCGGCGTGTTTCTCCTCGATCACGATCAGAGTGCAGTCGGTGTAGAGAGAGCCGCTGTCAGCAGCAGCAGCGTTCAGTTCCGCCCCTTCACAGCTCTGCTCTTTAAACCAAGGGCCTATTCATTTATTACAGCAGCTACATCTTATGTGGACTGCCTATGCTGGTTTATGGAGTAACTATTTTACTCACTCACTCACTCCAAAGTCCGTTAATTTAAAGCATAAAATCGTTCAAAAAGCAACACTCTTTTCGACAGGTTACACAATGTTGAGACGCGCCATTCAGCGTAACTGCTACTAAGTTAAATACTGAAGTGAAGACTAAATCTTAACGAACTTTTACACATAAATTACTGATAAAGTCCACCCTAATAATTTTCTTAATCTAACTACAGGTATTTTGCTATACATACTTGACTGCGTTATGAATGTGAATGTTATAAGGCTCGCGCTCACTAAACAAAGAGTGGCAGAATTACTATGGTAACCTTTGTTACCCCAAAACGCTCGTTATGCCTCTAACTGTTACAGCGACATCATGTGGCGTATTCAAATGAGTACAATAATCTCTTTACTAAAATCACACTTGTCCTGAAATTGTTTTTTTTGCCGAGATATAGATATTTTAAAAAAACAACAACAACAGACCCCTCAGTGAAAACCTTAATATCGAAGAATCAAAATATAGGAGCATATTCAATGGTTCAGAATTCAAACTTTATTGATTACTTCACCAAATGTTTTAAAGATTACATCACAATATGTATAGAGTTGGAACATTATTCTGTATATTTTACATGAAAACTTTACACTGTATTTATTCATATACTATGTATTTATATTTCCCAGTCTCAAGGGAGGCAAAGTAGACATCCATAGTTGCAAGGGAAGGAATGCTTTTCAGAAAATATTTAAATGCACTTCAAGAATGAAATACATCCTTAATGAAAATTAATTGGATCTACACTGGCAATACACTACTAAGCCATATGCTGCTTGGGTTTAATGAAGATATACCTGGATTATACAATACATTTGTATTCCTGTATTTCTCCCACTTCACTCATTTTTTAATAATGACATCAGTGACTGGCGTCCATCGCGTAAACTTGCCGATTCAGTCTGACTCCGAATCAAGAGCGAACAGCACTCACAAAAAATCAATTAAGCAACTTTAGTGCACTAAAATAATATTCTTTAGATGTCTTAAGATTTAAACGATAAATATGAACAAACAAAAATGCGAATGCAGAATTAAACCTCTCAAAAAAATAAAATTGAAACTAAATGATCATGGTGTGTGTGGCATGTAAGGAATGGTAGTGTCTGGATTAACAAGCGTTACGTACCGACACATGTGAAATAAACGCCAAATGCTTTGAAAGCAACCATTACATTCTCAAGACAATTTGGGTTTTAGTGTGAACACACCAAAACCAAATTCAAGTCTTTTACCCCAAACTAAAAGCATTTTAAATGCAAAAACCTCTGTGGGGTTGCTTGAATGAATTTGATTCAGAAATTATTGTTTAATTGTATGATGAATCAAAGGACAATGATAATGGCCATTTTTGAACCAATCAATAAAAATTTATCACTGCTTTCTGGCACAAGCCCATTGCACACTGGGTGTCACTTACAAGCTCTTATAACAGGGGTAGAACTAATTTTGTTATGTTTTTGAGATGTCTAGATTTGTTTAGCCTTTAAAAGACAAAAAAATTAACAGATAGGACAAAAGCAAAATAAAATCAACAGACGATCAGAAACCAGATATACAGCAGTACTGGTAATAAATTATTGTTGCAGTCATCCAAAACAAAAATGAACAAATATGACTCATGACACTAACAACACAGACGGATGACACAGCAGAAGCGGCACCCTGCTGTTCGCTCATAGGGGAGCGACCGACGGCTGATGAGTCAGGACTGGTAGAGGAAAGTATTGGACAGTCAGTTCTGTGTTCCTGTACAGTCCTTTAAATCACAGGAGAGGCTTATACGCTCTGACCATACATTCACTCTACAGCCCCGCTTTTCCCCCAGTTCATTTCAGAGCTGTGTTCCCACTTCTGATCTACTTCATGACGACGAAGGCTGCGCTCGGCCCAATTCGGGAGCGGCGATGTGGAAGACGGAACCGATGCGGAGGAAAAATCGCCGCAAAGCAGCACGGAGCTCCGGAATGAGGTCGAACTGTATCATCTCACACAGATGGTGGTAGTAGCAGGAGGCATGAGGCTTGAACTGAAGGAGAAATGACAGTGTTAGACGTTCATTATCAACATTCATACGTTCATATGTTAGGCCTGATGTTATCAACAGTGAGGAATGGAAAAGTATATTTTAGTTATGAACAGGGAAGATCCCCAGGGCTGCCAGTGGTCTGACTGCGTAATGGCACAGGTCTCTTTTACATATAAAGGTCATCACACTGACAAGCTGACATTTCAGTGGGGTGCTTCCTGTAATAAAAGCCTTAACTCAGACCCCTGAAGGATAAGAGAGATATCCAACACATTGTCTTTCCTTAAGGAAATAACACCTATTGGGTTAATAATCAGCCCACCTGTATGGTTAAATAAGGGCACTATTTTTACAATCTGTTTTTTTCTCATTCTTAGATGGGACATGTCAATATTTAACAATATAAAACCAAAACCAAGATCAAGGCCGAACCCAACCGGATGTCTACTGAACATGAAAGAAAAGTGTACTATTTTTAACCTTCTAATTAGGGACCTAGAGTTGAACTAAGATAAGAGATTTAAAAGGACAGTTCACCAAAAAATAAAAATTGTCATCATTTACTCACCCTCATGTTTAAACTCATTACTGTCAGGACATTTTACCAATCTGAGGTAGAACATTCACAATATTTTCCGTAACAAAAGAAATATCTTAATAGAAAAATCAATTTATCAGTTTCTGCATGTTCTAATGGATGATCATGAAACAGGTTTGTGTTGCCTGATTTTTATGGCACATATCTTCAGCACAGTTAGCAGTGCAGGCTGCGATATTAATAATATTACATTTTCTATGGTATTTGTATGAAAAACAATGCATAAGGCTGAATTCAAGCGCATCCCACTGGATCTCACTGCACTGTTTAGTGGTCATGTGATCAAGACCGTTCAGCGAGTAAACCCATCTGCTCTAGTAAGCTGGCGCTGCGCTGCCGTTTGAGCCAAGCGGATAAGTAGCACAGTTACGTGGTGCATAAACATTATATCGAACATTAAGTGAACTTTTGTTATTTTATCAAGGAAAATTATACTGTGATAATTATCTTTATTGTTTTAATCAACCAGCCCTAACTCTGACCTTTTCCTCTTTGGCAATATCTCAGCTTTCTCTCTTAATTCAATATCTCAACAGTCCCACTTGCTCACTCTCTCTCCTTCCCCATCATGAGTGTATTGCTGATTGGCTACAAGACTGTTTTGGTGCTCCTTAGATCAGTCCGATCCACTTAGTTTTTTCTCCTTTTTGCACAGCCAGGACAATGTAAACACTATTCTTTTTTTTTTTCAGCACACGCACAAGAACATGCATAGCAAATATTCACAAAATTGTTTGCTTAGGTTAATCTATTGCGGTCAAACATAGCTTTAGAGCAGTGATCTCAAACCCTTCAGTTCCATCCCTGCTCCAACACACCTGCTTGTAATTATGAAGTAACCCTAAACACCTTGTTTAGCTGGTTCAGGTGTGTTTGATTGGGGTTGGAACTGAAATCTGCAGGACTGTAGCTCTCCAGGAGCAGGGCTGGGTATTTTAAGGCTCTGACCGAATTGCCTCTATACCATCGAATATCAAAAAAATGTCTTGTTGTTTGGTACCAAATTTCAACATCTAAGGGGTTAACTCTTGTCAACGTCAGTGAGCCAATAAGCATGCAGCATGATTGGCTGTGGTGAGGCATCAAGGAAAAACACTAGTTTACGCCGGTTACGCTCAGAGACATGGCTGTAGTTTGAAAGCGTCCCAACCCCATTGATGGAAAAGATGTGGAAAAGAAAAGTGTGGCTATATTTTACCAGGCTCAATGCCAACAGTGCGCCATGGAATATTTGTGACAAGATCATTTCTGCCAAGACCGGCAACATGACAAATCTGATGAAGCACTTGACAGTGCACAGAATAAGCTTAAGAGCAGAAAGTTGCTCCGTCTTCAGCTGCAAGAAGAACTGGAGCGCGTCACTCACAACTGAACCGAAACTCAGTGAATAGGCTACTTACTTAGACACAAAGCTTGAAGTGTCTACTTTTAAATGATCCAATTCAAATAAAAATAAAATACTCTCTGATTATGTAATCCAAATGAAAGGAGCATTTCTTTCTATAGGCGCGGATTCACTATACTGCGGAGATGACGAGTCAGCAACATCAACATCTTTGAAGCCAACACTGACTCAGAAAACACTAGTTTATTATTACTTTTGCCAGTTTGCGGCAAGCTTTATGCGTATTAAGGGCGAGGCATATAGTCATTGAGTCTGTAAAAAGTCAACAAACCAAAACGAATTTTGAACGATACTCAGCCCTAGTTGGAGACCCCTGCTTTAGAGTAAACAAACATGGTGGATGATGGGCAAGAAAACATGGCGATAATAGTGTTTGGATTGCTTTTTACAGAAAATTCACGGAAAAAAGTTTAGATGTAGATGAGTAACACTTCCATCATCTTGTGTTTGTCAAAACTTTCCAAGGTAAAATAGCGGAATCATTTATTTAAATGAAAATATACTTAAAGTATTATTTTAATACAAAATTGTGAAAAAACATTTTTATTGCTGGTAAAAAATATTTGTTGGCACGTGAGGCAAAAAGTTCCTTTTGATCCCTGTATACAATGTTCTGGTTCAGTGAGAGGGTGTGTTTGTTTATGCATGTTATTACTTTGTCATCAGGCAGTCTGAGTGTCCGGGTGAGGAGCAGCAGCAGGAGACTTGTCCAGGCTTCCCGGTGGCTCTCTGAGGTAAGACTGATGAAGTAAGCCAGCGCTTCACTACAAACTCTAAATAAAACACATGCACATCGTTACTGTCCCAAAACTGTCCCATACAGAACATGTAAATCTATGATGTAAAACTTGATTATGTGACTCATCCCTCAGTGTTTTACATAAAACAGCTCCTACCACTTTTTTTTGTTTTAAAGAGTCAGACATCTATTTTGTATGCATTATAGTGATGAGTGTAGCATCTATATTTAATGCTTTCTAATTATGTCATTTAAATAATCACAGAATAATAATCAATTAACTCAAGTGCAATTTCTTCAAATAATAGGTGCATCTGAACTAATAGATGTACTGTATAGAACCAGGGAGACGGCTGCACTCACTGCAAAAGGCGTGTCTGGATATCCAGCCAGGAGTCTTGCAGCTGCGTGTCGGAGTACATGCGAAAGAGGATTCTCAGACTGCAGGCCAGACTGCTGGTCTCCTGCTTTAGAAGATTCGGTTTTGACTTCCCCTTAAAGCCTACACGCAAGATTAATAAAAGAAATGCATAATAAAAAAAGACTCTGTCCTATAAATGACAGCATTACCACAACCCAGACGAGGAAATAAAAGAGCCCAGACCTGCTCTCCAGAGCGCAGTCCTCTGCTCATTGTTGGAGTTGAAGTCCTTGGCAAACCTGTGAGACTCAAGGAGGCAGTCAAGCAGTTTGAAGAGGTGCTGTGACGACAGGTGTCTGTACATACCCTGATCGGGCTCCGTCTCTCCCTCCTCTGCTTGCTCAAGTGCATCTCGCTGTTAGGAAACACAAAGAGACGGAACAAATGACACTTAAATTTAGCACGCAACAAAGCCGTTCCTTGGTTGATTTCTCCAAAACACTGTGTATCTGTTTCAATACCGCTGTGTATTTTGTCAACAGCATAAGGCCACATTGCTGCATTTGTCTGTGCTGTTTATTAGTTATATTTCAATGTAATCATGTAAATTATCAGTTATACTTTATAAAGCAGATATTTGAACGGACTTGGGTTAAGTGAACAAACCTGAGCAGCAGCCATGTTCTCAGCATCTTCCCTCTTGCTGGTAGCCGGATAGAATACAATATTATCTATGGTCTGAATCAACTCCAGCTGTACGACGCACTTTATAAGCAGCCCTGCAAACAGCCTGTGGTCCGAGACCCCTAGGACAGAACATGTAAGAGAGTAACATGTTATAAGTCACAGAAGGACGGAAAGGTGAAGTGTAAAATGGCTCAAGAGCTGGGCAACAAGGTCGTTCAATGGAGTTTTAATCCACATTCAGATCTGCCTCCATTTAGTTCGCAATTAAGTGTTCCAATCAAATCTTGATAGAACAAAATTGTATATTGGGACTTCATTTTGTTTTTTTTAAATAAGCAGTTTTACTTAGATGAATGCCACAATAGGGAACAAAAGTTGTGACTTCAGTTTCATGACGACTTTAAAAGAGGAAGAGGTCATTTAGTTCCAAGTGAATGTGGCTGTAGGTGGAAACTCCAGATGATTAGGTTTTGTGGGCAGCTTATCAGACGTCTTTATACTACAGACAAAGCAGGCAAGCTGCATGGCATGAGGTCACGTTACAATGTCAGCGGAAAACTAGAAACTGATGTAGTCATATGGTGGTTTCTCAGTACAAGGGCGAATCTCATGAAAACTCAAAAGGGCTTTTCTGTTGTAATACAATAAACAAATTGCTTAAAAAGAAGAAAAAAAGAAGGTTCAAATTTGATTCGATTTTTTTGCATTAGGCCAATGGGAAAATTAAGGCTTCATTTTCTTTAGCCAAATATAATTTTTAAATATAATTTTTTATTTTAGAGTTCAAAAGTTTTGGGTCGGTAGGTTTTTTAAATGTTTTTGAAAGAAGTCTCTTATGCTCACCAAGACTGCAATTATTTGATCAGAAATACAGTAGAAATAGTAATGTTGTTAAATATTATTAGAGTTTAAAATAATTGTGTTTTTTGTATACATTTTAAAATGAAATTTATTCCTGTGATGTCTTCAGTGTCACATGATCCTTCAGAAATCATTCTAATATGATGATTTGGGGCTCAAGAAACATTTCTTATCATCAATGTTGAAAACAGTTGTGCTACTTAAAGAATCCTGTAAAAAAACTATATCAGTTTCCAAAAAGGTTTTAAGGAATAGAAAGTAAAAAAAAAAACAGCATTTATTTGAAATAAAAAGCTTTTGTATTTTCTGACAAATTTAAAGCATCCTTGGTGAATGAAAATAATGGTAATGAGTGACTCAAACATTTTCATGAGAATCACCATAAAAGTGAGAGAGGCATTGCAGCTGTACATACTGGTGTGGGACCTTCCTTTCCAGGTTTCATCACTGGCGGTGGACATCTGACTATGGCCTCTCTCTGATAGAGTCCTCTCAAAGCTGCTCTGCGACTGAGAATCCACCTCAACATCCTAAAAAACACAGAGACAAACACACACACGCATATGAAAACCAGAGCCTAATATGCAAATGTCTAGCATAAATGGCAAGCAAAGTCTGGTGGGTGTGTCAGTGTTAGCAGAAGGGAAGGACACAACGATGTATAACAGAATAAGGGCTTAGCGGTGCTTGATTATGGCTTATTTGTGTGTGTGTGTATTCGCAATATTTATTTATTTATGTGTTTGTGATCTCACCATGTGTTTCCCTTCTCCCACCTCCTCCTCCTGTCCAGCTGGTCGCCATGTCAGCAAGCTGTTAAGAGCAAAGTAAAAACCAAACTGAGAGAGTATTTCATAAACATAACTACTGGAGCTTGAGTCTGTTTAAACACGCTCTGATTTCAATATCAGTGGTTAGAAGTGGGCGAAATACCGGTCGAAATTTGTCAACCGGTAGAGATTTTAGACTATCATCTCTACCGTGGTTACACTAACATAAATTTGCTGTGCTGCGCAGTCATGAAAGCTTATCATCTGAATGCGTTTTTAAGCATTGCTGTTTAAAAACAAGTGATTTTAAACCACCGAAGCGCAATAAGCAGTGAAAGATAACACATTTCAATAGTCATTTATGTTTTAATAAAACGTAAACAGTTGAGAAAGCGCACGTGTATCCATATATTGGATCTGTGCATTCGGTCTTAAAGTTACAGCAGCCTAATATTCCTGCTGTCGTTAATGTTAATCAAACAACAAAAGACAAATAAAATCACTCACTGTTCCTGCATTTTAAATGAGTGAAGACTATGCAGTGTTTTTGTACATATAATTACTTTATACAATTCATGTAATATTTCTTATCTCTAGTGATTGAAGTTTTCAGGTAGGTCTACTTCATTCATCTTTTTCTGTTGTATGTTTTCTCATGTTTGTAATTAGTTTATTTGTTCTTATTTCATCACTGACTGTTTACTTGTCTCCAGTAAGCTTGAGAGTTTTTACTTAGGCTAATTATGAAATTTAAATGGTTTCAAAAAAGTTTATATAATAAAAAACCTTATTTAAAGCAAAAATAACGATATTATTGTATTGTATATATCGTTATCGTGAAATAAAATTACTCGTATCGTAATCATAAGATTTTGATCACATTGCCAACCCCTATCAGTGGTCATATCAACACCTGTCAAGCATTTGATATTATGTTGGCACGTCTTACAGACCCCAAAAAAGTGGGGAAAAACCCTTTTAATTTATGCTAAAAAAATATTTAAACATGGTATTAATTAGCATGCATACCTTGTAATTTATTTGATAAATTGATTTTTTTAATCGATTGACAACTCTAGTGAAAACACATCCAGATGGAAGGCCGTTAAGTGTCACTGAAACAGATGGTGGTGTGCAAGAGTGTCATACGCATGAGGGCTGGTGGTCTGGAAGATATCCAGCATGCAAGCGCAGGTGACGTCCCACACCTCCGGACTGAACTTCTCCCCGTTCAGGATCACCAGGTTCTCCAGACAGTTTGTGCCTGACCGCGCCAGCTGCTCATTATCTAAGAACAGAGGCGAAGTTTTAAGTGTAACACTTTCCCTGTATCACCCCACCCTGATGATTTAAAACACTACCACCCACTGGGTCAATATGTTTCCCTAAATGTGACATGTTTAGGCGTCACATTTGAATTGTCAATCTGGAATGATTTACAGCAAGTAGCAGGACAGGTCTTAAAATTCACAAACTCTCCCTCATGACTAGCGCAACAGATTAGCAAAATCCCCACCTTGTTTCACACACCACTGCAGCTGTGCAAAAATATCTGCCAGCAGCACCTCGCTGAGAGGCTCGTAAAATTGTGTGAAAACATCACAGATAGCGTAGAGGGCGTGGTTACATGTTGTCGTCATCCACTCAGTTTTCTATGAAAGAAAAAAATAGAAAATTATAAAACATTTAAAAAAAAAAAAACTATCATCATTGATTGGCTGCAATGTATCCACCTTATTTCTCAATGCGGAAGTAAGCTATTTTCTTGTGAATGTGTTTTTCTTGTGAATTCATTTCCTGCTACAACTAGAAAAGTAACAAAGTGCAGCAAAACTATTTGCGTAACAAACCGGTATGATTACGATAATACATTAAAATAATAGAATCATACCAGATAACAACATCAAGATGTTTTAGTACCGTTAAAATAACTGGAAGCAACTGAGACCAGAAGCCTCAACATTTAAGTTACAAATGACTGTGTCAGCTCTTATGTTAAAAATATGGTGGATACAACTAACAAAAAAGTTCAAATCAGCTAGCTACATTCAAGCTATACAAGGGGGAAATATCTTTTAAAATTAGATTACATGTATTATATCAGTAAAAATCTGATTTATGAAACTAGGGAAAAGCCCAATACATTTATATAACTAAATAGCAAGATTTTAGTGCAGGGACTTCTAGGAACACAAATGAGACCGCTTTTTTTTTATTCAGTAATGAATCAGACTTTTTAATGCTACTACTCTAGTAGACACTAGACATGCTACTGCGAGTGAAGAATGTTTGATTGTTACTTCAGCTTGCTCGGTTGCAAGCACAAAATAATGTGACAAAAACAGTGATGTGGGGGAAAAGTAGCTTGTTATTGGATAAGCTCAAGTGGTTTAAATATAATTAACAAAAATGTAATGTTGGAAGTATTAAAGTTTTGACACTCACTTCAGTTTGCTGCTCAGGAAGCTTCATGTTGTCGAATATTCGAAATATGATCCGAAAGAGGTCATGCCACCAGTGCTTCTCAAATGTGTGTCCGTAACTCTTCATGATCTCAAACATGACAGTAAGACCCCTGAAACACCAAAACACACCCTCTTGAATATTTAAATCTTTTATTTAAAGTCATCATGGAATCAAAATTTACCCAATTAATTTTGTTACTGCACATTACTAGTCTTGTGGTGAACAAATAAGCTGTGTAAGTTAATACACAGATCATTTTTTTTAGTAATCTTGAATCAAAATCTGAACATTTGCTTCCGCTCTGCAATGGCGTTCCTTCTCTGATGACGTCAGTTTGACGGCTTGGGTTGAATATCCTTAACCACTCCCCTCCAACCGTCAGTTTCCTTTGAGCGAGGGATGGAGAGGAGGTGCACTAAACTCAAACCCGCCCTCTATTCAATATTCCTTTTCACTTGGAAATATGTCACAACACTGGAGAAAAGTCGGTTGCAACTAGGGCTGTCACTTTACGTTCGAAAATCGATTGCACAATCGATCGGACCAACCAACAACAAGTATTGAAACGAAAATAGGGAATCGATTTTAGCTGCCTTTTTTTTTTTTTTTTTTTTTTAACCAAAAATGTGTTTTAGGTGGACAGATCAATAGAACATGTAGGATGTTGGAAAATAATAATGTCTTTTCTGTTAACCAAATGCTTTTTAATATTCGCTATTACTTCAATGCAAGTGAACAAGCGCTCCGTTATTTGTTGCCAGAGCCGTTGCTTAGTGACGTGTGTCTTCAAGTAGGCCAGAAATGCGCAGATTCTGCGCAATACGCTGTATTTAATATATCACGAGGACTCACGAGTTGCGTGTTTGCGCTAAATCCACACAGATTTGGATTACACGAACTTCCACAGCAAAGAAAGTGAGTAAGCATAGACGCACGCCTCTTGATTTGACAGCGTTAGCCGCCAAAATTTATTTTTACCCGCATTTGGCGAGTTGAGGCCAGGGTGTTAATTTCAATCCCTGAATGTAGCACTCCTGTTTGTTATTGTGCACGAAACTTCACGCCAATAAAGCATCAGGAATATTGCTGATTTGCGCCCTCTTTACGTTCGTCCTAATGCCTGTTAGTTGTCCGTGGATTTGCCTATATTTGGTGTTGAAAATGGAAACGTCTTTAGACACGAAAAATCGATTTTACAATCGATTCAATGAACACTTATGTCTCAAAAATCGAACAGGATTTTTTCACAAAAGTGACAGCCCTAGTTGCAACTTCTGGTTCACAGGGACTTTAAGGTTGATGATGGGGACCCACCTGGTCCTGACGTCTAGTTTGCAGCGGTTGATGATGCAGGACAGCTCAAACAGGATGGGGAACCAGCCTCTCACCCAAACGCGGTCACCAGGGGCCACGTTCATATCGTCACTTGTGTACTCCCTCAGAGCCTAGAAATGGGAAGAGTGACTAAAATGTAATCTTTGAAGCTCAGACATCATGGGTAAAAAAGACTGAGGTGACAGCACTCACCTGCGGCCTGTCAGACACGTATTTAGCGCAGTGGCGGATGAGCCGAATGGCTTCCATACTGGTGTCAGGAAATGCAGCATTACACACGAACTCCGACAAACACTTCACTGCATCCTGGAAAGAGTCAATGGCCGCCGCAAAATGCTGCTGAAACGTGTTCACTGTGAGGAAACAGAAAGGATAGACATGATGATTATTATTAGTTTTTTTAATATTCAAGATGCAAGTTTTAAAATAATGTGCAATTGCCGGTACTTACTAACAATGTGCCCTGTGGTCTGAAATGCGAGGTCCACAATGTTCTCATCATGATCTGATGCTGCTTGATGGAACACAGAGAAGATGTTCTTCCAGCCTGAGCGAATATTAGCAGCCTGGGAGTTCACCATCTGGGCCACACAACGTATCACCATGTCCCGGATGGTGGGCGACCTTTAGAAAGGATGTGGGAGTTAGTGTAGAAGAAAGCAAAATTCATGGCTTAAAATGGAAAAATATACTAAAATAAAATAATGACTTCTAATAGGTTTCCTGAACACTTTATCCATCTTTATAATGGTCAGACAAATAGTTCGTTCTGCCCAGAACTCATGCCATTGATTGAACTAAAGAATTTTGATGGCACCACATTTGATGGCAGCCAGAGTTTGGGCTGCATGATTAATAGAAATAAAACCGAAATCATGATATTGCTTAGTGCGATTGTCAAATCGCAAAGACTGCAATTTATTGAAATAAATATACGCACTGTGTAAGTGTTCCATGCATTTTTCTGCAAGTTTGAAGGCTTAAAGGGGGGGTGAAATGCTATTTCATGCATACTGAGTTTTTTACACTGTTAAAGAGTTGGACTCCCATGCTAAACATGGACAAAGTTTAAAAAATTAAGTTGTACGTTTGATTGAGTATTTCTGTGCCAAAAATACTCCTTCCGGTTTGTCACAAGTTTCGGAAAGTTTTTTTCGAGTATGGGTGTGTGACGTCAGGTAGGGCGGAATTTCCTTATACGGGTCCTAAGGGCACTTCTCCCGGAAGGGCGCGCGCGCACCCGTAGAGCAGAGCGAGAGAGCGAAAGCAGTACGCCCATCAAATCGCTGTGCTCGGCTTTAGGGAAGTTCAGTTCTACGCCAGATTTGCAGATCGTCTAATGCCATTGCTTAAGGATGGAGCAGCCCCTGCGTTGGAACCGCAGGCGGTGAGTAAAACTGCTTCAAATGTCTGTGTTGTTAGCTATCGGCGCGTAAGCAACGCCCACACGGCACGCCTCCAGCCGCTCGTTTTTTTCCGGAAAGACACGGTACAGCCTATCTTTCTTTTATAAATATAATAAAACTAAAGACTTTTTGGAGATATGAATGATGCAATACTACTCTATAGGTACTCAAGATTAACATGAGATTGACTGAAACTGAGTGTTTCACCCCCCCTTTAATGTTTGAAAATGAAGAAATTAATACAACCACAAATATTAGTATAGTAAATTTTGTTGTAATTATTATAATGATTTTTCTTAAATACTCTTTTATCAATAGTAATATTTGGTGTACAAATGGTCTACTTAGAGTTGCTTTTGCATAAGCTGGGATTGCAGGAAGTATTTTAACTGACAAAATTAACCCCAGGTGTTTCCTCATTCTGAGATTGACTGAGATTGACTGAAACTGAGTGTTTCACCCCCCCTTTAATGTTTGAAAATGAAGAAATTAATACAACCACAAATATTAGTATAGTAAATTTTGTTGTTGTAATTATTATTATGATTTTTCTTAAATACTCTTTTATCAATAGTAATATTTGGTGTACAAATGGTCTACTTAGAGTTGCTTTTGCATAAGCTGGGATTGCAGGAAGTATTTTAACTGACAAAATTAACCCCAGGTGTTTCTTCATTCTTTCTTTATCTCCTCAATCACTCACATTTCTAACTCCTCTCTCCTCACCTGTTCTTCTTCATGATGTGTTCAAATGGCCTTAAAAAGTCCTTTTGGAAGCGGAAATTGGCCAGTTCTCCTTTCTCTAGAAACTTCATTGAAAGTTGCCTCAGGGAGTCCACTGCAAAGATGGCCACATCCTCATTAGGATTACAACCCACCTGTCAAACCAGAAATAAAACACAATCAGACAGCTGTTTTTACTGATTTATCAGATCAAGGGGGAAAAAAAAATTACAATCAGCTTTATTAAGGTACGGTTACATTAGCGACATTTTGGCAAAATTTTGCTAGCAAAAAACATCCATGGTCTATAGTGTTACAATGTTGCAATGTATACAATATCCATGACACTGCATTGAAATCGTTGCGAAATCTGCGTGGTGAAATCGTTCGTCTTTACCTGGAAATCCTGATTGCATGAATTCCTACTAAAAATTACTGGATTTTTCTCATGAACATTCATAGAACAAAGGTGAATGTGACCGCACCTTTAGATAAAGACCACAGACCTTGTTGAAGTGATCTCCGATGACCTGCCAAATGCGTGACCACTGCAAACGGATGCGGTTCATGTTGTAATAGGAGATCTCCACTATCTTCTGCAGACTGAACATGCGCGGCTGGTGCGCAGAGGCCAGCTCGTCCATGGACACCGCACATAGCCAACGTACAAAGTCAACTGGAGATGGAGCAGAGTTTAGAATTTACAAAAATATCAAGTGGCATTTTGCCCTCAAATACATTATCTACATGTTCACGTCTGTGTGCATTAACGTGGGTTGCAAGAGAGAGTGAGTCAGTTCAGAGGGCCATTTTGTGTGTCCATCCAAACAGTCTGAAATAGATCATTTTCATCTATTTATACACCCACAACTGCAATTTGAAAGAAAAAGTGTCTTCTTTTTTAACATCACTTGAGAATTTAAATGACATATTGTCTTAACATGAGCACTCAAGTTCCATCATGTAAATGTACCAGACTTAGCCATACAGGCTATTTTTCATCGGTAGTCCCTGACTATCACTCAAAGAACAAATCCAAGCTATGGGGAACAGAATCACAGCATGGACGCCCACTTAGACAAAAATCCCATTTTCTCACGCTCATGGAGATAAAGATATGGAAGGAATGCAGTCGTTCTAGCTCATTTCTATGTAATTTCAAACAAAACTCAGTTATTAACAGTATCGGTTTCGTCCTAATCAACCCACACAGATATGCTCTCAAACAGTGTTGGTGTGTAACTTACTACATATAGCGATACTAATAACTTAGCTAAACTCCTCAGTAGTGACAGTACTAGCTCAATCGTTTTCAAAATAGTGTTGCTTTTTCAGTAGCAAGCTAGTTTATTCCGAGTGACAACCGTTTATGTCGCATTGTATTGCATATGTATATAAGGATTACAAAAGTTGTTTGATTTGCCAAGCATGTAAACTTGCATCCTCGTGGTTGTTTAAGTCTTTGTTTAGCAGGTTTGACTGTATGTAAATCATGTGTTAGAAATGCAAAACTTAAAAGTCTTTTCATGTTTACCACAGACCTTATTTAGCTCAAAACCCCTACTATAAAACTTTTTAATCATTTCTGAGGAATTATACTAACTAGGCTAACCCATGCTATTTCCCCCCCATGTTTTACAACTAAAAACAGAAACGCTCTATAAAACCAAACCTCTAAATTAAAGCCTGGAGTAATGATACTGAAAATTCAGCTTTGCCATCACAGGAATAAATTACATGTTAAAATATATTTAAATAGAAAATAGCTATTTTAAGTGATAATAATATTTCACAATATTACTGTTTTTACTGAATTTTTGATCAAATAAATGCAGTCTTGGTGAGCATAAGGGACTTTTTCTACCCACCCTAAATTTTAGAACAGTAATGTGTATATTTGTATTGCTCCCTTAAAAATTAAACAAAATTGTTACATTTAAACAAAAAGTAAAACAAAGAAACCCTACCAATTGCATTTCCATCAAGCCTAGTGGATCCAGTGAAGATTCTGTCACACAAAACAGAGAGACGGAAGGTCAGACATGGGATTATAAACGCCAAGAACAACACCGTGGTTTGTATTGTCCTGTGATTTCAATGCACCTGTCCACAGCCACCACAACACTCTGAGAGCTGGTCTCCCCCACTGACTCCTGGATATGAGCCATCTGACGCTTGTCTGGACCTCCAACCAAAGTACCTGCAGGAGACCAATAATATGATTTTGCACACAATCCACACACATCAACAAACAAACAATAAACAGACTGAACACTTGGGCCCCATCCGGGAGCTATTAACTACAGTCATACAATGGCTTACCTAAACGAGAGACATGAATTCCTCTCCCCCTGTTGGGAAGCCCTTTATGCTGCCTCCCTGGTCCCGGACCACCCCGGAGATATAACGCGTCTTCACCCCAGTTCCAATCAACTGAGCCAACTCCAGCTGACTGATACAACGCAGAATCTACACCGGGAAACAGAGCAGGCAGATATATAGAGTCTACAAAGAAACTTTAGCAATTCAAAGATTTTGGGGTCAATGCCCACCAGTTGGAGTGGAGTTGCATGACTTTACAACAATAAGGATGACCTTATTGCTGAGGGCGAGTGAGAATGATTCAGTTGTGCAACCACCGAAAATGTTAAATTCATCAATCTTCTACATCCATTTTTCATACCTTGAAAAAACCTATAAACCTAATCGTTTGGTTTTATGTGATGTTTCCTACACTGCTGTTGCAAATTCTGCTGATTTGTCAGCAAGATAATATTGACTAGCTAGAAAGCAGATTTGATTTTATTTGTTTAATTAGCAAAACTTATTTGTGATAGTCTTGAAATTATTAGTAAGAATGTGCTGAAAACTACAAACCAATCAGGAATGTTAACAGGAATCAAAACCTGCATTGCGGTTTTCCAGCGAAAGTTACACACACACACACACACACACAACACACACACACACACACACACACAACACACACCACACACACACACACACACACACACACACACACACACACACACACACACACACACGTATATCAATGCAACTATAAAAATGAATTGCTAAAAATAAAAATAGATTTTTTTTGTGGGCCACTGAAAATGTTGGCAAAACATTTTATATTACGGTATATTATAGTGTTAATTTTGTCACCTATTTTTAATTTAGTCTTAGTCTTAGTCTCTGCCAAATGTCCTTGTTAGTCTTAGTCATATTTAGTCATTCACATATTTTTTTGTTTTAGTCAAGTTTTAGTTGACTAAAAGTCTCGTCATTTTAGTCTAGTTTTAGTCAAAAGAAAACTCAATATTAGTCAAGTTTAAGTCAAAACATTTTAGTCTTTTTTTAAATAAATTATTTCTGAGATTAATTCTGAGATAACCATTTCAGTCAAATGATGTTTCACACATCTCAAATATTGGTTAAATGTCATAGGCCTAATTACCAGACAAAATACAACTTGTTCAATAATATCACTAGGACTCTCAAGTTTTGAAGACGGGCAAGAGTAACACGATTGGCTGGTAAGTGGCATGCTGACTAAAATAACTCCAGGGGAGACGCGCGTCACGCGCTTGATTCCTGCGGCCAGATAAATTTTAGGCGGTGCGGCATATTTAATATAGTATAGCCTAAATAGTTTTTCCGCGTGACGAGAAATACAATGTGTGGCGGGATGGGCGTGACAAAAGACCGAAATGAGTGACTGTCACGCTCAATGCGTGACACTTGAGAGCCCTATCAGGAACACAAGTGTTAAATGGAAATAAATAACTTAATGACCAGCCTAAGATCAAAACTGTAGGTGGATGGATATATTTTATATGACAAAGTAAATTACCAACTTAATGCAATTTATGGTATTGCACACACCATTATTTGATGATATTTAAAGAAGTATTAGGCCTACATGTAATTGTTACATATAAATGAGCTTTTATCCCTAATTTGTCAATATCATTGTACGTAAAATGCGACCAAATATCAAGCCTCTTCCTTTTACCTAGCATGTCGTCGACGCTCGTCGCCACTGTGGTTGTTGTGTTCTTGCTCCATGTAGTTCCGTGTTGCAGCCACAGGCTTGCCGCAACATGAGCGTGAGACCTGAGCAACAGCACGCGCGAACTCATTAGGAATATTTTGAAGGCGTACCAGCTGAATATTCTATCTCACGATGAAAAAGTAGAGACGATTGTAGACGAAAATGAAGAGAGATTTTATCCTAGTTTTTATTTTATGCAAAACATTTTAGTCTCGTCTTTTTTCGTCAACAATAATGCATGTTAATTTAGTCTTAGTCAGCGTTTTTGGACATTGGTGCAGTCTCGTCATCGTCTCGTCTTAGTCATGGAAAAAAAGGTCGTTAGACGAACATATTTAGTCTCGTCTCGTCTGACGAAATTAACACTAGTATATTAATATATTATGTTATATAAAATTAAAAAAATATATTTTTTATAATATATACTCCATGTCTGTCCATTATAAGATTTCAAGCAGAGGCGATCAAGTTTTGATTTTTTTTATTAAGATGGAACTTCTTAATTATTGCCCTGATGGTGGAAATGCTTTAGACATTTTCTTACAGCTACTTTCTATTTTGTGAAGCTCAATCTTTTGTTGCACATCAAAACTATATTCTTTAGTTTTATCTATTCTGATGAATGATTAAGGGAATTTGGCCTTCGAGTTACCTCATATTTATACTTTTGTGAAACAGGAAGTCATGGCTGGATAATTTCATGTTCCTAGTCACCCGGTGTGCTAAAAACTGTAAACATGAAGGGGAATATACTTCAGAGATATTTTACTCATAAGAATTTCTAGGGGTACCAATAATTGTGGCCAACGTGTATTAGAAAAAAACATTTATTTCATAATGTGATTTTCCACCCCACATTCACATTAAGATTTCAGATTTATTTTTACAGCCTTTGATTATATCCATCAAGGGTGCCAATAATTCTGAACACGACGGTGTATATATATATATATAGGAGAAAAATGGCTAACACTCGGTTCCACGCTCACATGCCCTGATGCCCACCTCATGCCAAGAGTTGCCCAAGTAGTTTCCATCGGTGTGGGCGACCATGATGAGAGTCTTTATGGTGTCAATGTTCTTCTGCTTCATCTCTGTGATACTTGAACTGGCTGTGAGCAGCGTAAACCGGGCCAAGGCCTGGATGTAGGCGTCTCTCTCCAACTGCAAAGAGAGTAAAACAGAAAAGAAAATGAGACTTGGCAGAATGAACTAAATAAAGCAGACTTGAATAACATCAGTCACATAAAAAGAGTAAAAACACAAACCTGCATGTTGAAGATGCAGGCGATCCTGATAGCACAGCGAATTCCCTCCAGACAAAGAGAAGCCACATCCTGATCGTCACAATCCTGGAGTCCCACACTGAACGCCGCCAACAGGGGAGTCCAGGCCAGCTGTTTTAGATAAGCATTCAAGTATCGAGAAATGAACCCAAGCAAAACATACTTTCATTTTAAAGTTTAACTTCCTTCCGACCTTTCTAGACTGATGTGTGAAACCACTTCCTGAAACACTATCAGATTATGTCGCTTCCATGACCTGCTCATGATCCTTTTGACCTTTTCATGACCTATCAATGATCTTATGATCCAGTGCTTAAACAGGTCGGATGTGTGGTTTTGCAATTGAAAATTGTGAAAAACTGTAGAGTGATGTTGTTACCTTGAACATGGGCCGGACGTGCTCTAGGTGAGTAGCACTGAAGAAGGGAGCCTGAGCGTGACTTACAGCCTCCATCAGAGCTTTAGCCGTTTTGGCCATCTGCTCCATCTCCATGTTATACAGCAACCTTCTCTGCTTCTCACTGGCTACATCTAGCAGGAAGACAAACAGCTCGCATCGCATCCAGCATGGTTTCATTTAATCCCAACAAAGGAAATTAGACGTTAAAGATCAATATTATCCAAACAGCTCTTACTCTGCTTGCTGGATTTGGGAGTGATGGAGTATTCTTTGCTCTCCTTCATGGCGATCTTCTTGCCTGCGATTTCATCGTAGATGGAGGAGAGATACTCCTCGGGCAGATCCTTGCTGTCATTAATGCCACGGTTCATTTTTATGTACTGCTCCTTCGTCATCTTGTTCTTTACCTGAAGAGAGAGAAAAAAAAAGATTTTGACATTTTTTAGAGATAAATCAAGCATGTTTTTGCATGTTGGTTTACAGTTGCTATACAGTTGGACATCAACAACCTTACAACCAGCTATGCAGTTGCTGGTTAGTTTCCAAGGTATCTCAGCAAGAAGAAAGAAAAGCAAAAATAAGAAGTCTTACCTGTGGACTGTGCAGGTCGGTGGTTAACATGATGATGGAGTAGGCCAGAACGTAAGCGGTGTCTGCGCTGGCAAACAGAGTCTGCCTACAGAGCAACAGACAGGTCAGCACATAGGCTACACAAACCCCCAAGCAAGCCTCAGAAACATAAAACTCCTCCTCAGACTACAAAACTCACCCCTGATTGCACTCCAGGTAGCGGGCGGCAAACTTCTCCATTAGCCTATCAATTTTCTGGGCTTCACCTGGAAGCCTGAAGCCTTCCAAGAAGGCACGGAGTGCTGACACAAAGTCTTTGCCACAAAAGTCCAACCGGTCCACGTAGCCGTACATCACCTCCTTATTAAACTTCACATTCTCTCCCAGGAACTCACCAACCTGAGTCTGATCACACGACACATCAGAGCCTAAGTAGCTGGAGCACGACATGTCTACACTAATTTATCCATGTAAAACAAGCATGAACTTACTGTGTCCAATCGCTCCTCTTGTTGCAGGAACTGTGCGATGTCTTCTGGTGAGGTTCCCAGCATGCCTTGCTCCTGCAGGTATTGTAATCCCCTTTTTGGTTTCTTGTTAAACCTTTAAGAAACATAGAAATTGTCAAAAAAAAAAACTAAGAAAGGAGATGACAGAGGAAAAAAGACCACTCACAGCTCAATGCCATGCTCGATGATCTCTTTCTGCTGCTTGATGACCTCATACTGCTCGGGGTGATCTGGCTGAGACTGCTGAACTCCAGAGGACACAGTGGAGTCCAGAGAGCTCACACTATCTCTGCGAGAGGAAAGATGCTCAGGGAGCTTAACATCTGCACTGTCGCCCTCTGCTGGACGTTCCTGACCTGCAGCACAACACAGTCTATTAGACTTGCAAAAGATGTTGTAAAAGATAATACAGATTAAAACTTACCAAGGTTGGTCTGCAGGTTGGGGTTGACGTACATATCTCTGCTCCACTCCACCATGCACTTCAAAATGGACACCAGACACTCCAGCCCTTTCTTTCTCAAACTCAGCTCCTGCAAATGAATCATTAACCGATCAACTCTGAATTATTACACACAGTGCATCATGCACCTGTTTTTACTGGATATGGTTGTAATATTCTGGAATTATATTTGAAATGTAGTTGTCGGCACTATTAATATGATTTATGATACTTGATTAATCACTTGATTTAAAATTTATATTATATATATATATATATATATATATATATATATATATATATATATATATATATAATATATATATTTCTGATTAAATACGTTTGTTAAATAAATAAAATTATGACATATACGCTATTCTGGTTTTCTTTTGATTCCCCCCCCCCCCCCATGTTGGTTCCTTATGATTAATCATTAATATACATTGTATTTAATTTTGAATTAAAGCATCCGCTAAATGAAATCTAAATTGTATGACATATACTGCAATTATACAATAGCATGCCTCCTTTTTTTCTAGAGATGTCTATATTATTCTGGTTTAATTTTGTAAAACAGTTCTGTGTTGATATTTTTACCTCATTTAAGTTGTTTCAGACTAAAGCATCTGCTAACAAAATCTAAATCGTATGACATGCTGTATTGTGCACATTTAAAAAGCATGCAAAAAAGCAATAGAATGCCTTGCAAGCACTAATGTTTTAGTTCAAACATGATGATAGCTACCTGTAATGGAGTCATGCCGAGCTCTTGTCCACTCCTTCCCTGGGCGATTTTAGACAGGTCATTTACCAGCCGCTCAAAAATATTGGCAGCGTTGAGATCACAGTCATAGTTCACATAAATGTCCACCACACATTGTGCATCTGTGAGAAGAACAGCAGACTGATTCACCATTGAGTTTGACATTTAAGCTAATAATCTGAGAGATGCGTCTATGTATGTGTCTGCAAGTGTACACTGAGGTGTGCCAACCTGCACATATTCGAGTAAGAGTTTGAATGACCATCCACTTGTGCTCAAAGGAGCTGGATGACGTCTCCAGGATTGTTAGAAAGATTTCCCTGAAGAACACCTGAGCAAAAAGTAATTTCCATTTGTTTTGTTCTTTTATCAAATAAGCAAAATTAATATTTGTCTCCAAAACTAATAAGCTTTTTGAATATCATGAGAAAAATGTTTTAGTCGAGTGTATCCAAACAGCCTGGTAGCGCATCTGAACTTCTGATAACTTTTTACCTCAATCTGCATCTTCAGGTGAACCTTGAAGTGCGAGAGCAGGGTAAGGAAGATGGCAAGAGACAGTTCAAATACTTCAGGCACAGAGGAGACCCCGTTTTTAGAGAGCGCCACACAGAGGTACTGTTTAATGGCGTTCACAAACATCTCATGGGTTCGAAACAAAGGTCCAGCACCCTGTAGCACTGACAGCAACAGCTGCAGGGAAACCACCTTAGAGCGCAACTCATGGGACCTGAAAGAGAGGATGGAATAATGACAGCAGTCATCCGAATGTTAATGATCTGTTTGCATAAACTGAATACCTTCCAAAATAATGGTTAATGAATTCAAAATCATTCTACAGGAAGTGTCCGTTGTGGAACCAGAGCACTCAGATTTCCTCCAGCAACATCTCAGTTTTTATGATCACACTACATCATATTCATCATTTACAGGCTTGATTGTCAGTTTATAAAGTCTTTTAACTAAAATAACAAGCTTAACTAGATAAAAAAAAAATGTAGACACACTTTAAGTTGGCTTGAAAAAGCCTACAAGCTTAAAAATACTTTCTTGACTGATTTAACTTCTGTTTCTAATCTTACATTCATTTTCTCTCCAGGTTCTTACTTTGGGTCTGGTGGTCCATCAGCCAGGGGCTTCATTGACAGCTTGCAGAGGGAGCGGAACACGAGGAAGGCATCTTTCTGTAGGATGTGCGAGAAGCGGGCAGCTGTTTGACTGCCCTGAATGCTTTCTACATCCTGCTCAGACAAGAAACAAAAGACCAGTCAGACCACAATTAACACTAAAACAGGCAAGAGTGGAAAATGATCAGCAACAAATCATTTCAAGTCACTTTTTATATCATCTGGACTTAAGTAAAACATATTTTTGATATATTTTGGATTTTATGAGTTGTATTTTCCAGGATACGTTGCCCTTTTAGGGTATAAAGTCATACATTTTTCTATGATTTATTTGATACAAAAAATATGTAAGTTTACATGTCTAAGTTTACACTGCTGAAGTGTCTCATCTTCAACCTCAGGGGCGGTAAACTCTAGTCCTTGAGGTTCACTGCCCTAATCAATCAAATGTAGTTTATGATACAAAAATAATATTTCTAAGTAATCCTGAAGACTTTAGTTAGATTTTGCAGGTGTGTTTAAACAGTAGCCCTCCAGGAAGAAAATATCTAGTTTAAACTGCAAAGATATAGTCAACTAAACATAATAACATCAGTTTTACATATGAATATGAACGTGCACATTTTTCTAAATCTCAAAACACATAGATTTAGAAATGGGGTTGTGCACAGGGGTCCCAGAGGCCAGGAGGGCCTATAAGGATCTTCCCTAAGGGTCCCAGCCCTGGAATGCAATTTCTACTGAGGGGGACCCCCTCCCCTCGAATTTTTAATCAGTTTATCTTGCGACACCTCTTTGTCAATATTGAGGCACCTTTTTTCTTACCCTAATCTGGCAACGTATCTCATGGGATACAGACATTTCAAAATGCGGTAAATTACAGCATGAACATCATATGTGATTTAATTTTCTTTTTCAACATCTTAAAACAATATTCACAATTAATATTAGCAGTTTTACTGCTTTTTTTTTGTAAAAAAAAAAAGTAAGATTAATATATGCCTACTTTCTACAAAGTCAGAATGTCCAGCTCCATGGATGGACGTGTTGGCTTTAGGTCAAACTGACAAAATGAGCACAGAAAATTTGAACCAGGTCATGTGACCCACATAATCCAAACAGACTTAACTATGATAATAACAGATTTGGATGAAAAATTATTTCTAATGCCTCCTACAAGAGACTAAAGAGTATGTATTCTGTGGTGCACGTTGCCCGTTTATGGGTTAAAAAAACCTATAGTCCAGTTATGTGTCTTTTGTGGATAATGGGCCTCATTCATGAAACTTTCGTAAATGTAATTTGTGTGTAAAACTGTCCTCCCCGAAAACTCTACTCCGGATTCAGAAAAACGCTTCGTAAACATCGGATTTGTATTTGTCCACTGTGACTGAACGGCTGTGTAAAAAGTGACAATGACGAATGCTGCATTTTACCCAAAGTTGAAGAGTTTTCAACTTCAAGAAAAAAAAAAAAAAACAGGGCAAACTCGTGAAATATTTTTATGGGATATCAAAATCCAGTGTCATCAGTTTACCTAAAAGAACATAGAACGTTTAAATGTTTTACGCAGCACTTACACATGGTAGGGAGCAGGTGTAAATTTCTTTCATACCAACTAACATTTTGAAAATACGAACATTTTCATTTATCCAAAAATGTACGTCTGATTTACACACATTCGTTTCATGTATGAGGCCCATTGTCTTTATACACTTTTATTTAAAGGTTTGGGATCGTACTTTTTTTTATGTTTCTCACCAAGGCTGCACTTATTTGATCAAAAATAGAGTAATACAGTATTATTGTGAAGTATAATTTCAATTTAAAATAACAGTTTCTATTTTAAAATATTTTTTAAATTGTGATTTTTTCCTGTGATGGCAAAGCTGAATTTTCATCATTACTGCAGTCTTCAGTGTCACATGATCCTTAAAGGTTGTGTAGGTAGAAATTTATAAAAAACTTTTTTCCAAATTTGTTTAAACTTTTTATATATATCAATGCATAATTAAAATCTAAGTTCTCTGAAAAAAAAAGAGTATAAAAATCGATTGACTCTTGACCGTTTAATCTGCATTAAACACAGCTCATTATTTCGAACCGGGACGAAACAACGGATTGGCCTAGGCGACTGTCACTCTCTCGCAACCATGGCAACCACCCCTTCGCCACACAGGACCTACCCTTTTGCGCGCACTCGTTTGGTTTGTGTAATTCAAGAGCCACGGAACCTAGGATTACCAAAACAATGGCAGAGAAAGACCAAAGTCCACATTTGCAGTTCACGAAGGCAACCCAGTCAAAAAAAGGAAGTCATTTACATTACAAGAAAAGGTAATGAACAAAAAGTTGTTGGATAAACAAAGAAATAAAACTCGGGTGAATATCGGCGTGGCTTTCCAGCGTTGGCGAGAACTGAGGGACCTCAAGGGGCTGAAAAGTGACGCCTTGATGGCTTCATTTCTGCTGGACAGGTAAATCTTTCTTTTTGTATTTAGATCATACAGATTTTTTTGTTTATCTTTTCAAGAAGCATGCGTCATTAGCACACGTAGCTGCCTAATATAGCTAACATAGCATTACTCAGCGAGCCGTAGTAGAGACGGTAAATAATAGACTTAGCTCAAGATGATAGCTGTAGTGTTGAATTGTGCATAATTTTGTTTAGATAACTAAATGTAGGTTTAACAGATAGTAGGTCTAACGTTACTCCGCATCCTGGTATTTTTCTTAGTATTATATTTACCCTCTGTCTAACTCTTTTAACATGTTTACCATGATTTATCATTTTTTCATCTTTGTTTTGTTTTTATATTCTAGACCGATGTTTACTGATGTCTTTATCGTGTATCTTTGTGTGTCGTACACACTATGTTGTATGTGTGTGTTAATATTTTGTGTTATAAATCTTACACGAAATTCATCTACATCACAGTGTAAATGATGGCAATGGAACAACGTGTATCACACAACATGTGTTTAGCTTTGCCTTATAGATAACTAGCTCGTTAGCGAATCAATAAATATATATTGTAAAGTTTACCAATATCAATATGCTAGTTTGATAGTGAGTAATAAAATACAACTTATTTGTTTAACTTCATAATGATAAAGTTAGATTTTTTTATTTACATGTGTGTCTGACATGATGTCACTACATGCACTCGTTCCTCTACTCTTCGCTCGTCTCAGGTAAATAATGCGTCTTCAGCTCAGCTGTCAGAGTTGCGCGTTCATGTGTTTTGGGGGTGTGGCTTTGGAAGGAGACCAGAAGGGAGGGGGTGAAGTGAATGGAAATAATGAGCTGTCTTTAAAACAGTCGTGAGAGGTCTACAGACACTCGATTTTTATACTTTATTTTTCAGAGTACTTAGATTTTAATTATGCATTGATATATATATATAGAAAGTCTAAACAAATTTTGAATTTTTTTTAATAAATTTCTTACCTACACAACCTTTAAGAAATCATTCTAATATGCTGATTTGCTGCTCAAGCAACATACTATTAACATTTATTATAAACATCTGTGCTCCTTAATATTTTTGTGGAAACTGTTCTCTTTCAAAGGATTTATTTGAAATGAAAATGTTTTGACATCATACATGCAATTAAGGTCACTTTTGATCAATTAAATGCGTTTAATGTATAATTTAATTGCTGAATAAAACTATTAATTGCAATCTTAAGATGGCGGAATACCCTTTTAAGTCCACTTTGCAGAGCACTTATGGTCAAATGCAACTGAGCGTGTCAGATTAGAGAGACATTTTAAATGTGCAGAGGCGCAAGGACTGGAATTGGGAACCCCTATCCAACATCAAAAAACAGTAACCCAAGAAACACACCAGAATGTCTGTCGAGGACTCGGAGCCACGGTCGTCCACCATTCCATTCATCTGCTGCGTGTCTAATCGGACAACAGGGGGCGGCACTTTGGTTTCGGAGTCAGAATGTTGATCTAATCCTGTAGTAGAAACAGAAGCAGGAGTGACTACTATGTTGTAGGTCCACATAAAGGTACAGTGATCTATTTCCAATGTGACACACCTCCTTCCACAGAGCTATCTCCCAATCCACTGTCCGGCTCAGTCTCTTCCAGAACCCCAGTGCCTGCTTCCGTTTCAGGCTGCGGATGGGCTTCCTCTCCCTCAGATGGATCAGCAGTTATTTGGTCCGACTCCTGAATCTCTTTGTCTTTAAGAAGTCAAATAAAATAGTTTCTACTACCCAAATGAAACGCATTAAAACAACTATTAAAAACATAACAGGAAACTGACAAAACTATGATTTAGACTTAGAATAAAGTGATATGATCAAACATATTGCACAACATGAGATATTTTATTTCTCGTTAACGTTAAACATCACAATAGATGTTTTTGTTTGATTTTTATTAGCAAAAATAATTTTTCTATTTGTCATTAATGACACAGACAGGAGAAGGTTTTAGTAGTTCAGGCAGCTCTTACTAAATGCTCTGATCTAATATACTGACACTGTGACAACCGTTTTTACCCAACGGTTTCTGTTCATTTAAGACATAACTGACTGTGTTTATGTGAATACTACACACGATGGGCAGTTTGACAAGATGGTGTGTATTTGACTACAAGTCCCCCTGTAGTGAAAATCAAGTTTTTCATGTTTTTTATGTCTATGTGGTGTTTTTAATATGCTTTAAAACAATTCATTTGCAAATTCATAAGTCAACACCATTGCTGAGTATTTTCTTTTTAATACTGCACTAAAAATGCAGTTTGACATCACTGGTGTTCCTTACTTGACCAACTGCCTTGTAACCAATCACGTCAAAAAGCATATCATTACTATGCCGTGAAGAAAAGGAGTCTTTTATCCGGGTACATTTACTGTTGATATGAAAAATTATGTGTATTATGATGTTATGATGAACTATATGCCTTTCTCCACTGAGGTCTTGAGTTGTTCAAAGTGTTTCTAAGAATGCTGATTTTTAGAAGGCCAGCTGACTGACTCTGAGATGCGAACTGGAACATGGTTTGTGTAACATTAGTGCAAAAGGCTAATCATATTAATTACCATTATGGGTCCTACATTGTAAACAGCAATTCCATTGTGCAGCGTTTACCTCAGTAAGCTGACCGAGTGGATCTCTGAGCTGGTGTGAGTGAGTGGGGGTGGGGCTAATTAGCATTTTCATGGCTTTGCGCATACTAAATGAAGCAAGGGTGTAGAGTTACATTCAATCTATTTTAAGGCATGAATAAATGCGTCACAGGAAAAACATTTAAATATGTAATTTTGGTGATCAAAGATGAGTTTTAAGGGATAAAATTATTGACTACAGGGGGACTATAAGCACATTATGCCATGAAAGAGAACTGAATTCGGGTTCACATTCAGTGTGAGTGCCACGTTGAGATATTTTTATGGCTTATTGAGCTTAAAAACCCACTCTTATTTTTTATCACTCTAAAGTTTCAGTAAATAAGTAGTACTGTGCTATGCATATACATTTACATATAAAGATTAGTGCAGTCAATCGATTAAAAATATCAACTAGATTAATCACACATTTTTTCAGATAAATCGTGATTAAAAACACTTACATTCATTTCAGACTTTAACTCATTTAAGACTGCTCTTATAAGGATACTCGTCAAAATGGAAATTTTTCCATAAATGTGTTACTGCTTGTTCAAGCACGAAAGAGAACTCGATTCTGGCACGCTGTCTGTGCGAACGATACTGGTGCGCATCTTTCTGTGTGTCATATAGACAGGACATTCACAGGCAGCGAGTTCTCTTTTGTCTTGTTGCGCTTGAATGGTTTAAAAGCATTTGCATGAATAAAAGCGTGATCATATAATAAAACGCTAACCAAAGGATGACAGAAAAACGGGTGCTGCGTTAAATATTTTTAACACGTTAAACTGGAAAAAATTAATTGCATGCATTAATGTGTTAACGTTGAAAGCACTAGGGTTGTAACGGTATGAGATTTTCACGGTATGATAATCGTCTCAGAAAATATCACGGTTTCACGGTATACGATATTAAACTATCATTATTGTTATAATCATCCTCAGCTACAATGACCCTTAAATGAATAAAAACAGATATGGTTTTTGGTTGAACATGGTTTATTGTAATACACACATAATAAACCAACAACATGGATTTAAATAGGAAATTTAAATAACTTGGATGGGGCAAACTAATTCAAAATTTTAAAATACTGAAACATGTCTAATAAATTGTATTAAAAAAACATTTTTAATTTATTAATCATTATTTAAGAACAAGAGTCTTTATGAAATGTATATTTATTTCCTCAGAAATTCTGGGTTGTCTGATATAACTGGTCTGGATTCTGTGTGATTGAATTCAAAATGTATTTTTGAAAATGCAATCAGATAAAATGTAACAACTTTTGTTTGTCTACACGAGAGGTATACTAAATTAAAACATGGACAAAAAACTATACACAATAGTAATATTTTTTAGTCATTATTTCTTCAGGCTAAACCAAACTTTTTTTTACAGGTTGTACTGAACACCTATGAGTTTCAGTCAGTGTATTTTATGATTATTCTTTTAAAAAACAATTATAAAATGCTCAATAAGTGTTATCTGTCTGGATATGTTCATGTGTTCACGTCTTCACATAGTGGGTGGGACAAGCAGATGCTTTAAAAACCATGAGCACCATGCGTACTTGAGTGTGTACTAGATCTACTTGACGAAACGGCGCTGCTCATTCATACAGAGACGCGCTGAATATAGAAGAATTAATGGGTCGCACACCAGTCTTTTTGCGCTGTATTCACAGACACGCACATCGCGATTTGGTTTACTGCACAGCTATATTTTGATTTATTCATCCATCTATCTATCAAATCGCACATTTTACGTGGCATCTGTATTGTAACGCTTTTTGACAGACCGGGATTCCCCTCAGCATGACAGAAATAATATGGCCTTAAGTTGTAAAAGTTATGAATTAGGCTACCTTTATCTTCACGGAGGGGTGTTCCCGAATGTGGGAGAACATGTTCGACGTGTTTCCTCCTCAGGGGCGTGGTACCGGGTTATAGCTCCAAAGTCCAAAGTCAGTCACCGTTCGCGGAACTTCAGCCGCGGAGCTCAAGTCAAAAGTCAGTTTTTTTTCGGCGGGAGATAGAGATTCGCAGCCTCTGTCTCGGACATTTTCAGCGCTGTACAGGTATGGGTGGAGTCTAAGCAGTCAAGCTGAAATAAGTTGCATGCGGCAGTGCGGGTGAATTAAACGGGCGGTTTAAATTTTTTTTTTTTTTTTTTTAAACCGCGGATAAGCAAATGTGCACGATATGATAATCGTACATGTCAATATCGCGATAAACCGCCATACCGGTATACCGTTACAACCCTAGAAAGCACTAATCACGATATAGCTAAATCTCTACCGTCATTCCACCTAGTCCTTTTTGGAGTCATTTCTCATATCCTGCCCTCAGTGATTCACCTTACCTGAATGTTCAATTTCATTTGTGCTCTGTTGATTTGTAGTAAACTCCTCCTCTGGCTTTGACTCCTCTGGCTGGCCATTGATGGAGGATGAGTCTTGGGGGGTGGAAGGAGTGGATGGGATCCCAGACGGGCTGAGAGACGGGGATGGTGGTCCGTTTTGTTCTAAGCGGGTTCGTCCGAACCATGGAGATCCGGACCCCCGTCCAGGAGTTGGAGAGGGGTTTTGGGTCACAGGTGAGGGGTTACTGGACACTGGGGAAGGATTGCACAGCTGCAGACGTTGTCTGTCCTTCTCTGCTTCCTGAGCTTCCAGAGCCTGCAAGACAGTCATCCGAAAGTCAAACTTAGTTTCCTAGATTAAAGCTACACTGTGTGATTTTTACCCCCATCTAGCGGTGAAAAGGTATATGATCATCCATGGAATATTAGTTTCTGTTCCTCTCAATTCCGATTTCGTTTTAACTCCTACGGTGGCCAATGTAGTCCAAGATTAACATGGCTTCCAGTTCGAGTGTTAGGCAGTTTGAGTGCTAACCCACGCGTTTTAAAACGCGAAAGGCGAAGCTTGAATTAACAATGTATGTCCCTCTTTGGCTAATGTACCTTTAAGATGGAGGGGCAACATGGCGACCGACATTAGAACCCCTTACCCGTATGTATTTTCAATGGCATATTATACACTCACGAGAATACTTTATTACTTGAATGAAGTAAATATACATTAATGAGCACATATATTTTTGAAAGAACTAAGTGTTTTTAGCTAAGAATAAACTAAAAAAGTTACACAGTGTAGCTTTAAGTGTATTTTTCCCAACCCATAATGGCGCCTATTGTTCCACTAGGGTGTGATAACATACAACACATTGAAAAAGAAGAGTTGTTTTCAGTCTGCAAAGTGCAGCAGCCTGAGATGCTTCATACTAACCGCCTGGTTCTCCATCCGGGTGAAGATGACATTAAGCATCTGTGTTAGAGTGGCCTTGGCTGTAGTCTGGTTGATTAGGTTGCGGCTGGCAAGGTAGATGTTGTAGCAGGTGCGCACAGTAAGAAGAATCGTTCCCTCGTGGATCTCTATGTGTGGTGATGTCACGGCAGTCAGCAGAGCCTATAGAGCAACACAATGATCTGCATCGTGAAATTACAGATCTGAAATTAAACCCATTTTTTTCATGTACAGTGGGGCTCAAAAATCTGAGATGACATTGAAAATCTAAAACTAAATAGAAAGTTTTAAGATTTTGAAAAATATAAAAGATACATTATAGATTCTGCACACTGCTACATTGATCATGTGAAGCTCAAAATGCTCTTTGGATCATCATTTGTATCTCAAAACTTGTGGAGATCATGCAGCTCCAGGGCTGCTGTCATTAAAGAAAAAGAGGGACAAACAAAATACTAATACATTCTCATATTCATGTTATACTTTTCCTTCAAATTATGTTCAAACCAAAATTGCAATAAAAAATTGGGAAACGCTAATAAACCTTTATATATAATGCATAATAAAGTATTTTGCCTTGTAATGCACCTTAAAATGTTTTGTATGGTCTCATGAATAATTGTAACCACAGTTATAATACACTATAATAATGTAACGTCTTTAGCAATTATAATGCATTAAAACACATGGCAACAACCAATTTCAGATGTAACAAGGAATCTGCAAATATTATAATTAATTTTAACTTTGGTTACAATTTTTTATGAAAAATTGATCTTTAACAGGAGGCCCAATCATGTGATTATATGTACACATCACAGTGGTAAAACTAAATCTCTTACTGCAAGCTAACGTTGTTGAGCAACCCTGGTGACATTTTATTTAAGAGGCTGCCCAACCCCCGTATGCAAACCATTACTCTCTATGTACTGTACGCTGTCTTTTCACACCATTTCGAACAATTGAGGGAAGAGGCTATTGACGCGCTGGGAGAGATATCTAGTAGTGCTCATTGAAACGCTATACCCTGCCCTTCCAAGTGGTGAGTGAGAGTATCATTCATGGACGGTTTGTGGTTTATATATAGTAATTTCAAATCAAGTCCATCTATTTGAAATATGCAGTACTTGTAGATTTGTCACACAGCATGTTTATCTATAATGATAATGATGAGTTAGGCTAGGATAAAAGAAAAGACTTTGTACCTTACTGCTCAGCTTATGTTGCAAATGATGTAATAAGTAAGGTAATGACAATGTTTTCAACATAAATCATCATTTAGCTGCCTGTTATCTAAGTGTTTTGTGTGACTCGAGTGGGTTGACAGAAGCAGCTTTGATTATTTTGGCATGATTTCCACTGCAGTGACCCAGTCAACTTAGTGCAAGGTCAAACAGAGATGTATTACGAATGATGAAACTATAAATTGACCAATGCTGCAACCTTTCTTACAAAATAGATTAGATTAAAACAGTTAAAGCAGCACCGGGTAACTTTTCAACCTTCATAATATATTTCCATGTCTCTTGTGATGGTACATCGACTTACAATAGGTTGAATGACACGTCTGCCATAGCCTGACGGGGTCTGTAGTGTTTTTAATCGTACTTTTAAACTTCGGGTTTCGGGTAGTAACCGGCGAACAAAGAGAACTACAAAATTTGACTGCTTTACGGCATATACGTCACTTCCACCACCACTTCCTTAAAATCGGACGTGCGAGCCAAATGTTATAGTCATGGCCGAAGCAGCACAGAAAAACAAGAAAGCAAAGGTTTTATCAGAGCAAAGCAAAAAGAGAAAGTGATCGCGTTAAAAGCAGAACAAGGATCAACACTGTGCCAGCGTTTTCTCGCTGGCGTGAGCTGAAGGAGGAGGAGGGGTGCCTGACCGATGCGGACTTGGCTGTAATGCTTTTGTACTAGTAAGTATATTGCTTGCATACTAGCTAGGGTGACCTGACCAGACGTCCCGTTTTTCCCGGGACAGTCCCGTATTTCAACTCTAATTTTAGTGTCCCGACTTATTAAATTGAATACGCGCAGGACAGAGAGGGATAGAGAGAGCGAGAGACCTTGCGTGTGTGTGCTAGAGTACGCATTAATTACACGCGCGCACGACAGAGAGAAGGAGAGCGCGAGAGACCTTGCGTGGGTGTGCTAGAGTAGCCTACGCATTAATATGCACGCAAGCGCGCGCATTATTGATATAATAATATAGCTTGATATTATAATATTGACGATATATGGTTATTATCAACCACTCAAACATTGCATTGAAGTATAGATTCAGTAAAAAACGGTAACCAATAGGCTAGACTAGGCTACTATAATGACGCTGGCTTGTAAATGTGAGCATCGCGATCATTTGTCGTTAGAAAAAAATAAATAAAACCCATGAAATTATATTTATATGACATGCTGAAATATATGCCACTGTACCTGGGATGAAGACATTTCACACGCGACGCAAGCTAGCAGAACACCTGCATGTGACCTCCTCTTACAGGCTATCATGGTTGTCAACAAATGCATGTGCTACATTCATGACGGTTTATGACAGTAATAGAGGACAATACTGTTTCCCAACTGTAGGGGGGGAACCCGAGAGCAAAAGTTAAAGGAACACTTCGACTTTTTGGGACTTTAGCTTTTCACTGTATCCCCAGAGTTAGATAAGTCCATACATACCTTTTTCATCTCCGTGCGTGCTGTAAGTCTGTTTGACGCACCCACCGCTAGCCTAGCTTAGCACAAAGACTGGATGTAAATGGCTACAGCTAGCACACTAATCCCAATAAGTGACAAAATAACGCCAACATTTTCCTATTTACATGTTGTGATTTGTATAGTCACAGAGTGTACAAATAACAAGGTAATATGAGACACAGCCACTTTTTAAACGTTTAAATACTGGGAACTATTTTCTCAGAAGGCGAAGCACTGCTACTTGGGCGGAGTGATAACCGCAGCACCTGAGACACGCTCTCTGCTCCTCACCACGGCGCTTCTCGGGTGCTGCGGTTATCACTCCGCCCAAGTAGCAGTGCTTCGCCTTCTGAGAAAATAGTTCCCAGTATTTAAACGTTTAAAAAGTGGCTTTGTCTCATATTACCTTGTTATTTGTACACTCTGTGACTATACAAATCACAACATGTAAATAGGAAAATGTTGGCGTTATTTTGTCACTTATTGGGATTAGTGTGCTAGCTGTAGCCATTTACATCCAGTCTTTGTGCTAAGCTAGGCTAGCGGTGGGTGCGTCAACCAGACTTACAGCACGCACGGAGATGAAAAAGGTATGTATGGACTTATCTAACTCTGGGGGAAAGGTTGAATAAGCTAAAGTCCCAAAATGTCGAAGTGTTCCTTTAAATTTTACCTGGTGTTACTTTAAAAACAAGGCAATTTCTAAAGGAAATTTTAAGTAAACATTTTTAAAACAAGTATTCATTTAATATTTATATGTAATATTTTGTAATATACATACACCATTTTGGGATCTCTTATGCTCACCAAGGCTGCAATTATTTGATCAAAAATACAGTAAAAACAGTAATACTGTGAAATATTATTACAATTTAAATAATTTTTAAATACATTTTAAAATGTAATTTATTCCTGTTTTTACAAAGCTGTTTTTAGTAATCCAATCTTTAGTGTCACATGATCCTTCAGAAATCATTGTAATGCTGATTTGTGGCTCAAAAAACATTTCTTATTATCAATGGTTATTTTTGCTGAAAACGTCATGCAAATTTTTTTTAGAATTCTTTGATGAACAGAAAGTCCAAAAGAACAGCATTTATTTTTGTAACTTCTAAACAGTTGTGTGTGTATGTATGTTTGCCTGCACTACTACACGTCACCAATCAAATAAGGATTTCAAAGGAAGTGCCTGTCTGGAAAAACATGCAGTCAACAATGGAGAGTCGTCTCACCTTAATGATCTGTAGTTGTACCCCCTCGTCAGTCTGGGGTCCCTGAAAGCAGTTACAGATGGTCTCCAGCAGCCGGTCAATCAGCCGTTTTCCTGGAGCTCCGCTGTCAGGGGCGTTTCCCGTGATGTGCCCATACGCAATGAGTTTCTGTGATGAATGGAATGGAGGTATTACTGTATTATATGCACGTCCATTCATACAGTTAGTTTAAAACCACACTTAAATAGATGTCACACATGGCAAAAAGTATAAACTGAAAAATGTGTTTTAAATGTATTAATGAGATGAGTATGGTGAAACACTGCAGTAGAGTGAAGTGTACGAGAACTCTGTATACCTGTAGGCAGTCAAGAGACGTACTGACAATACGTGGAGACTTGGACTGACATGCCAGCTCAAAAGGCAGGACGTACTTGTCAGCCTCAATGTAGTTGGCTCTTGGAGGAACAACAGTGCCGTCCCTGGAATATACAGGATTCACAGCACAAATCAGTCAACGGAAATAACAATGCAGCACTGAAACACTTTATTCACTAGTTAAGCAACAGCATACATTTAGAACAGCTTCCTGTCAGTAGTCCTTTAGCGTTACAGGGGCCTTTTTTTCAGCATGGACATGAGAGTGACCAGTGTCTAAAATTATTACATAACCATGATGGTTCACAATAAAGATGATGCATTACACTTCAGAGAGCCTTTTCAGAAAAAACACAATAAGTGTTCTTACAAAATAACTCTTAACGTTACATCATCCATCTAAAAGTATCCTGTCATGTACATTGGTGCATGTAGGTAAATGATATGTAAACTTACTTCTGCTTTTCCAGTTCATGCTTAATTTCATCTAAAAAAAAATAGAGAGAGACAATTTAACACATCAACTCAAGACCATTTGTGACTCCTCCTTCAAAGCAAACAAACTTTAAAAAAGAAGAGAAGACAAAATTCAGAATATATTACTTTTACATGAGTATTACTCAGTCTGTTTTTTTTAGGTATACAGATTATGTATTCAGAAGGACATCGAAGTGAAGTGGATGATGAAATAACATGACATGAAAATATTGTAATTTCATCATAAATGCATTTAATTAAGTTACATTAAATACTAAATTTCACAGTCATGTTTGTACTTTAAGAGGGGTTAATGCAATGAAGTAGCATAGATGTATCTGTTAACTGTTCTGTTTTGTTGTGAAATTGAATGATCTCTCGTGAATAAGACTGCAGTTACATAGAAAGAATCCATGGCATGTATTTTGCTTAAGTTTCTAATTGACTGAAGATGTTAGTTATTGTAACATTATTTGTTAATAAATGTTAAAATTTGACAATGTGTTTTGTGGTACATTGCAAACAAAGGTCATATATTATATACATAAAAGTCTAGTCTAAAATGGCATCGCAAACTGTGCTTAAAAAACAATAAATGTAAAAATCGAGAATCGAACGAACCGTGACCTTAGACGAAAATGTAATCGATCGATGATTTGGTAGAATAGTGACACCTATAATTTATGCAGTGCAGACTGTTTGATAACTTTATTCAATTTCTGTATATGTCCTACCTGTTAGACAGGAAGGGCACAGGTAAATATGACATTTATTATGGGTTTATGTGATGATTGTTTCAAGTTCACTTAAATTAAAAGTTGTTATATTTTTGAAGCCTAATATATTTTTTTTAAATATAGCTTTCAATTGTAATGGACTGAATGGCTATAATTAATGTTTATAATGGGGGGGGGGGGGGGGGAGACAGTGATCACTGACCTTCATTCATAAAAATATTCCAATAGACAAGTATTTAAAATATACTGTAAATATATAACTTTATGTTGTCTCTACATTAATTTGGAGATTAGCTGTGAAATTATTACATTATAAAATATATAAACTAATATAAATCTATAAAAACGTAAGTGAAAAGTCATATGAAAAGAAATCACCGACTCCATAAAGACTGCTTGGCATGAGACATGATGCTCATAAAATGATCTATTTTGTTCTATTTATTTTATACTATTGAGACAATAACAAGTTTGCAGTAATGCAAGGATGTCACTATTTAATTTTGTAAAGAATATTACTTTAATTTGAAAACACTGTGTATATAGTTGTTGTTGCTATTTTGAGTTGAGAAATACATATTTCAGCATTATCACTAATCTGTGTGTGCATTTTCCTCGAGAATCAAGCACGTTGACTCATGAAACCATTTGTTTATTATATCGCAATAGCAATATTGACCTCAATAATAGCAATATGACATTTTCTCCAAATAGTGCAGCCCAGAAAACATACAAGCAATTCGTAATATAAAACACTAAAACCTACTCTGTACTAAATACAGAACCAGGACAGTCTTGTGCTTAACATCTATAATTTTCATTAAGGTAGTAGAGTACATTTTACTGCACTGTAACTGCAAATAGGTTAAAGACAAATTTCCCATTTTATCAGATGCTCAAAAAAAGAAGTAGTGATCAAACCAATAATTCACCCAGAAATTAACATTGTTACAATCAGGGCTGAAGGGGGCGGGGACCCAGTGTTGGGTAGCAGTGCGGTTAGGGTTAGCCCTAAGGACGACCTGGTTATAATTTAAGTTTCTCAACCTCGGCCTCTTGTGATCTAAACCTGTACAAATAAAAATCTCTTATGTGGACATTTTAAAAAATGTGGTGGTTGCTATTTTTTACACAATAACAATGAATGAGGACTGGAACTTTCAAGCTTCAAAAAGGACACAAAAGGACCACAAAATATTGTAAAAATGTCCATATGAATTACCATACAAAAGTAAAATTAGAAAATGTTATGTGTGCCAGTGTGTGTGAAAGCCATTGATTCCTGGCTGGGACTATTTTTAGCATTCTGAGTTTCTGACAGACACCCAGGACTCCAGATAAATACTATCCTATAATTTAATTACATATACCTGTGGGATGTGAACAACAATGGAAACATACCATTCTCATCTGTTTACATCAGGAAATTTTAACTCTGACGTGAGTGTTTTGAATTTATAGCCGATGTAGCATCAGTGCTTAAATGGAACGAAGACAAACCTTCTCTTAGAAGATCCCTTGAAATGCATTACCGCTAAAAATCTTAAACTCACTTTCAACATCACTTATCAGCTAGTTGGCTGTTAAATGGCTTGTCAAATGACTAGTCAACTTCCGGCCCATCCCTATTCTAATTTCTGAATAAATGGTTCTTTGTATTGTGTCTTTTCAATGAATCATTTGATCTGGTCCACAAAACAGGTCTAAATGATTCATTCACAAATCAGACAGATCTAGTTCTCGAGTTCAACTCACTGATTCAATGATCCAGTCACAGTGGTCAACAGATCACTGGAGGGGGAAATCATCTTAAAGTGTTAGTTCACCCAAAAATGAAGATAAACTAAAGTCTTTGGAACGAAATGAGGAGATTAATGACAGAATTTAATGACAAACAATCCCTATAGGCCAAGTCTCACACAAAGCTATTCTTTATAATTTCAACCTTTTTTCATAAGGAAAAAAAAACATGGGGTTGAATAAATTATAACCATTTTCATTTCAGGGAGAACTATTCCTAAAAACAAAAAACAAAGTTATTACACATGGATCATTATTCATTATCAGACAGCCATCTGCTCACAAGAAGGCACAGGAAACTGAGCTTAAGCAACAACACATTTCATAAGATGCCCTTTTTAAGAACTATGTTTTTAAAACCCTGTATCCGGCTACCTGTAGTACTTAAACGCGTCACGTGTATTCAGGCAACACCACGGAAAAACTGAATAGTCATAGTCTATATAAGCCATTGCCTAGCAGTGAATCCGGGTGGCCGGTGGACTGTGTAAATAGGTCTGTATGATAATCAACCTTGTTCACTCACACGACAGGGTAATGAGGGAGTGTCTGTTTGAATGAAGTGCAACTGAGAGCATTCAAACAAACCCACGGTGAAGTAGCATTACATTAACAGACAAATGCCTGAAACACTACAGCTCTTTACTGGATCAAAACCTCAAATATACCAAAAGACAAAACAACACAAGTTTACAATAAAACAATGTGGTTTCTATGGATTGTGTTCAAATGAAGCAATTTTTGTTTTAGATTGACACTCCAGACCAAAGGTTAGAGTTTGGAAAAGCTCCGAAGAAACCAGATCCTCACGTCTCAACATGTGCTCATTAACTTAGTAAATAAGTAATACAGCACAGACCGGACGAGTCAAATGAGTCCAACCTGCATATCCAGCTCACTTATAAAAAAGGGATGGATTTTTCCGGAAAACAACGGGAATGTTATACTACAAATTAAAGAGACAGTTCCCTTAAAAAAAGAACATCCTGCTATGATTAACTTGCCCTCATGTCCTAAATCATAAAAGAAGATACTGTGAGAAATGTTTCTGTAGGTTTCTCTTCTTTCTTTGTTTTTCTCCATACATTTGGTTACCAACATTCTTAAAAACATCATCTTTAATGTTCCACAAAAGAACAACAATTGGGGTGAGTAAATGACAGAATTTACATTTTTGGATTAAATATTCCTTTATTAACACCAACAGTCGAAACATAAAATGTGCCCAATACCGGGGACAGCCTCAATCACTATTCAATGTCATTGTATGGCAAAAAAATGCTAAGTTAATGGTGACTGATGCTGTCAGTACTGACTGAAAAAAGATAGTGACACATGTACCGGTAGGCTATAAAACAACTCTTTGAGGGTGAGTAAATTACACAATTTTTATTTTGTTTTAGCGTGAACTGTTTCATAAAGCGTCACTCACAGTCACAATAGAGATCAATTCCGTAAATCAATGAGTGATCTTTAATCAATAAGAGAGCAGTAAATCGCCAATCTGTCAATTCGCCATAATAACAATATAGCAACGATTCCAGCTAACACATGCTAACAGCCCCGGATAAACAAAGCAAGAGGTGTTGAAAACCAAGACATGTAATTTACTCTGCCAAAATCTCATTCATCATAATGTAACATTATATAGCCTATGGGACGGATGACAGTGTGAGCTTAAGGAAAAATTAAACCACAGATTCCTGTCACTGACGCGTGCTGAGATGACGTTAACGTTAGCTCGCTAAGCAGACTTTAACGTTAATTAAGGATATCATGGGCAGTGGAGGATCGCAAACATATGTTTGAGGCCTGAGAGGAGATAAACAAGGAGTAGCTCACCTAATGCCACTTGACAAGCCTTGCGCAGCTGGTTGTGCTGGCTTCGCTTCACCTCCTTATCCGCGAGGATTTTCTCCAGCGCTCGAGACAGAAACATGCTCTTGGTGCTCAGGGTTTCTGTCTGCGTATGCCGTCGATGGGTTTCCAGCGCTTCCTGTTCTTTCATCTCTCGGTCGACTTGTTTTAGTAGTCCGTCAGGCCGTCATAGCTGGCCCGTTCCCTGCGGTTTGGCAGGGGCGTGAGGGTGCCGGGAGTGGGCCGATGTTGTCGCTGGTTCAGTCGGGGCTAGTTGGACGCTGCTGCTACTATCTCAGCACTGCGTCGCCATGTTGGCTGCACGTCACGTCACGTGACCCGCAGGCGCTTACACTGATGTGTACATTCAGAGCAGAGCACGAGCACGAGCACGGTTTGGCTGAGGTGGAAATGAATGGAGCATGTGTTTGGTTTAGTTAGTTAGTGGGGCTCCTACCAAAAGAAGCAAAAAAACATGGACATTTTAGTACTTTAGCGTTTCACAGTGTGATCACCAATAATTTATTGAAGTAATCTTTCTAATTAAATGCCAATAAAAAAACATAATACGTAATAATTTCAATAATTGATTATTTTTAAGTGTGAAATAACCTTACAGTCTATGGAAATAACTTTGTTCAAAGTTGTAGGTGTATATAAATAGTTTGTAATTTGGAATCATACACATTTTTGTTAGTTATAAAAATTATGTAAGGATGAACTAAACACACAAACTCAAGTTGTATATTGACCACTAATGCTGGAGAGGATCATTGTCATCATATGGCCTTCATAGTACCCTCTGTGTTATTATGAGTATATTTGTAATTATTAGTCAGGAAATTATCAAAATGTAAAAAAAAACACTACTTAAAAGACATTGCTGTCTCAGAAAAACATCAAAGACAGAATCAAGTTTTTTTCAGAATATGGAAAGTTGTGTGTGGACTGGAGTGATGAATCACAATAAAACATGAGTTGCATGATAATAATCTGGTGAGAAATATAGTAATGAATACATCTCTACCACAGTGAAGCAAGGAGGAAGAGAATGTTATTGTGTGAGGAGCTTTTTAGCTGCTGAATTGGTTTTTCTTCCCTGTGAAAAGTCATTTAATGCAAAGACAGTAGTGGCTTGAGAACAAGTCCATCAGGATCGTGTTTTGGCCTGGTCAGAGTCTAAATTTAAACCCTATAGTGAATAGGCTATTTGGTCTCACATTAAACTCAAATAAACTGGGTAAAAAAAAAAACTGTCTGCAAGTCGGGGGAAGGCTATTCTGTCCTGGATTACTTTATCTACAGTATTTGTGCAAACTTCCTATCCAGAGATTTTTGATTAAAATGGTTAAGACCATTAAAAGACTAATAAACATTTAGCCATTCTTGGCGTAGATCCCCTAGTACAACACTCCAACCAGATTTTAGGGGCAAGTTTACAGTTTACATGAGGGGCAAGTTTATGTCAGGTTCAGGCTTACAAAGGGTTAGGTGCTTCTACATCCGTGTTATTCACCATAATTTCCCTCTGACTTTAGGAAGAAGTTATGGGTATAGGGATAGGGGTAGGGATAGGGCTAGGACTCAATTTCCGGATGGGAATGTTGTTCCAGGAACGTGTCTTACTTGGCAAAATCACTGTGATCAGAGAGGAATATAATTTTATTCAACTGAATTCAGATCTTGTAGCATTTTACCACTTGTCAAAGAACTGCATTTAAACAAGATATTATAAGGGAATTATACTGATATGTATTGCACTTATTGCAAAAAATATATTTTCTGAATTTCAGAAAATGAATCCCTTCTAAAGTTAGATTTGAAGCAGAAGTCTGGATGCAGTTACATGTTCAACCACAGGGTGTCCTCCTGACAGCAGCGTTCAGACGTTGAGTTTGCTCTCTCAGCACTATGGTGTAGCAGAAAAGTAACTTGTAGAAGTTGAAAAAAGTAGTTTGAATTTTGTAAAGCAGCACTAAAACGGCCTGTATCTGTATAATTCTGTATAATAGAACAATCACTGGCTGCAATAATCAAGTTTTAACATGAAGCTATAGTTGAAAGCATTTCATGAAATAGCCTACTGGAAAAACAATTCTTTTGGAAATACTGGAAAAACAATTCATGGACAACAGTCCATGGCCAAGTCATCCAATAATTTAACAATGGTAACTAGAATATATTTATTGGCTCCTTCATTCCTCATAACATTGTTATGTATGTTAAAGCATTTACTGGACAAAGACATTGAAACATTGAGAAAATACATTTCTGTAAAGCTGCTTTGAAAAAAATATGCATTGTAAAATGTATCGGTATGTTCGCCATGACCGATACACCAAACTATTAAGAAAGGAACAGCATAGGTAGTTTTCTTCATATTAGTTTATTTCATCCAAAATTTGACTATAATACATGTGCAGCTATGTTGTAATATAGTATTTATCCTTTTAAAAGTTTCATTATGTGAAACAAATTTACATCAAGTATTACTAATAAGAAAATACTGATAATTTCAGTACAAATCTATACCTTAAGATTTATCTGACAAGCTCATTATCAAAAAGAGGAATTGACACATGAATGATAATGCTTAAAAGCCTATCTCTAGGTCTCTCAAAGCAGGTGCTCATAGATATATGGTCTCCTTTAAAAATGAAAGATATTCACAGTTTGGAAAATAGCAAGTTATTCTTCATATTTATATTTCCCCTAAAGGTCTGAGCATTAAGTTCCACCAAAAAAAAAAAAAAATTTAAAACACCATTTTTGTAGAGATGATCTAAAATAAAAAATGAAAATCATGAGGTTTTTATGTCAGCTAAAACAAAAGCAAGTAAAAAAATACATAGAGTCTATTTTAAAATAAATAAAACTTCTGTGGTTACAATCACAAATCGTATGTAGTGGTTAATATGAAATTAATTACCACAGCTAAAGACTCCATTCAATATGTCGTTTGTACCACGAGAATGAACGATCTGGATGAAGCGTGTATGATCACAGCTACAGTGCGTGTGCTACTCCAAGCAGGTTTTGGTAATGTAAGTGCCATGAAAAGCTCTGTGTGATGATGGGTAGAGGAACCGAGCAGACATGTGCTTTGCTCACAGGTGCCCAGTGTTTAGGATTCTCATCAGCAATTATAAAGAGCGAAAGGGGAGATGACGAAAGGCTACTTTGGCTAAATCTCCATCAGCAGGTCCTACTGTAAGAGAATAGGGACATCCGTCTCTTGTCAGTCTCTTCCAGTGCATCTGCTGACACAAACTCTGAGATCTTTAAAGTTCGTATTGAAGCTGTGACATCATGCATATCATTATGCTATGTATGCATAAGGACAAGGGGAGACATGTACCAACAGTCATATGGACTTAAATTAATGATTTGATTTTGAAAGTGAGAGCTTAAAATTTGTTCATTTGTCCAGTCATTCATATAAGAGGTCATTTTTTAGTCATTAGAATTATCACTTGAGTAGGAAGGCCATTCACTATTTTGGAGATTACATTATGATGATATTGTGCATTTTTGCCAGGACTGAACAGAGGGTTTTGTCGCTGAGATTTCAGCCAGTTGAAATGTACACAAAAAATCACATCATTTTTGAAGGGTTTGTCTGGTACGCTGCTGACGCAAAAACAACAAGGAACGATATTGAATATTTTGACATATGTTCAATATTCATAGTGGTTCAATAATCACAATAAATCAAGGGTCGTTTTCACCATGATTCATTTTTTAACGCTTATTTTCAGAGAGGTAACACTTTAAAATAAGGTTCAACTTGTTGATAATAATTAATGCATTATGTATCAAATCAAAAATAAACAATTTTTTTTACAACATTTATATAGCGAGGTTAATATTAATTTATTCATAAATATATTATTGTTCATAACATATTAACTGATATTTAACTTTATACAATTTGAAATGTTAAAAAAGTACACAGAAATATTGTTAATTGTTACTTCATGATACCTAATGCATTAAATGTATTGTTTGCCCAAAAAGTTAATTATGTCATCATTTATTCACCACCACTTTGTTCCAAACCCGTAGGACTGATTGAATATCTTTAAATACGTTTTGTTTTTGTCCATACAATGAAAAGCAATGGGATCCAAAATAACACTGGACCCCATTGACTTTCAATGCATGAACAAAAAAAACACCAAGACATTTTGTTGTCTTCCACATGGAATGACATTAAAGGGAGTAAATGATGACAATGTTCATTTTTGGTTGAACTATCCCTTTAAATAATTTGAACAAACTGACCCTTATTGCAAAGCGTCACAGGACACTCTTCATAAATGAAACAGCTTAGTGTCCACTTCAGAGCGCTCCTTTGAAACATCACAGCTAATCAGGATCTATTCCAAAGGGTTATCAAGTAGAGACCGTGGGTAAAATAAACCACAGGTAGCAGAGAGCAGGATGATAGCCCTTGTCATAAAGAAACATATGTGGTACGAATAAAACATAGCACAATGAAAAATATTAATATTTTTTGGCTATGAATAAAAACTTTTGAGATCATAATAGACATCTGTATCTTAAGCAAGGCAGCAGTCTACAACCGTACTGAAATGTCCGATCAAGTGAAAATACTTCCTTATCATTCGCTCAAGTGCCACAAATGTTCAGAGAATAGGTAAGCTGGGTGTGTTAGTGTTGCAGACAGGAATGGATGAAGAGCATATTTCAGTTCCTTCTGAAGGTCTGTTGCTCAGACTCAGTTACCATGATAACGCACACAGGCTGGTTAAGCCCATTGTACTTTGTTCTCTGTCATAATGCTAGAGCCGCATAACTCGAAAGGGAGTGGTTGTCAAAGTCAAAAAAAAAAAGATTGTCATGATTCATACGCAGCAGAGTATCTGTTCTCAGTCGTGTTCATTCATTCATTCGCACTGACTCATGAAGTTCATTATTACTCAAGAAGCAGCTATTTTTGGTGCTGTGCCATTCTCCATGGATTCAATGATGGGGACTACCTGGTCCCTGCGGTTATAGAGAAGTGCTGTAAGGTGCTGTGGTGACTGTCCTGCTCTTTTGGTCCTGGACTCACTGGTCACCCAAGTATAAAGACATGCATTTTCAGTCCTATGGCACACAAGAGTGTGTATTGGCATGTGTGTGATTATATGCGGCGTGTGCGTCTCTACAGTGTAATGACTGTGCCGTCCTCCTCTAGATTGCGTCCCTCCAAACCCCTGTCGCGGGCATTTAGAGACCCTACGCTAGCGCTGGTCGCCATGGTATCATTCGAGGGGCGGAGGTCGAGGTGAGGCTCGTATCGGGGCAGAGCGGGCATGCTAGAGCTTGCCATCGCCTTGGCCGCTGCCTGCTGAATGAATTTAGTCCCTCCGTTCGCCTCGATCACCAGATCCTCCTCGTCCTCGCTCTCCTCGTCCGGCTCATAGTTCTGGATAATATGGGACGGTGTCATAGCCATGGAGCCAGGTGTCGAGTAACCGTAAACACTGGTGCTGCTGTCCGAAGATCGTCCTGAGCTGCCGGATGTGGCCCCGCCTCCACTGCTGCGTACCACGTTATTGCGCTGATTGGCCGGTTTGACGGTTATAATGAGGTTGTGGCTATTAGCAATCATCATGTCCGTTACTTGGTCCAAAGACTTTCCGCTCACCTCAATGCCGTTGACTTCGAGCACCTCGTCATTGACGGCCAGCAGTCCCGTGCTCTCTGCCAGGCCCCCAGGGACCATGCGGGAGATGAAAATGCCCGGGACCTTTTCCAGACCCTGGGGCGTAACGCGAACGCTGGAACCGTCGCGGATGTAAAAGCCCAGTGGTTTCTCCTGACCATGTTTGTATAGACGGACACGTCGATGCGTCTCTGGGAGGATGTCCACATCGATGATGGAGGACACTGGGCGGAAATCTTTGGGCAGGCTGATGATGATTGGAGGCTTCTTCTTGTTGGCGTCCGGGCGAAGGAGGACTGCTGCAAGCACTGCCGGGGTCTTCTTACGGGTCACAGTGTCCGTACCGAACGAAGAGTAATCTGCCTCCTCTGCACAAAAGGAGGAAAAGAGAGAAAGAGAATGTAAATATGTAAAGCTTATGTTACGCATTGCAATTTGAAGGAATACTGAGGGTTAAAAAACAAGTTATGTTCTATTAGGAATGAATTACAATAGTCAACTAGTCATTGAGCAACAACCGCAAATTAAGCAAAGGTCATTACAATTACACTGTTGTGATAGTTTGATTATAAAGTAGCCTATATTTAAGAGCCCTTTTCTTTTCATGACACATTGACATTACATTACAGAATAGCTCTTTCGGCACTATCCTGAATAATGTAAAAGCATTATGTGTGATTGAATAGAAGCGAGGCTCTCGGGAGCACATGCAAATATCACATCCTTTTGATTTTCCCAGCAAAAACCTCCCGAGTCCTTCACATAAAATCAGTTGACAGGCTTTCATACACAACCTAAAAAGTAGGGGAATGTCTTCTTTTTTTAGTTTTTTTACAAGGCGTTCACATTTTGGCATATTGGCATGATTAATGCATGAAAATTCGTACATATAGCCCCTTTAAATAATACATGAAAACCATACTTTAAAATAACTTTTTTTGTTGTTGCTTTTACTTTATTAAAAAATAAACTAAAATGCATTGACACTTTTCAGTGGCTCAGTCAACAGTTCAATATCAGCGTATGTTGTGCATGTAAACACACACATTATCTGTGCAAGTTCATGTTCAAATGACCAAGGTTCATTTTTTTTGCACTTGTACTACTATTCCCACAGCTTTGTAAGTAGAGACCTGCAGGGGACACCGTGGTAGAGAATGCCTGCTTGTTAGTTTCCCTCCGCCTCTCAGCTAATGTGTAATCTACTGTAAACCCAAGCCTGCTTTCAACCTCGCTCTTTCTCTCTCTCTTTCTCTCTCAGCTGCCCTTTATGAATTCCTCAGAGGCTTAATCACAACCTGTACTTTCACCTGCAAGACATTCATACTCAAGATCAAAAAGGAGAATAGAGTAGGAAGAGCGAGAGGATATAAATGTACGTAGGTAAAAAGGCTAGAAATGCCGGAGAGAGTTCAAAGCAGTACCAAGTGTTTTTCTGAACACCATTTACATGAACGAACAATGGTTAACCTAAGAGATGTAATTATTAACAACAACAAAAAAAAAAAACATGTTATGAGATTACTACTAACATCTCAATTATGTTATTTACTGATCTTTTGTATCTAGGTCAAGGTTTGTGACTTAAAGCCATGCATTTTTATGGATTTTTTATGCCATTAACCTGAATTGTATCTCTGAAACGAAAAGTATCTTCCCGTATGGTGTTTGTTTAACCAGGACCATGTTAGCAGCAGGGATGAGGCTGTGTGATCTAGCATGCGAATAGATTTCACTTCAGCCCAAATATAGTCAAAACACACAAGATTGATTGTTCAGTGAGAGAGAGTAAAGGTCTCCCTGCCAGTTCCCACAAGAAAACTACCTGGATCGTCCTTGTGTTTTGGCAGACCTGTTGCAATTTTAACAATCATTTGGCAACATGCCTTCAATACCTGCAGACATCATAAAAAAAAATCTCATTCTGACCTAACAGAGCTGAGATTTATTCACAAACACACAGTATGCACACACAAGTCTCAGCAATGCAAGTCTGGCTGAAGCAGTCGAGCATGTATGGAGGTCTCTTTTCATCTCCTCCAGCGTTCTTCTTCTCTCTTCCTCCCTTATCTGCTCCACTCTTCCATATTAAAGCTTAACAATGGCTTCATAGTCAGTGTTGAAGGGCAGCATGGGAAGTGCCTGAGGGCCACTCAAACAGGCACAAACTAGCTTTTCTGTTAGCTCAGAGGTCCACAGGAGAAACAGCGAGAGGATGCATAAAGCAGTGATATATGGAAACTGCATCATGCTGACAGACACACACAACTTCATCATCTCACTTCCTGAACAACAGTTGGTTCCATGTGAAACCTGACGCTATCACTACAGAAAAACTAGTCGGGTCATAATGTCTCAACACAAATATTATAGAGACGATCATGTGTTTTAATCAAACAGACACACACGCATCCAGGTCTTATTACACCCCATCATGCATTGGGCTCTTTACTAAAAAACAATATTTTTAGTGCAGAAAATTATTGGAATTATTAATGTGTTTTTTTTATTTACAGTAGTTTTTTTTAAGAGACTTAAAGTAAATAAACATTTATGTTACAAATTTCCATTTCAAATAAATGCTGTAGTTTTAAACTTTCTATTAAAAACATGCATCACGGTTTCCACAAAATATTAAGCAGCACAACGGTTTTCAACATTGATAATAATAATAAATGTTCCTTGAGCATTTAATCATCATATTAGACTGATTTCTGAAGGATCGTGTGACACTGAAGACTGGAGTAATGATGCTGAAAATGCAGCTTTGCCATCATAGGAATAAATTACTTTTTAAAATATAATAATATTTCAATTTTACTGTTTTTAGATCCAATAATTGCAGCCAGTTGCAAATTTGATTTGTCCGCAGTTGTGTGTTAATATGGCAGCTGAAATGTGACACTTGCTTTATCTGATACTGTAGTTTAGTCACCATTGACCGTGGCAGTGGAAGCACCTTCCTCACTTCCTGTCAGAGGACACCAGGATGCATTCTGCCAGTGAGAGTAGTGTGTGCGTGTGTGTAAGAGCTTAGTGAAATGCAGCTCCACCTTTACTAGATGATCAGTATCCCATTACGCAGGGTCTTACAGTCCCCAAGGTCAGGTGACCGTTTGTGTATTCTTAACTGTTTCGCATTTAAGTAATTGATAAAAAAATACTAATAATCTAAATAAACTAAATATAAAACACTAAAAGTAAATCCTACAAGTGAATTTGGGCATCGCAACACTGCACATTATAAAAAAAGGATAGGCCTACTCATTTTGAGATTTGCTAACAATAACACTTAACAAAGTTGTTCAATTATTTGTGTTTTTAAGTGTGTTAGATGACTGCAAAGGTAAACTTAATGTAAAAATAGGGCAAATGAACAAATAAATATCAGGTATCTGCCGATACCGAAAAGTCTTTAATGTCGTCCATTGTGTTTCACTCAAATAGAATAAAATACTTTTTTCTAGGCCACTGATATGACACGCTTTCATGTCTATAGGTGTAATAACAAAGTACCTTCACACTTTGTTCTTACACCTATATACTTGGTGCACCTTCAAAACATTATGAATAGATAAAATATATAAGATAAGAACTCTGAACACCGAAATGAGCAACTTAATGTAATTTGTTTAGAAGACACCTATTTGATGAGTGACTATTGATAATTAAGTTTTCATTGTCGGTTCAGAAGTTCGCATGCACGTTCGTGAGCAGCATCCCGCGAGGAGCGTGAAAACAATAGAGATGTCACACCGTGTCTTTGCTCACCGCAAACTGTGAGAGACTCATCTCATCCAATATTCAGCAGGCCTTATGAAGGCCACGATGGCTCACGTTTCACTTTTGTGAATGTCTCATTCAGTTTTTTTTTTTTTTTTTGCATGTGCTACTTTCTGTTTACAGTCTCGCTCCACAAAGCTGTTTGCAGAGAATTGTGCGCCCAGATTATTCAGACGAGCAGCCGCTGACATTTCTGCTCCTTTAAGGTTAAGTCCAGACGTCTCCCACATGAGGAGTGTGTACCATCCCGTTCCAGTCACGGCACGATAGAGGAGAGGGGAGAAGAGCGGGTGGAGAGAGGGCTACAATGAGTGCTTATTATTAGGAACGAGAACGAGAATGAAAGAGTGATGGTTGATGGGTAAAAAACTTTTGAATAGAGAAACTTTATGAGGTGATTATATTCTGGGCCCGCTGAGTGCATACTTCTGTGACACAGCTATAAGATAAAGTTAGACCTCTTCTGATAACAGAGGTAGAAAGCAAAGGCTGAGAGCAATGAAACATGGGAAAATCCCTTGAGAATAAGATACAGAGAGATCATGTAGAAAAAATAAGGTGCACTGTGTATGGGGAATCCAATTTAAGCAAAAATTCAAGCCATTTAAATGCTTATTATGTGTAAACAACCTTGAGCCGCCAACGCATCATCATCATCATCATGCATTTCCTGTGAACTGTACGGACAGCAGAACACCTGGTGTCAAGCATTAGGTCTTCAAACTAAGATCTTTAAGTCTTATATGCACAGAGCCAGGACTGTTGACTATTTGTACATCAAATTTGATCCATTTAGCAAATTCCACTTAGACCGGAAGAGAACATCTGAATTATATGTACAGTTGCCATAATTTATTTAGTTGTTATGTGCTGTTAAGGAGCAGGTAAATGAAAAATAGATTCAGCGTTTTTCATTCAAAAGCATTCAATCAAATTTCAGCATAAAAAACTGAATAAATGATATGGTAAAAAGGTTATTCCATCTCAAGTGGTTCAATGGAGATTGCTAGACCATTTTTCAATTATTGGACCACTTAATATGGAAAGACCTAAACCGTTGTGAAATTAGTTTTTTTATTTCTACATTTGAGGCAATATTTTTTTCCTGTAGTAATCAACACACCTGTGTCATGTTGCTGATTACCACAGGAAATCAATTCTAAGTAATGTTGCATAGCACAGGACTGCTTTCATATATAGTTCCTTTGTAATGCTGGAGCTCTGTGGACACCTTTATGGACAAGGACACATTTGTAACAAATTTAAGACCGAGCAGTATGTACGTTTAATAAGAGTGTGTGTGGGTAGAATGACTCCACGTCATGTAACTGCTGTCTTCAATTTAATTCATGCTGATGCTGCTCATTCTTCTCTCTCCCACTCTTTTCCTTCAGTGCATCATCTTTATCCCTCTGACACATTCTCTATCTCTCAGGGAGCGACCGTGACTGCTTTGCTACTCAGGATTTGCTACTTCAGCTGGGCTAAGCTTGTTTCTGTAGGCCAGTGTTTGGTCCCAAAGACATAAAGGTTCTTTATTGGCATCGATGGTTCCATGAATAACCTTTTACATGCATGACGTTGCACAATTAGTTTATTCAAATGTTCTTCAATCTAAGAATTTTGTTTTCTTTTCTGTTCACCGATAAGTTCTTTGGGGAACCAAAAATGCCTATTCTATGGCATTGCTCTCGAGGGCAAAGCCCTAATTTGGAAGCTTTATTGTTAAGACTGTACAGTCTATTCAGATCATTCTGATGCATACTATACACAAACATTGCAAAGTCCAATATGATTGGCGGGCTTTAAGCAATTTCCAGGAATCAGAGTGCTCAGGCTTTAATTAGTCTGCCTGGAAACAAATGTGTAAGTACTTGAGTAAACTAGATATACATGAGCAGAACTATATACTGTATACCTTTTTGTTTTGGTTATGCCTGTGAAATAAATTGTATAGAAATTTTGATCAGTCTACACACATTTTTAACCCTTTCTCCATGTAAACGAAGGTGGAATTGTGGAGCAGAGACTTCCTGCACTGAATAGTAGCTGGGACACCCTGCCAGTAAGGACCTTTCTGATAACCTGCACCTTCTCTTGCCTTTGACTCTGTGAAGTGCACTGGTAAAGATCACATGGTCAGAGTTCAGTTTGGAAGGTGTTTTACCGCTCTGAGGTTAATCATACACAGAAGCATCATAAAACACTAAGTCATTAGCATTCCAAACTTGTGACAGAGGCAATAAAGAACAAATGAGAGCAACTGAAGTTTCAATCTCTGTCACATGGTTCACTGTGTCCAGTTTGGCACAGGGATGGGTCAAGTTGGTCCAACACTGTTCATTCAAAAACAAACAAGTTTATCTATTTTTTTTTTATTTTGGTATTGGTATTTATTTTGGTATTTTAGCAGCAGTGCATCTTTATTATCACCATTTTTAAAAGAACCACCACAAGTTGCATCAATATTCAAAAGGTTAGAGGACTCACTGTTGCGTTTGTTTTTTGGTTTAAATTCGTTTTTATCCGTTTTAAACTTTAAAACATCTTCAAAAAGTGTTTTAAAACAGTCCATTTGGTTGTGCTTCATCTAGCCATTTTTGAACAGGGGAACATCTATAGACGACACACCTCTGATCAGGGTCAAACCAATTTAAGACTGATTAGTTGACTAGTCATTCAGGCAGCCCACCGACTAGTCAATTTTGAAAATCCCTAGGGATGCACATCCCATTATGGTACCTCATTGAACGGTGTCCAAAAACGGTTTCTTGCTGAAATATTGCTTTAGACAACCTGCTACTTCATTACTTCAATTGGACTAGAAGTTACATGAATTAATGCATTATCTACAAACATTTAAAAGTTTGGGGTCAGTATTTGTGTGAATAAAATGAATACTTTTATTCAACAAGGATGCATTATATTCATCAAAAGTCACAGTAAAGATATTTATAATGTAATAAAAGATTTCTATTTCAAATAACTGCTTTTCTTTTGAACTTCGAGAATCATGAAAAAAAAAAAAAACACAGTTTCCACAAAGACGGAGACAGATTCATAAAACACTTTTAAATCATAACAACATTTCCCAATATTACTGCTTTTACGTTTTATTTAATCAAATAAATGCAGCCTTAGTGAAAATGAGAGACTTGATCCCAAGCTTTTGAACAGTAGTGTATATTAAAACACGCATCTAAAGTATAGATACATACAACAATACCATGAGAAAAAGTACCAATTTAAGATGATATCAACACCTCTTATGGAGCACAAGAACAACTCAGTTTGAACAAGAGTTGACAACCAATACTGTGTTTGTGAATGACTTGACCTTTTATCCAATACAGGACTATCCAGTGACCAGGGGACGGTTGCATAAACCGTTAAGACTACATCACATTTTTTTCTTTAAGACTGTTCATAACTGTTTCAACAAGTCAGTTATATAAAAATGTAGATTGGTCTAATTTATTATTAGAAAGTAAAACTGATTGCCCCTCTTAATTCAATGCTGGTTGGTCACACAGTCTTAAAGGGTACCTATTATGGCATTTAAAATGTTCCTAATAATGTTCTGGGAGTCCCCAACAACAGTTTTACATGCATGCAATGACAAAAAACACTTTTGTTGTCTTATAATATGCATTTATTTTTACCTGATTTGCTCAGTGACTCCCTAATGATTCGTTTGACGACTCATTTGTCCAAACCCCTCCTTTGCGTGACGCTAATCGGCGGTGATTGGTCAGATGACCCAGTCAGTTATATTTTGCGTTAGCCCAAAGCTTAAACATATTGATAAAGCACTGCAGTACTACAATACGCTTCACATAATTTCACATATTTCAAAAAAACAAAAAAAATGACATTGGAGACCTAGAAGCTGCTGAGCGTAACTCTCACTCTCTCTCACAACACACACGCACAACACACACACACACACACACACACACACACAAAAGCAACAATTATTAATAGTACTTACAGGTTGTGATTCGGAGGACGAAGCCGATCCAAATAAACTTGGTATTGAACGTTCCTTCAGTATCAGGTGACTCGCGAATCTGAGTGGGCGTGTCGAATTCAAATAACTTGTACAAGTGACGTACGAAAGTGCATCGTTCGTCTATCGATTCATATCAGCGACTCAGAGTCGACTCTTACTTTTGAGAGACAATAACTTTGTATACGGTGAACTTTCATATTTAAAACTTTGCAGGATGTTTTTGTTCACTTAGATCTATGTTACACACTACATGAAAGGTAATTTTCAAAATTCCATGATAGGTACCCTTTAACATAAGGGCTAAGGCTATGTTTATGCAACTGACCCCAGGTCTTACACTCGTTTTTTTCAACAATCAGATTAATAGCAGAGTGTTTTCCCACTAATATCACCTCCTTACACTCCCACCTTTTCCCATCACCTCCTTCCTGATCTGGTCCCTCTCTACACCTCCATATGTTCACAAACTTCTTCATGTGCAGCTACCCTGTCCTGTCTAATCTAATCAGCAGAGGTGATCAGAGTCTGACCACATTCCACACAGTGTGACGCCTCCCCCAAACCCTGCAGCTAACTGCCCCTTCCCCCCAGAAGTACAACCTCTTCCACCCTCCACCCCTCCTTCATCCCGCTCCGCTTCATTGACAACACCAGAGAGGCACTGGGCCGATCTCTATCCAGGCATGATGACATAACAGTGTTCCAGTGCTTCTGTGTATCAGTCTGACATTCCCTGACCCTGGAATTCCTCCCTCTTATTAAAGCGGCTCCTCCTAAAACTGAAACGGCAATAAAAGCTGCAGACGTCACAGGTATCAATAAAACACAAACCCACCCCTGTGCCCTGATTCAGCTGATGACATGAATGGAAAAGTAAACAAATTAGCGGTTTCAGCAAAGACGACGAGTGGTAAAGCGAAAGAGAGAGTGAAAGAGTGGGCAGATTCCTAAAACGCAAGTCACGGCACTCTCTAGAAACTATTCCATTTGCTTTCCAGAACCACACCTCTCAGACAGGTGAGGCCAGCAGGGAGGATCCCAAAGACATGCTAAGAAAACTATGAAAAAATGGAAATAATGTGTAATGAATGACACAATGAAATGAATCACAGGTCTATTATTAGAAACAGATGAAAGTTTTAATTTTAGTGAACTAAAGACAGATTAATGCTAATACTATTAGCCGACTCGTATATTAATCTCAGCAGAAATACTCAACTACAACCTCCTTCAAAACAAGATTTTGTAGTTTGATTTAAATGTTAAAGCTATCAAGCAAATGTGTGGATGCTTAGGAGACTCGACTCTTTAATCTTTGCATGTTGGTAACAGGGCGCAACAATGCAATTTTTAGGGTGAACCCAAAGAAAGATTTGGTAACCCCATGCCAAAGGAAGGCGGTGTCGGTGTGGAGATTGAGCTGGATGTGTTTATGATACTTATGCAATGCATATTTTGCATATCCCTTTTCTGTCCTGCTGGTTGCTAAGCTATAGTGTATAAAATGTAATTTTTACATGCTGTAAATGCACTGCATTGTATGTGAAAGTGACATGAAGGCCAAGTATGGTAACCCATACTTGAAATTTTAGTTTCAACAAGTGAGTAATTTTTTACAAATATTTTGGCAATTCAAGTAGATCTACAAGTAGACAAACCAAAGTACCTTGAGCAGCTTCTTTAAAGGCGCTATATAAAATAAAGATTATTATTCTTATTATGTAAACTAATACGCTATCACATAATACTTTTTTTTTTACTACATTAACTATTTATTTTCAAGTGTATAACCATGATCTTAATAAGCATACAGGGTTTTTCCTGGCTCAAAATGAGGCAGAGGTGGTAAAATTGTAACACTGGGGGGGGTCCGGGGGCATGCCCCCCCGGGAGAAAATTTTGTACATTTTAAAGATAAATTCATTAATCTGGTGCACTTTGAGTCACTCGAATCTGTTGTTAAAAATAAATAATAATCCACCCGCCAACCACCCATATTCTTTGATTTAGATATCTGCATCTGATCATCACATTACAATTATTCAATTAAGCATGATAATATGGTAACATATCACACAATTAACATTTATTTAAAATAAAAGTTCTTCTTTTGGCAAAATTTAATTTTTTTATAGCCTAAACAGAGGCTTTACTCCCTTTAAACTTACTGTCAATGTTTCATTTTTGAAAAGGCTCTTATCGGAATAATTTTTTGTACCTTTATAAGGGCATTTTCCCCCTAATTTTATTTAATGTAGGCTATGCTCTAAATTTCATTTAAAATTCTTACATTTTATCAATACATTCAATTAAAATAATAAGACACTAGGCTGTTACCAAATTAAATAATTTACATTAAAAAATTATAACTGTATTAAATGAGATTATTTTGAATATTTTTTGAATATACAAGGAATGTTGAAAAGAATGATACTTTGAAACTAAACCGCCAGTAGGAGGGGGCAGGCGGCCGTCTTAATGAGCGAGTCATTGAATCATTAATGTAAACGATTCGTTCAAACGGCTGATTGATTCAGAATGAGACGGTTTAAAGTCCCCATGAAATCAAAATTGACCATACTTACTTTGTTTGCCTAAATTGATCGTTTTGTGGTGAACAATTCATCCATGCAAGTCAATCCACACAAAAAAAATTTTTGGCTTCGTAATCTTTAATCAAATTCTGAAAACGCCCCTCCCCTCTGCACTGGAGGACCTTGCCCGATGACGTAGGCTTGACGGTTTAGGTGTCTGCTTAACATCCGTAATCACGCCCCTCCAACTGACACTAGACAGGCACACAGCGTGTGAAAGGAGAGATGGCAAGGAGGTGCATTTTTCTAGATCCAATCAGGTGCTAGTTGGAAAAAAAAGCCACGCTCACTATTTTGCCTCATTTATAGGGCTGTCACTTTTGTGAAAAAATCCTGTTCGATTTTTGAGACATAAGTGTTCATTGAATCGATTGTAAAATCGATTTTCCGTGTCTAAAGACGTTTCCATTTTCAACACCAAATATAGGCAAATCCACTGACAACTAACAGGCATTAGGACGAACGTGAAGAGGGCGCTTGAGACGCGCAGCGCCCACAAGTCAGCAATATTCCTGATGATTTATTGGCGTGAAGTTTCGTGCACAATGACAAACAGGAGTGCAGCATTCAGGGATTGAAATTAACACCCTGAACTCGCCAAATGCGGGTAAAAATGAACTTGGGCGGCTAACGCTGTAAAATCAAGAGGCGTGCGTCTATTTTTACTCATTTTCTTTGCTGTGGAAGTTCGTGTTAAGCCAAATCTGTGTGGATTCATCGCAAATACGCAACTCGTGAGTCCTCGTCATAGAGATATACACATCTATGAGTCCTCGTGATATATTAAATACAGCGTATTGCGCAGAATCTGCGCATTTCTGGCTTACTTGAACACACGTCACTAAGCAACGGCTCTGGCAACAAATAACGGCGCGCTTGTTCACTTGCCTTGAAGTAATAGCGAATTAAAAAGCATTTGGTTAACAGAAAATACATTATTATTTACCAAAATCCTACATGTTCTATTGATCTGTCCACCTAAAACACATTTTTGGTAAAAAAAAAAACATAAAAGGCCGTTAAAATCGATTCCCTATTTTCGTTTCGATACTTGTTGTTGGTTGGTCCGATCGATTGTGCAATCGATTTTCGAACGTAAAGTGACAGCCCTACTCATTTAGTATTCCGTTTCTCTCGGAAATACGTGACAGCACTGGAGAAAAGTCGTTTGCAACTTCCGGTTCACGGGGACTTTAATAATGGGCAATTGAATCTTTGACTCAAGCGATTAGTTCAAAACACTGAATGATTCAGTAATGAATCATGGATGAGTGTTGCTGTGAGACGCGATATGGTTCTGTTGTTTGGAACTATTTTCGCTGCTAAAACAGAACAAAAACAGTCAGGGTATATGCAGGAATCTTGAAGTTAATTTTAATACCTTTTCAAGACTTTTTCAAGACCTTCTCAATATTTTTTAATACCTCACTGCCACTTCAAGCTGTAACCATTTACATCAGTGATACTTTTAACTTAACTTTTTAGTTTGTTTATTTTTTGTCACCCAAAATAGCCTAGTTTTTTTATGTACCTGTTCGTTTATGTACCTGTTCGTTCACACACTTTTACGATGTTTTTGGGACTCAAACTGTTGGACAGCTAATTCAGAAAAAATACTATCAAAATTTAAGACTTTATAAACCTATGATAAGACTTTTTAATACTTTTTAAGGGTCTTAATTTTCCCAAAATTGATTTATCACCTTTTAATACTTTTCAAGACCCCGCGGATACCCTGACAGTCTAAAAATGTAAGTAACTTAATTTTAACTATTTGTTTATTAAAGGGATACTCCACTTTTTTTGGAAATAGGATCATTTTACAACTCCCCGAGAGATAAACAGTTGAGTTTTTACCGTTTTTGAATCCATTCAGCCGATTTTCTGATATTTAGAAGAATATCAGTAAGCAGACAGTTTCTGGTCTCATTGACTCCCATAGTATATTTTTTTCCTACTATGGAAGTCAATGAGACCAGAAACTGTCTGCTTACTGATATTCTTCTAAATATCAGAAAATCGGCTGAATGGATTCAAAAACAGTAAAACTCAACTGTTTAACTCTGGGGGAGTTGTAAAATGAGCCTATTTCCAAAAAAAGTGGAGTATCCCTTTAAACTGTTATGAAATTAATATCTCGGTTTCAATCGTGATGGCATTCAGGAAAACAGCACTCTGGTCGTGTGTAGCCTATATATTGTTTCTTAACTGTAATTAATGTTATAAATAACTGCGCGAGACTCAACAGCGCAACTTTGTTATCGTCCGTACATTAGGTACCATGATTGGAGTTCCGTGTCTTTATTACACTCATTTAGCTGTCATCCACCCTCGATTGAATGGAATGTTTTTTATTACTCGGCCCGCTCGACCCGCGGATTATGATCCGTGCAGCACTATCGGCAAACTACACGGTTAGAGAATGGACACAAGCGGGAATCGCGACAGAACTGTCACGGTGGATAAAGTGTATATGAGCACGTGACTGTCTGTCCGAGTTTTGTCGAGAGGCGGAGGCGACACGAAATTTGACGGAGGCGGCCGCCTCATAATTGTCTATGCAGGAAAAACCCTGAGCATATAAATATTTCACATTGGGTAAAACAGTTGTGATTAAATTAATCTTTATTTGTCTTTCTGTATTAAATGAACTATTGAAAAAAGAGGTTTCTGCAACATTACTGCCCAAAATGAGGTATTTTAGAGGGCTGCATAACATTGAGGGAACATTTCACATCAGGGGCATTCCTATAATGCCTTAATCTCTGTTCCAAAACCTCCTTAGACAGTGTTTTATTTCCTGAAATCAGTTGATAATGTAGAGCACAGAAAATATAGAGCAAAGACCCAATATTATGACATAGCAGCTGAGCAGGATGTCTGATCAGGAAATCAATGATGCAAATAGACACACAGGTGGCAACACCCCTTAAGCCAGCAAACATGTATCCACAACAGACAGACAGTGCCGTAACCACCATAGACATTAAGGGTGGAGGGACGTCCCACTCAGTATTCAGACAGAGATTCACCATTTTCAATGGTTGATTCTTAAATGATTACATTTGTTCCGGGCCCCCACAATCCTGATTCCTGAATATCTAATATCTATGCCAGCATGCAATCACCACTCAAGAATCTCTTGTCATTAAACTCTTCACTGCTGCCATGGTAGCAGGTAAACAAGCATGGGATTGGTGTATTATGATGTTGTCTGAAAACGCATGCATGTCTTTGTTTGGACGGGGCACCTATAGAAACACATAAACCCTCATTTGGAGTGTTTAGATGTACATTACACCCTACAAAACATCTTCATTAAAGATCCAGTAAGCTGAGCTCAAGTCAAGCCACTTGAATATGCAAAACAGGCTACGACAGAACAAAACCCAGAATTCCAAACACAATCCACAGACGAGGCGCACCGCTCAAGAATGCTCCAGTCCCCCCCATCCCCCACGTGAACTCCAACCACAACGAAGGCTATCTTAACCCAGATCACTGAATGTGTGCCATTCAACAACGGCAAGACGCTGCACAAAAGATTTCAGTTAGTTTGACAGTCTTACTGTGCACCTTGATGTGATTTCAAACATAGTGTGCTGGCTCCCTACAAAGTGCAAAAAACACTCTGGATCTGATGTGGTCACGTTTTTATTAGTCTTTATTTCTCATAACGTGTGCTTTTTCTGGGCAAGTCAGAGTGAACTGCGACACTAACAGAGTCTCATGAACGAGCATGTTGCGTAGCTGTGCACAGAATACCAACAGTCAAGTTTAGGATTTTAAATAATACATTAAATTTCAGTTTGTTTTTCACTAAACCTTATCGTATACCCCAGAACACTTGGAATATATGGCATGTGCTGCAAGTAGGGGTGTAACGATTCGTTTTAACAACGATTCGATTCGCATCACGATTCGCGGTTGTCGATACGATTCAAGAACGATATTGGTTCATTTAGAACAATACGATGCGAAACGATTCAGTGACTTGAAATCGATTCAGTAACTTTTTAGCCAAAAATTCAACCAGTGTGACTGAAATAAATACCTGGATACTGGACAGTGCGGGTAAAGTTTCCTAGATTCATGTTGTTTCTTGTAAGGGAATTAATCAGGTATCAATGAATTATATAATGCTGAAATGTGTAGGCTATTTCTCAACTCAAACTTGCAACAACAACTAAATGATAATAACACCTATAATGATCAATAAGCCATTGATGTCTGGATAAAAATCCCTGGACATTCCTGTCTAACAGGTAGAACATACAGACATTGAATTAAGTTCAACAATCTGCACTGAAAACATTATAAATTATAGAATAATCATTATTAAAGTTACAAAAGTTATTTAGTCAAGAGCATTGAGTGTTTTTCTCTGTTCCCTTTGTTCTTTTATTAACTTTAACGACAGGGATAATTAGTGACTACTGTGTACTGTCCCTTTAAGACCAGCCGCTCCAGAGACGCGGATCACACACGCGCCTCATTCTCTCATGATTAGTGATGGGATTTATGGCTCTTTGAGGGGATCCGGATCTTCGCGATCCGTTCCTTTCAAAGAGCCGTTCAAAAGAACGGCTCTTTTGGCTCTTTTTAAATATTTAGTCAGTTTTAAGAAGCCAGCTTGGGGGCATCTCAGTTTATCTGGGAAATAATCACTGGGAGGAATAATGAGGTGAGATTTGTAGTCAAATAATTAAAACTCAGATATCACACACCAATATCTGAGTTTGAATTATTCTGAAATATTGATTATTACCTCATTTGTCATGTGTGGACTATATTCCATAGGGTTGCACATTCACAACATCCCTCTGCTTAGAAAGTGACATCACTATTTTGGATTTACCTTTAGTACAAAGTGTGTGTATGTTTAAAGCTATGTTGACTTATGTTATTCATACAATACCTTCTCACAAATAAACATCAAAAACAAAGCCGGCTGCAATGAATTTCTGTGCAAAACAGCTTTTACTACAAACACTAACACTTCCACACAAGAACATTGTTATCAAACAAGAACATTTTGATAAAAAACAAAAAATATTTAAGGTTGTAAATATATACTGTAGATACAACATGAATGACAGAGGCACGTAGGTGTTTTTTTTTCCACTGGAGTACTCACGTAAAGGATGCGCACGCGGCACAACTATCATGCTGTTATGGTGTGTTCACACCGAACGCGAATTTAATTATTTGCGCGAGTAGATTACATATACAAAGTCAATGCAAAGACGCGAATAGACGCATCATTCGCGCCGGGCGTCGCGAATGACGCGAATTGGGCGACACGTTTGCCGCGAACGTCTTCCGCGCAAGTTGAAAAATTTGAATTCGATCGAATGTTCAAGCGTCTAACTAGACGCGATAGATGCGTATTTGACGCTCTATTCGCGTTCGATGTGAACACACCATTAGCCAGTAGCACCCCTGCGCTAGGTGCGCCCCTTCGCCTATAACTGAGGAGCTAATTTGTGTGCATCTGTGTGAAACACGCATAGGAAAAAAAAGAACGGCTCCCCCACCAGCCGCGACTCGGCTCCCATCGTTCATGTTTATGAGCCGTTCAAAAGAATCGGTTCGTTCGCGAACGTCACAACTCTACTCATGATTCGCAACTCTTTACGGCCATCGTAAGACTGCTCTTGTGTTAAGATACTCGACAAAAAGACATTTTGGCATAATTGTGCGTGTTATTGTTCGTTCAAGCGCGAAAGAGAACTGTATTCTGGCGTGCTGTCTTGTGCGCACGCACGATACTGGCGCGAGCCTTTCTGTGTGTGTGTGTGTGTGTGTGTCAGTCAACGCAATTTTTTTTGTCTTGTCACGAATGAATGACTGAATCGAGTAACGTTTAACGCCTTTATCATTAAAAGTGCTAAGAAAAAAACATCCATATAAAGTCTGACCTGCTTAAATCCAATGCGTTATTTCCTAGTATCGATAAAATCGATTGATTACCTTTTAAAACAATGTTAGATCGATATATGTCGTCCGGAAGGCCAACTTGCCGAGCACAGATCGATGTAGTTGGATCATAGGAATATAAATCGATTCATCGATGTAGTAGATGAATCGTTACACCCCTAGTTGCAAGGGATCATTCTGTGACACTTTTGCGTCTTTTTTTAAAGCTTGATGCCAGCCACTATTCACTGCCATTATATGGATGAGCACGAGCAGGTCATTTCTTTAACTTTCTTTAACGAAAAAGAAGGGTATACAGCATTAGAACAAAACCAGGGTGAGTAGCCTAAATGATGACTTAATTTTCATTTTAGGGTGAACTATCCTTTCAAGAATATTAAGATCCAATCAAAATCTACCTAACTTTAAAGAGCTATAGCATTTAAAGCAACATTTACTAATATAGTTATCGTTCTTGGTTTACCATGTTCAGAATTTCCACATAAAATGTAAATAAATAAATAAATAAATAAAAAGGCTTCAGATTTCATTTGGATTTACTTAATCAGCCTATAACAAGTGTGCATATTAATCTCTGTTGCATTTAGGGTACCAGCCTAAACATCACATCTAGCCTTTGGAATAATGTCTGCATACCCCCTACATACACACGCATGCACTCAAAGAACTAAAACATGTGACAAAGGTATCAGGACTCACTATGCAGAGTTAGAAAGTGGGCGGGTCCTCATGTGCTTCTGTGACACATATTCTGCCATAGCAACAGGTCACAGCATGAAGCTAGCGTCGCCGTGTAATTGAAACGCAGGCCACACAATGTTACACAGTGACCCCTCTAATCTCCACCTGACAAAGTGGCTTACCATCTACAGGTCATATGGCACACAGACACAGCTTAGAGCGGGGCACCCCACAGCCTGGGGCCACAACACACCAAAACCACACAACAAATGTGAACTGCGTTACTTTAACTTTATATTGTTCCTTTCAAATAAGCTTAGCCAAGGGTAGGGCTGGACAATAATTCGATATCAATATATATCGCGATATTTTTTTTTTCAATAACGGTGATATGATTTTTAAACACATTTTCGATATTTCAATATACATCACAGCCAGGCATGGGCTACGTTTACATGCAACCAGATAATCCATTAGTAATCCAATGAATTTTCGATCGAATAAAGAGCGGTGGTTTATTCCTTTTTCTAATACGATCGAGAGGACATGTAAACACTTGATCGGATTGAAAACCGAAACTGAAAGGACTGCGCATGTGCAATGACGTTGAAATAGCGTATGACGTATGACGTGCGAACAAGCTGTTTTTCCTGTTTAAATAAAGTGTCATTTAAATGAGCGTCCCGTCATTCTACAATTCTCATTTCACTCAGCGTCTGTGAAGTGAAGCAGGACAACGTTCCACCAGTGCTTGTTTCAGACTCTCATCCACTGACGACTGGTAACGTTATTGGGCGTGTGCGCTTTTTTTTTTTTTACAGTCTATGTCGGTGAGGGGCATTTTAACGCCATGATAAATATAAACAGCGGCTCAACGGTTCATAGCATCCAAATTATCACCAGAAATAGATAAATATTAAGTCTGCTGTTTAAAGCAAATAAATAAATGTTAGGCAAACAGCGGGAAACTCTATTTGTGCAATGTGCGCATGTCAAAAAATCTATTCCGATTTGAAGCTTAAAGCTTGTGACCTGATCACTTGTTTAGCGTTCATGTAAACACTACATTCAGATTCATCAATCGGAATGAATTCAGGGTGTCATCAACACTCAAAATGTCCCTCAGCAACATGTGTTTTTGTTGTTGTGTTGTGTTTTTTTTTCAGCAACTGTGCACTTATCTTATTCTTTATCCTGGCTGAAGCACTTTTTTCAATCTATAAGAATATTATAATCAACCTATGTTAACCTATAGTTTAAAGTTAAAGATATTAATGTTAATATTTTGAGTCTTATGTTTATTTGACGGTGATTTCACATTTCTTGTTTGTATGAAGGCTAAATACGAAATATTAACAATAATTTATTTGTACCATTTTTATTTCTAAAATATTAAATAGTTTTATAGGAGGTTTCAGAGACTTGGCAAATTAATCTAAAAGAAGTTTGAAGGTACAGACATTCATTGTGTGCGTTCTAGGCAGTTTTTCCTGGGGCTTTTATACTGTTCATATCGATATCGGAATTATATCGTATCGACCGAAATTAAGAAATATATCGTGATATAAATTTTGGCCATATCGTCCAGCCCTAGCCAAGGGTTCAAAGTCTAGAAGTCTGAAGACTTTTAACCCAAATTAAGAAACACTTGGCCACATTAGTTTAAGAAAAACAAAAGGAAGATTAAAGGAAGATTATGCAATATAATAAGCCTTGCGAAAGGTCTTAAATATCATAAACTTTTATCAATAATAAGCAATGATAAACATTTAGGAAAGATAAACAATGAATATTTAAATTCAGCTGTGTTGACAAAGAGAGTGTATCTGAAATAAGACTTAACCCAGCTAACAAGCAACCAAGTTACCACACAAATATACTCGCTTCCCTTAGAACAATATAACCTGATATATAAACAAAAGCACCACTTCTGGTCTGACAGCTTCCTGAAGCACAGCTACTGCCTCCACATATATTATCAGTTGAAACACATTTGTGCATACTATTCAACTATATACATCATACAGATGGACAAATGAACTACGACTTATGATCATAAGGGATCTAAAGGAAATGATAAATTCTCATCATACAGATGGACAAATGAACTACAACTGTGAGTGTTATGACCATAAGGGATCTAAAGGAAATGATAAATTCTCAGCATACTATGGACAAATGAACTAACTGTGAGTGTTGAAGTTTGACCAATAAAAAAACCCTCACCTTTCCGCTGCAAGAAGAGACGGAGCAGGGGCGCTGCCACGGATATTGCTTTATGATAGTTGTCATCGTTGTTGATTGGCAGCAGGTCCCCGTGAACATCGGCGTAACCCACAAGCAGGTCGACGTTAGGGATCCGATGCACATGTTGCAGCAAGCCATAGAACTCATCAAAGCGTCCCGGCTTGGACCGGTCCAAAGAGAACCGCCTGAATTCTGCTCCAAACTAACAACATTGAACAGACATCAGTACACACAAATGACATAGTAAAACAAGAAGTACAACTAACATTTTCACAAAGTTTGTCAAACTACAGAAACTTCCAAGTCCTCTAAACTAGTATGATTTGCAGACAAAAAGAAATGTAAAATTTCACTGATAAATATTGCTAAATAAACTTCTGTTATGATTCTATGTTATTTTTGTTTCCTCTTTAAAACTTGAAAGCTCCAGCTGCCATTCATTGTAATTGATAAATATAGATAATCAATAAACATCTGATATTAAAAATCTATACTTTGTTTAGAAAAGAAAATGAAACTATTACGTCTGCAACTCACTCCAACATGCGCCATTAACGGGAAAGCGCTCTTCCAGAGACATCTCTTTAAATTCGTTTTAGATGATGATCTAATCTTAAAATAGGCAGACCATTAAAAATTCAAACCAATAAATTAAACAATTGCTATTATTAACAGCAAAGAAACGATATGGTGCCTGCCAAAATACAATGTATCACTAGAAAAAAGCAACAAGAACTATTTAAATGACCCTCTTTTTGCTAACTTATACGTTACAACAGATTCTTCATTTTTGGGTGAGCTATCCCTTTAAGGGAAAGATAGCATTAGATTTTAGTAGAGTAACTAAATATAGAACAGCAGCATGAGTAGCAATCAAAATAATAACTTATTTATAAACCAGGAAAATCATGGGGAAAAAATCTGATGCAAAAATTAAATTCTTTCACTATTAATAAGTTATGAAATGGTTTGGTAATTAAAAAAAAACATAACATGAGTGGGAGGAATGAGACTTAGTCAGCTATAACGTCATCACAAGCCAGGCATGGCTTGTCCATTATAAAGTAGCCCTGTAAATCTTTGTTTTGGTGGAGTGAGTATGACCAGACTCTTGTTTACGGTGTCATCCATGATTAACACAAGAAAAACATGAATAAACATTTACTAAAGAGCACATACATTCCTCTGGTGGTGATTGTGAACAACTATCCTTACAATAACATGGACATAAACAAAAGCAATGAATGAGATTGAACTTTCTACCTAGACACATTTCCAGAACCCTGTAGACATTTTATTAGTTTTGAGACAAAACCAATATTTGGTTTGTACATCAGACTACAGCGGTATGAAGTTATAAATATCTTCTGTATTGTTGTTCAGGCATGTAAAATGCCTGTAAAACTGCTCTCACGTCACAGTTGAGATAAAGGCTCACTGTGTGAGACTGGTTAAGTAACAGTTATCTAATTTATCACACGTTGGTATTTGATTTAACTTATTTTTGTTGAGAAGAGTCAATATTTAATTTCCTCAAACATGATCTTGTCATGTGAAGTTTGAAATCATTTGTTTACCAAAAGACTAAGGGAAAACAAGTTTAGAAGCAAGAAACACTTTTGATAAACTGATACATTATACAAGCCATTTTAACACTTATTCCTTAAAAATATCTAGTATCTTACTAGCACTTTTAAAAATGAACTGCACTTAATCCGATAGGAACTATAATCTATTAAATTAGTCTTTGCTAATAGTCTCTATTCTATTGTTACTGGTAAAACATTACAAGTTTTTCCATTGAATTCTATGGGGATATGTGGTTCAGATATTTATTTCCAACTTATTCTGGTTTTACGAGAAAAATAAGCATTAATTAGATACCTTTTCTTTTGTTATTGGTAACTATTCTAATAATAGTAGTACTAGTATCTATTCCAGTTTTTCTAGTATTATTTGAATAGACACAAGTACCTGTTTATTTGTCATTACTCATTCGCATGGATTCCAGTTGGCAGTAGAAATATTTTAAATAGAACTACAAAATAATCATAATTGCATAATGAGAACTTCATTATTAACATCATTAAACAAATATGACAACAAAAAAGTAATAATATATAATTTTTAAATGAGATAAGAAGTGTTACTAGTAACAACTGAGAAAGACACTCGTGTCTCATACTGGCATAGGCCTAGTTCCCTAATGAATAGCCTCTAGTAAAACTGGAACAGGGACCAGCAAGAACTGCTACATAGTCTGACATGAGCACTTGATATCTGAACCACATTTCCCAATAGATTTCAATGGTAATAGCCATTTGTATTCGTCACTATTGGGATTTTGACAAGAAGCAAAGGAATAAGTGCTAGTATATATGTAATAATTAATTATAAGTTTGAAATAAAATGGATGCTAATAAATATTTAATTACTTATCAGTACTTAAAATAAGTAACATGAACATAAAACAGATAGTAAACTAGTTAGTTTAAATGAATAATTATTAAACGGTTTGTCATAGACTGGGAGATATTGTGGCTAAACTGGTCAAACACGCACGGGTAACTTGTGTAATATTTACAAAACAAATCAAATAAAAACTTTGAGGCATTATATTTATAATAGTAAACACCTAACAACATAATATAAGAGAGCACCTGTCAAAATACTCAAATTCTCCCCAACTAGGCTACGGACATATTGTGTCCTCATAGGCTACTAAAGCAACGGTCGAATGAACTCACAAGGTTGGCAAAACTTACCAGGACTGTGTGATTGTGTCTTAACACCCAAATGTACTGTTAAGTCTATTCCTAACACAAAGACTTATCATTCTTTGATTGGACACTAATTAATTAGTAATTGGCCCGCTGGCTACGCACCTTGCTCTTCACCTCCACGGCGTTCAGAGTTCGGTTGCTCGGCACTCGGTGGTTTTTGTTCATCTTTCACTAACTGGACCCCGCCGCAGAAACACACTTGCCCTCCCGCGGGCTGCGCTCATCCGCCTTGAGCTCGGTCCGTCCAAAACGGCTTTTCTCGGCTTAATCCAGTTAAAGGCGCGTATCTCGCGACAGCTCCGTGTCTTTGCTTGTGTTGTTATCGGAATCGAGTGGCAACGGCGACGCCTGTCAACTGAACGTGCTCTGAAACTCTGCCTCTACCCCAACCTTGCCTCTCTCACATGCACGCGCAGTCTCGCGCGCACACACACACGCGCGCGCTCTGCCACATAGTGGACAGCATGACCGTGACGCTGCGTGTGCACCCAGGAAACAGCTCAGCATGAAGACACGATTTCAAGCGCGCCCCCTCTGGTCACAACAGCCATTCTTTTCTTTTTTTTGCATATAGGCTACTCTTACACAGAGGTGGATAAAATGGCCTTCACAACTTCCTTACTTGAGTGTAAGTACAGATACTACTGGTCAAATCTTACTCCGTTACAAGTAAAAGTTGTAAAGACCGATTTTTACTTAGGCTAAGTAAAAGTACAGTACTTGTTTTTAAAAGTAGCCTACTTAAAGGGATAGTTCGCCCAAAAATGAAAATTCTGTCAATAATTATCCACCCTCATGTCGTTCCAATCCCGTAAGACCTTCGTTCATCTTCAGAACACAAATTAAGATATTTTTGATTAAATCTGAGAGCTGGGTCACTCCTCCATAGGCTTCTAAAGGATTGAAACTTGACAGCCCCGAAAAGTTATTAAAGAAATCATTAAAAGAGTCCAAGTGACTACAGTGGCTAGATCGTAAGTTTATCGAGCTACGAGAATACTTTTTGAGCGCAAAAAACAAACAAAAATAGCGACTCTATTCAAGTATTCTCTTTGGGCCTGAAGATTTCACGTAGTGTTATTGCGCAACGCTTCTGATTGAACGTCACATGCATCACACACATGACCAGCGTCAGCCAATAGTGAGCCTACGTGTGATGTATAACACAGAAGAGCTGCGGTGTTACACTATGTCAACAGCTTAGGAGAAAGACATGGAAGAGAAGAGATGGTTGAATAAAGTCGTTATTTTTGTTTTTTTGCACCCAATAAGTATTCTCGTCGTTTTATAAACTTAAGATCTAGCCATGTAGTCACTTGAACTCTTTTAACGATTTCTTTAATAACTTTTCGGGGCTGTCAAGTTTCAATCATGGAGGAGTGAACCAGCTCTCAGATTTAATCACAAATATCTTAATTTGTGTTCCGAAGATGAACGAAGGTCTTACATGGTTGGAACGACATGAGGGTGAGTAATTACTGACAGAATTTTCATTTTTGGGTGAACTATCCCTTTAAGTATCAAAATTAAAAAGTAAATGTCAAAGCATTGTTTTTTATTATTGTTGTTTTATTATTGTTGCAATACTTAGGCTAGTAGCTTATGCCTCTGAATCTATATACCTACCCTTATATCAATATCAAATTTATTTAACACAGTTGGGATTGAATAAGTGCACTCAATAACGTCCACAATGGTTTCGGACACCCAAATGGCTGTTCCCTCAAATTCAAATAGTGCCCTTAAAGTTTGTTGGCTTTAATGTCAACCCGACTTTCATTTCCAACCAAAATACAACCCCTGCAACCAAAATCATCCCTTGACTGATGTTACTACTTAAGGAACTTGACAGAAATGTACTAGTATAAAAAGTACGATATTTGTCTTTCAAATGTAGTGAATTTAAAGTAAAAAGTTTCCATAAAAAATTATACTCAAGTAAAGTACAGATACTCAAAAAGAGTAAGTATACAGTAAGTAAATGTACTTTGTTACTGTCCACCTCTGTGTAAATAACACCAAAGTACATATTACCATCTAGTCATTTTAAAGGTAAACAGAAAAAAATCATTGCCCTATAATCTTCTACTTCCAAAAGACACATCACTTATGCTGCACTTTCAAACATAATTTCTTCTGAGAAGTATATTAATTTATACTTTTTTGCTTTTTGCATTTCCATTCTACAATGGACTGCATTTAAATATTGTGGTTTTAACATACAATTGATGTGGTTGCCAGAAACTCACCTTAAAAATATACAGTCACAATGTTTCAGGCATGCAAGCAGGTATTTTGGCACATGAATTTACTCTTCATAACCTTGTATTTTATACTATAATATTAATATACTTGCAGACTATTATACTTGCGGTACTAAAATTCACTTAAATACCCTAATAACCACATTAGTAATAAAACAGAAGAACTCAGGATTAATTAAAGTTGAGTTTATCTAGAATTGTTATATAGTCTATATTTAATACAATTACATGATAAGTAAGTAACTAATTAAATTACAGAAAAAATAGGAGTAATCCCTTACTTTACTTTTTCAAAGAAAAAAAAAACATTAGATAACACATTAGACAACATTAGACAAACATTAGACAAACTTCATCAGATTAAAATGCCACTAATAAACACACATGTACCTGTTCATATCAATAAAAAAAGAATCACGCTTAAATAAAAAAGGATAAAAATTAAGTAATGTAAGAGAGTTATGCACAAAACTGTTTACAAAGACATTTTAAGCAAAATGTAATCCAATGTGATGCGTCACAGTGACACTTACTTTTTTTCACCATAAAATATGGACTTGGATATATATATATATAAACAAACAAAAAAGCTAAAGGTTTTAAATATAAAAATGAAACAATGATTCTGCACATTAATCATTGCATATGGTAGCTTACTCTGTCGTCTATTTCTTTTTTATATTGAGAGTATCTTGTCAGTTAGTATTTTAAAATCCCCAAAGAACGACATATAGGTCTGGCTTCACAGACAGGGCTTAGATTAAGCCAGGATTAGGACATTTAAGTAGCTTTTTCAAAAGAAATCAATTACTGTTGGTGTGCATCTTGAGACAAAACAATGAGACTGACAAATTTTAAGATATGTCAGTGCAAGTTGCTTTCCGGTAAAACCGCTCAAACATGCATTTTAGTCCGGGACATTGTCTATGAAACCGTGTAAACAAGTCAAACTCAAAGTACAAGTGTAAAGTAGACGTTCATTCCATGCCGCAGCTGTAGAGGGCGATTGAAGGCATTCATTGTGAGATATTTGCTGTGGAAGAAGAGAGTCTGACAGCATCAACAACCATCACTAAAGTGGGTACACAAATGTTTCCTAACTAAAGAGTTAACTAATGTGTCATTATAAACGTGTTCTGTTTTAAATACTCGTGCATGTCTGATACGCTAGGTTTAAATTAAGTGCAAAATACTTTGCACCAAAGTGCTAACAGGTCTCCGGATAGCATTCCCTGTTATCTACAGTTATTTATTCCATCAAATAATAATTGTTATTTTAGGTATTTTAGAATTCTTCGCTATGACTACATTCCAAGTGCCTGATCATTTCCCCGCTGAGACGTCATGGATCTCCGCGTGTCCCGGTGGTCTGTGGGAGGTTCGCCGAAGGTGGCTTAGAGAAAGACAACGAGGGGACAGCACGCCTATGATGGGGTCACTATGTAAGGTCAAGGTGCGACGAAAGACTGTTACAGAGGAAAACACTCTGCATACTGCTTCTCAAGAGCAAGAATCACCAGCTAGCGTTGATGCTAGCGAGCTAGCCTCCTCATATCCCCGCTCGCAGGACTCTGTACTGCAGGTCCAACTGGATGAGTGGTTCGTGTTGCGCATGGGCGAAGGACAGTGTGACATTACTGAGGGCTGCCTGGAAGGGATGAGGGCTGGAGAGATGTGTGAGGTAAGGGCAAATCAAAAATATGGGCTTATACTAAAACACAATTTTAATAATGTTTTACTGTAATATTAATATTTTCGCAGAGATTGGCAGGTCTATTAGTTAAATCTGTTTACTTTAGCAATCTTTGTTGTATTATATGTATTAATGGTGAGTTTGCATGCCTATAAGTAACTCAAAAAGATTGCTAAAGTAAACAGATCCTCTTAGATTCTGGATCTTAACAAGCTTTTCTTTTAGTATCTTCATGCCCTATATGGTTCAGTCCCAGAGAAATGGAGATCACAATGCAGCTCCATGAGTAAATTGGTAAATTCTACACATTTTCAATGGTCAAAAACCAAATGTGGGTCACTTTGCATACAGGTGACACAGATTTTTTAAGAGTAATATCTGTGCAACAAATAATGTTGAAACTAGAAATGTATCTTGTTTCCCTCTATCAAAATAATTGCTTACAACATACCCCTTTGAGTGCCAAAAAATATGTCTGTAACACAAGTATTAAAGATATCTTAATATTTGAGAATCTTTTTCCTATGAAACTTTTCTTTTGGAATCTTTTAATTTTTAAACCTCTATATGATTCAATCCCAGTGATATTGGGATGTCAATGTGGTAACATGTAGTTATGATACTGTATATTTGAACTCTTAGTAGCTTCAGAAGCTTCATGAACAAAATCGCTTCTTCCAAATATCCCTGAAACTGATTCAAATACAGATTCTTATAAATACACATTTTAGAGAAGCAAGTTTAATGTGCCTTAACTTGACCATTTCAGTGTATTTTTGGCACTTTGGATATTGTATGCAATTTTGGATGTTGTATGCAATTATTTTGAAAGAGGTAAACAAGATAAATTTCTAGTTTCAACATAATTTATTCATCAGACATTCCTCTTTAAATACATAAGCTGCGTGCAAAGTGAATCACATTTGGTTTTTGACTGTTAAAAATGGTTAAAATCAACAAATTGAACATAGAGCTGCACTGAGATCCCCATATTTATGGGATTGAACCACATAGGGCCTTGAAAATGCAGTTTCAAAAGAAAAGTTTGTTAAAAACCACAATCTAAAAGGATATTAAGATAGCTTTAAGGGGGGGGGGGGGGGGGGTTCACTCAATCTCATGTTAATCTTGAGTACCTATAGAGTAGTATTGCATCCTTCATATCTCCAAAAAGTCTTTAGTTTTATTATATATTATATATTTTTACAATAAACAAACTGACACCTACAGTGGCCAGCTAAACAAATGTATTTAAACACACAAACACACACGCACACACCATACATCGCATGCTCCATCGATACATTAACTGTACGTGATCATGTTGTTTACTTGCTGTGCTTAACGTTACACGCCGATAGTTAACAACACACAGACATTTGAAGCAGTTTTACTCACCGCCAGCGGTTCCAACGCACGACCGTGAACCTTTATCGTTGGGACTGCTCCATCTTTAAAGGGTTAGTTCACCCAAAAATGAAAATTCTATCATCGTTTACTTACCCTCAAGTTGTTCCAAACCTCTACTATGGTAGTCAATGGGGAATGAGATCTGTTTTCTTCTAAATATCTTCCTTTGTGTTCAGCAGAACAAATGAACGATGATAGAATTTTCATTTTTGGGTGAACTAACCCTTTAAGTATTAGGCGATCTGCAAATCCGGCGTCGAACTGGGCCTATAACTATAACCGTCGAAATGAAGGGAACAAACAAGAACAGTTGCACAACTCCGTTGCTGCTCTGGAAAAACAAAATCCATCCACAGGTCCCTTAACGCTGTGTTCTTTGGAAATTTGTGCAGTGTTGTCTTGCCCTGGCAACCAAAAACACACTTTTTTGGTGCCATTTTATTTATTGCAGCGCTCTGATCTCTCTGATCTCTCGCACGCACTAGGCTACAGCTGCGCGCGCGCCCTTCCGGGAGAAGTGCTCTTAAGACCCGTATAAGGAAATTCCGCCCCACCTGACGTCACACAGTTGCGTATTCGAAAAAAACTTTCCGAAACTTGTGACAAACCGGAAGGAGTATTTTTGGAACAGAAATACTCCATCAAACTTACAACTTCAGTTTTGAAACTTTGTCCATGTTTAGCATGGGAGTCAAACTTTTTAACAGTGTAAAAAACTCACTATGCATGAAACAGCATTTCACCCCCCCTTTAATACTTCTTGAGTTAAAGCAGCACTATGCAGGATTTCCGTTTTTTGTCAAACAGTGACCCCTAAGTCCCTATATGTCTCTGCACTCACGGCCTGATCCCCTGCCCCTGTACCTGTTCAGTAGGATGAAAGCTGTGACGAGTGGAAATAAGGTGTGGCCCCTTTAAGAGCTGCGCGCCCTGTTGAACTGTCGACAGTCTGTATTGTATGTGCGCGTCGAACACCACATGTATACTGCGCCGGGTTATTTCTGTTTGATGCTCATTTTAGCAGATCTTTCTTGCCGTAAAGCAATTCGTTACATCGCGAGACCTGATATCACGTGACACTTCCTGATGCTGCGGCCGGCGGGCCGCCGGCTCAAAGTTGCAAGTGTGGTTTTTCTGCTCACAGCCAACAGGGGAGGGGGCGAGACGACCACCATTCAACACGAAATCAGTAATATAAACATGACAATGACTCAAAAGCTGTTCGGTTAAGGTAAAAAAGTTACTTAGTTCACTTTTAAAGTCATGCAAACTTGTTGGGACAAAACGGGATTTTTCTTATTTTTGAACAGTCACCATTGGCATATAATGCAACAATGATTGCTAAAGTAAACAGATTTAACTAATAGATCTACCAATCTCTGCTTGAAAATACAATAATGATGCTGCCACCTTTCTAACGTCATTTTTACATCCCTGTAATTTGGTTTCAAATCCTAGGTGAAAATTGTAATTTTGACCCCCCTCTACAAAATAGTGGATTACTCAGTCAATATACATTCTTGACATTTAATATTCTGGCTTTCATCACTATTTATGTTTGTCTTTCTCCGGAAAAATTAGTTTTGTTTGACATGAAATGACCTACTTATCCTCCACAAATGACTGCAAACTGGCATTCAGAAATGTGTCCATATAGTTAGCAACGCCCAACTACCTACAATCCAATCAATTCAGATTGTTTCACTCAGATATACATAGGAATGCACCGATCATGATTTTTCATAGCCGATTCTGATTCCCGATTTTCGAAGCAAATAGGCCGATTCCGATACCGGTTGCTGATTTTTTTTTTCTTTCTTTGAATAAGCAAATTTATTTGTAGTTTATTTGGCCAAACTGTATCCATGTTATAGGCTCCTTGCACATAGCAACCTGAAGTCATATCCGCAACGGGTAAATACGGCTCGCTCTCTTCCTGTCTGAAGGCATACATACACAACGTAGACATTTTCCGCCTAATACTAGAAAACAGTACAGCATTATAACACGCATATTCTGTCAGCCCGGTGTTGTTTATTAGCCTAATGTAAGCTAGCAAACTAACGGAAGCCATAAAGTTTGAGATATATAGACTTACCTTCATATCCGTGGATATATGAAGAGGCATACATTTTAAAGCCATTCTCTCTAATTTGCTGGTAGGTGATTTGGAGGAGGACTTACAAAGGCGATATACGTCCGTTATTGTAAGTTTCGGCAACTCTTGTAAACACCTCATCTCATAGTGTAGAATAGCGCCGGAAAAGACGAGGCCGCATTTCCGGTAAGGAAGTAGTTACGTGCAAGGAGCCCATTAGAGGAAAAACCACTGCATTTTAATCACGATCCATACAAAGATGCTGCACACATGTAGAATGAGCAGTTGTTTTTGATTTAAATTAGATTGTATAATTTCAAGATTTAAATAAAGACTGGTCTGACTTTAGATTTGTGAAATGATGCTACATAAAAAATACCTACACAAAACAACAGCAGACAGACTGAACGAAACTGCAAATTCATTCTCTGACAGTCGGTGGTGCTTATAAACTACTTTAATAGGCATTTACACGGAGGTAGTGAAAAAGAAAATGCAATCGAAACTTTTCTGAAGACAGTCAGTTCCCTTCAGAGATACATTCATATGAACTCCACACCCAATACAAATTATTTTAAGCATCACAAACAATGAGCTTGCTGTGCCTGGTACAATATTTTTTCTGCTGATGCATCTGTGCTCTTTGTGTCCGTCTTCAGCATTTGCTATCTCTGGCCTGTGTTAACAGATTTCATAATATTTCCACTCAAATTACATTTTGGGAAATTATTGCAAATGCAGTTTGTGTGCAAGCCCAGAACAGAGATAGGCCAAAATAAAACAAAATTGTTTAGAGTCCTAACCATCCGGTTCTGATCGATGGCCGGTCGACCGGTGCATCTCTAGATATACGTGACAATAGTATAGAAAAGACTAGCAATTTCTGTTTCATGTCAACTATAATATATTATGTATATCATGGGAAAATGTGATGTTCTCATCTGTAATTTTTTTTTATTGCAGTTCACAGTAAGTGCCTTGAATACAAAGAACTCCAAAGCAGCATGCAGTGATGCTAATGATACCCAGATTGAAAATACAACCGGGCAAGGATTGTCACAGCAGGCCGACTGCTTTACTCTTCAGCTTCACTCTTTGACCCCTGGGCAGGAGTCTTGGCAGATGACACCTGGAGAGAAGTGGGCTTGGGTGCTGTCTCATAAGCAGAGGGGTGGTCAGCGGTTTGGGAAGGGAGATATCTGGGGTGCGGCAGACTGCTATTGCAGAGCTGTAAAGCTGGCAATAACTTTAAATGGCCAGACAAGAGGAAACCCAGTAGACGAGACGTCTAAAGAAGGTGTGGATGGAGATGATAATGATGCAGCTTTGACACCATCCTATGATAAAGAAAATCAGCTGGCAGAAAATGCTGATGATTCCTCTATTCCAACTGAAGAGGAGTACAAAAATGTAAAAGCAGAGCTTCACTGCAATCTCTCTTTATGCCAACTTAAGTTAGGCCAGCTTGGTAAATCCAGAGACAGCAGTATCAAGGCCACCGAGCTGAACCCAAAGAGCACTAAGGCCTGGTACCGGCTTGGACAAGCTTGCATGCAGCTGGGCGAACTGGAGGAATCCCGCATGGCCTTTGGAAAGATTCTGGAACTCCAACCGGATTCTGCATCAGCTCGCGCTGCTCTGAAACAAGTGAACTCCCAATTAAAAGACCTAAACTGTAAACTTGGTCAAAGGCTGAGCAAGATGTTTAACTAGGAAATAACTGAAAGTTAGCAATTACAGAAAACAGAATTATAAAAATGACTGTTAAGTGCCCATAAGTTATGTTTTTGGTCATTTCTTGCAGCTCAATTTCAGTTTTTAAAACGTCTTTACTGTATGGGTAGTATATACTATCTTAAATGTTCAATGTTGTAATTTGTTAATGTTTAAATCTACATAAACTTGAAAGTCACAAGGCTACTTAAGACATTTACTGAATGTACTTAAACATGTTTTGTTTATTTTTGTAAAATAAGAATTATACTGCTTTGATGTTTTGTTCTAAACAAATGTTTTTTTTTATTCTGGATTTATAACTGCTGTAGAAAATTATAAAATGCCAAGTATAACTCATTCTTGCATAAAATGACATTAAACAATGTTATTTATAAAAAAAAAAAAGTTTATTGCTAATAGTTTTTTTTATTAACAAACATAAGGCATAGCATTACCCATTTCAAACAAAATGTCATTAAAATATTTAAGAGAATATATAATGATAATGCAATCATTGGATTTTTTGTTTTTAATCATCTTAAAATTTGCAGAATAATTTAAAATTATATCATAATGGAAAAATTAGGCTATACTCTATTATTTTATTTTTCTTATGAATAGCATTTAAAAGCGTTTTTAATTAGTTAATTGCGTAGCCAATGACATCACATTCTTCAGGTGGAGGCGGCCAATCAGACGACGCCTCCTCGCAACCTTCGCATTAGAAAGATCCAGATGACAGCGAATGAAGCCAGAAGAATAACTACGTTTGTAATCTCTGCAAAGCACAAGAAAATCGGAGAGGTAAGATTATTGTACCCTAACTAAGTATAAAACAACAACAACAATCTATTAATTCGGTTATTACTGTGATGTTTCTTGATGTTGTTGTGTGGTGACGTGTGTGACGAGAACTGGTTGAATAACTAAGTAAGTTAACAAAAAAACTCAGCTACAATGTGACAAGTAATGGAGTAAGTATGAGACATAATAGCATGTCAGTGAAAGTTGTTATTAATAGAGAGTATTAATATACGATTGTAATGGCGGCCCAGCAGCACGGACAGTAAACTTTGAAATGTCGGAAATGAACCAATAGCGTTACTCGATGCCAAGGAAACGTTCTGCATGTCTTGAGGATGTAAACTCTTTTACAAGCGTAAACGGCATAAAACAATATACATTAATACGTACACCTCGTGTTATTGTTTTATTTTTGTTTGTTTTTTTAATTTATTTGCAGTGTTAAAAACTTTTCCTCATAATGTTTAAAGCGGCATAATTTCTTCGCCACTACCACCCCCAATTGTAAAATGACTAAAGGGAATTGGAAAATAATTACGGGCCTTTCGAACGATCAGTCGTACTGCGTCTTGCTAGACGCTAAAGAAAACTCCTTTCTCCGAAATACTGAAAGGTGCTGTGCGATGTCACGCGTTTTTTAGGCCAACATTTTTTTGTCACATACAGCAAACATCTCCTCACTATCCGTTAGCTGCCTGTGGCCTGAACACACTGTAAAAACAAAACAAAACCGCCGTCTCTGCAGACACCCCAGGCTCCACAAACAACAGCAAAAACAAAATGTAGCAACCGGCGCCACGGAACATAACAAACTGTTGCCAGATTGAAAATGTCCAAGTATCGTACAAGAAGCTCAAAATTGTCGTATTTGGAAGAAAATTATCGTACACGAGTCAAACGTACAGAATACAGCATGAAAATCACTTTAATGCTAAAATCATTCCTTTTTAATCTTTTTTTAATCCTTTTTTTAAATTTTTTTTAAACTTTTTTCTTCTTTTCGCAAGACATACAGGGATGACATGTTAATGATATACAACTTTGTATACAATATACAAAAAGAACATTAACTTGTCCTCATGAGAGAGTCATTCTCCATGATGATTGGCCGAGAAGACATAACGTGAGAGGAGATGGAAGACATGCGTAACACCACATTCACGTTCTTCTCACAGTAGACGTAAAATCCACAGCTAGATCACTGACTATAGAAGCCCTGTGATTACAACGACCAAATTATCGTACATTATGGGATGTTTTGCATTATTGATCGTACAGAGGTCAAAATTATCGTACAAATACGATAATTATCGTACGTCTGGCAACACTGGTTCCAGCCAATAACCGACTAAAAGGATTTGGGGGTTAGTGCGCGGATGAGGAAGAGGGAGTGTCTAGCTAGCCTCCGTTTTGTTTGACAATACTTCAAACGTCAACAAAAAGTGACATTGCTTAGAGCACCTTGAAGCCTTTATAAAATAAGGCAGTGCTTCCTGCACAGCCATACGCCTTATTCACGGCAGCGCCATCTTTGATTTTTAATGAGAATGAAAGCGAGGCTGTGAGGGATAGACATGCATCTCTTCAATGGGCTGTACTGTTATTTAATGTGTTTTCGGATTGTTCTACTCATGAAACACTGGAAAAATATCTTTCCAAGAAATTTCAGTTGACAAAAAACTCCCGACAATATAAGCTGTGGAAAATTGAAAGTAATCTAGGAGCTTTATTCAGCTTTTTACAGCGGATGCCATTGGAAACACGGTAAGTCTATCCCTCACAGCCTCACGTTCATAACTGTCATGGCGCTGCTCTGAATAAGGTCAATAACAGTGCCGAGGCTTAACAGTGCTGATCCACTTGTCTGTGCGACACTTCTGTCGTGCCGCGCTCCGCTTTATTCCTATGGGTGACGTCACGCGACTTTGTCGCGCCCGCAAAGCATTCCGGGAAGGCGGCGCTTCATTTTGAAAATTGTCGCGCGTCAAAAAGCTGGCTGATGCCCATCTATATGCAAATGAAGTCCGTTGAACGCGCCGCGTCTGAAGTACAGCATATATGGAGATGGAGGGAAGTCTCTCGCAGGTCCTCTGTTCTAATAGGCAACATTTCCCGCTCGGTCAAAACCACGCCCATAGCGACAAACAGAGGAATGCCCATCAACGTACAAATGTAGGGACTGGCGTCGCGACACCACGCGAGAGTCATGTCGGACAAGTGGATCAGCACCGCAAGGCCTCATTATGCTTCTGCGTCAACTCCACAGCGTAGCTACGGCGTCGTGGCCGTTTTATGGTTCTGCGTCAGATTGCGTTGCATCGCGGTGCATCTGACCAATCACAGCCCTTGCGGTCTGCATAGCCTCGACACGTAGTTACAATTTTTTGGAGGTGCATGTCGAGCTACAGCGGAGAGGTCGGAGAGGGGTTCGTGGCGACACAGAGGGATCTGCGGGGGTACGGCGTCGATTCGACGCAGAAGCATAAAACAGGCTTTACTCTCACACTATTGGCTGGTCAGTGGGAACTGCACAAACCAATGGCAGAGAGGCGCAACTGCGCGAACCAATCAGTGCGAAGCCCGCCAGAATGGGGGGGGGGGGGGGCATCTGCCTATAAAAGATGCTCGAATTGCCATGGATTCAGATGTATCTCCTTCAGCAACGACCTTCAGACCTTGCTGATCCTCTCACTCGAAGCCAACGTAGCAAGGCTACTCGCTCCAATTCGCTTGCAACCCACCCCGCTTTGCGGGCATAAAACACACTTCAGTAACGAGCAACGTGTCCTCCACGCCGAAGTGGTGAGCTTATTGGAAAAAGGGGCTATGGAGGCGGTGCCGCCAGCCCAATGCGAGTCAGGGTTTTACAGCCGCTACTTCCTTTATCCCAAAAAAGATGGCTGCCTCAGGCCCATTCTAGACCTCAGACATCTGAACAAGGCCCTAATCAAACTGCCTTTCAGAATGTTAACTCTGAAGCAAATCCTCGCGCAGATTCGCCCAATGGATTGGTTCTTCTCCGTGGATCTGAAAGACGCTTACTTTACATCCAAATGGCGCCCCATCACAGACCGTTCTTGAGATTCGTGTTCGACGGGACCGCTTATACAGTTCTGCCATTCGGACTGTCTCTGGCAGTGCGCACTCTAGTCTAATGTAAACAATACTCACATGGAGAAGAAGCATGGCGGAAGGAGGAACGCTGCCGATGATTTATCCCCCTTCTAAAAGTCAGGGCTGCCAAGACTCACGCAATCGACACTTTTCACACGCTCTCACTCCACACATCCATTTTTTCATGCAGAGAAAAATCGCGGAGCAAAGAGGACACTTACCCCGACAGACTAGAGAGAGCAGGTTACTTTTGATATGAAAAAAATTCTCAGCTCTCAGATTCTGTCCATTTTATTACGAAATTCAGACAATAAATACCGCTTTGGCGCTTGTAAATTGACGTGACAGATCGCTGTAGTGCTATCATTTCAAGTTCGATCATCTGTTACCTTTTATTTAAAGATACAGTACAACTTACCGAAAGGTATGCCTCATACATAATATCGATGAATCAGTGTTTTTCAACCACGAAAAGAGATCAATAAAACTGCAGGAGAGCAATATTGTCACAGAACGTTACATTTACCTCAGGAAAGCCATTTAATGACCAGCACGTTAGTTGACTAGAAAAAAATAGCTATAGAGCGGAGTATTTTGCTAAATATGTGCACTATATTACATATTTATTATATTTTTACTTGTGCCATTACATAATTGTTATTATAACGAAAAACCACATTATATTTAATTTGTTATTTTTAACCTTTAATAATACCAGCTGATAGGGCTCTCTGTATGTTTTCAGCATTATGTGAGAAATATTTTTTCTTGAGAAAAATTAACATGTAGGCTATCTACTGAAGCCTACCTAATATTTATCCAAATGAGTCAAGATTGAAATCAAATCAAGAATTAAACTGAAATCGTGAAAATTGTGTTAAAGGGATAGTTCACCCCAAAATGAAAATTCTGTCAGTAATTACTCACCCTCATGTTGTTCCAATCCCGTAAGACTTTCGTTCATCTTCGGAACACAAATTAAGATATTTTTGATTAAATCTGAGAGCTGGATCACTCCTCCATAGGCGTGGGATTGAAACTTGCCAGCCCAGAAACGTTATTAAAGAAATCGCTAAAATAGTCCATCAATCTTAAGTTTATCAAGCGACGAGTATACTTTTTGTGTGCAAAAAACAAACAAAAATAATGACTTTATTCAAGTATTAATTTCCTTCTCGGTGGGCCTCGAGATAGTTCACGTAGTGTAATAGTGCTGTACGTCACACGTAGGCTCACTATTGGCCGACGCTGGTCATTTGTCTGATGCGTATTATAATTGTATTTAATTGTATTACTGAGGAAAAATGTGTAATTCAATTAGTTACTAATCAAATTTAAAAGGAAATTGCTTTACATTGATAAAGTAATCCAAACCACATTTAAATGGGTAACTTATAAAAGTAAGCGATTACATTTAAAAAGTAACCTTACTAACACTGAATGTATGTGAGATTCAACACATTCTTTCTGTTGTGTGACTGTGTGGATTTTTTTTTAATTGCCATGAATTTAATTCCACTTCCTGTCATTCCAATTCAAATTCAACTTCCTGTGGGGCGGAGTCAATTCAAATTCCAATTCATGAATTGAACGGAGGCCAATTCTGAGTTTTGCACAAGCCTGTTCCAAACCCTACCGTCGCCGCCCTTTTCAGAGTCAGTCAACATGTACTTCACCAACACACTGACGCCATGTGTTGAGCCAGTGTTTTTTGTTTCAGTTATTACGAGTTTAAGAGTTTTGTTTAGCAAATATTACTTACAAATATTCTTAATTAATTCGCTGTATATAAGATCATAAATAAAAGGAACACCTGAACAAACAAATTATTGGCCTATTCGTATTTAAATTATAAAAATAAGATGTGATAATTTGACATGTACACAAACCAAACTGGAAGACACGTTCACATTAATTGCAAAAAAGTCGTTATATGAGCTGAAATTAGGTAAAAAAAACAAACATTTGCAATACAACTTCTTAAGATGATGTGCTTAGTGGAGAGTTGCATAAATTCAGCCTCTATTTTAACACCGTTTGACCAACTAATAGTTAGGGGTTATTATTCTTCTTAATTTTTCAATTCAAAGTTAGACCAATCTACCTTTTTATGCAACTGACTTTACAAAGTTAGGACCAGTCTTTATGGAAAAAAAATTAGATGCCTAAGTTTTAAGACTAGTCCAAGCAGTTTATGCAACTGGCCACAGTACTCTCTGGAGGTATGAGGAGCTATATGGTTATTTGACTGAAAAAAAAAAGTCACTCTTTTTGTTTACAGATTAAAGCTATTTGAACTACCTTTACTGGCAACCCTGCAAGTCCCTGCTAGAAGTGGTATGTATTGAAACAAAGTATATAATTCAGGATTTCAGAAGTGTTTTTTTCTTCTGATGGTTCTTCTTGTGGAATCATTCGAGAAGGACACACCAGTCTCTGTGGCGCAATCGGTTAGCGCGTTCGGCTGTTAACCGAAAGGTTGGTGGTTCGAGCCCACCCAGGGACGAAAAGCTTTTGTTTTAATGCCTTATTTTGAGTAATTAATGTGAATGCTGCAATGACACAGCAACATTTATACACAACACTTTTTCAGAAATGTACTGTTGCTCCTAGTGTTCACTAGTGATGTCTCTGTACATTTATTGAGTGCAATCAGGTAGGTCTGCAGTTAGTAATCCTAGCCAATAGGTAATCTCAGTGATTCTGAAAGTAATACTGATTTTAATTTATACATATTTACCCTCAAAGACAGATGGCTAAACAGTTGAATACAAAGCCTGATTAACATTTCTCTTAATTCGCAGTACACTGTGTACAATATTGGACTGTTATGAATTGATAGTATGTATGTTGGGTAGTTAGTCATGATTTTAAACATGCATTAGGCCTGACATGCAAGTTAGCAGTTCATGTTACAAATGTAGAACTCCACTATGTGGTTATTTCATTCCTCATGCATTATTAAAGAGCGACATCTAGTGTCAAGTTCAGTGTAACTACACCTACTACAAAGCAGCGTTCCCATGAAGGATCCATGAAGGATTTAGGACCTCAGAATTGCTCTTTGTGCAATTAATCTTCATAATGTGATTTATTTGCGTTTCAGGCATGGAGACAGAAAACGTTTCTTCTTAATGAAACACACCGCTGGCCATGACCACTGGTCTCTGTGGCGCAATCGGTTAGCGCGTTCGGCTGTTAACCGAAAGGTTGGTGGTTCGAGCCCACCCAGGGACGAAAAGCTTTTGTTTTTATGCTTATTTTTAGTAATTGATGTAAATATTGCATGACACTCTAAAGGACCAACCTAATAAGACATGGCATTAATTGAGATTAAATGTTAAAAAAAAATTAATGCAAACTTAAATGGCTTGCAGTTGGTACTAAGCTCTCTCTCTCTTTTTTTAAACATCTGTTCATCATAGAAACTGTGAAAGTGGATTAGTGATTTTTTCCTTTTCGCCATGATAACGGTTAATGTCCCCAGTAACCCATGTAGTCTCATTTATCCTTGTTAGCGACTGCCTTTTTCAAGACAATTAAAGCTTCTTTTTTTAAAATCACAAGGTGATATTACTGATGTATTTTATGTGGTAGATTAAAACGTGAAAATGTCCTTCACATATCTTCAAGACCTTATTTCAGGCATTTCACCAAAAACCCATTGACATCAGGACAATGGAACCGTTTTTTGGGTTTGACCTACAAAAATACTTCACCCCTGCCTCTCTATATGATAATCATGAATTACTAAGGGTTTAAAGGGGGGGTGAAATGCTGTTTCATGCATAGTGAGTTTTTTACACTGTTAAAGAGTTGGATTACCATGCTAAACATGGACAAAGTTTCAAAAATGAAGTTGTAAGTTTGATGGAGTATTTCTGTTCCAAAAATACTCCTTCCGGTTTGTCACAAGTTTCGGAAAGTTTTTATCGAATACGGGACTAGGTGACGTCAGAGTGGGCGGAATTTCCTTATACGGGTCTTAAGAGCACTTCTCCCGGAAGGGCGCGCGCGCAGCTGTAGCCTAGTGCGTACAAGAGCGCAGCTGTGCCTAGTGCGTACAAGAGCGTCCATCAGGCGCTATATGGCTTGGCTGCGCTGCAATCAAAAAAATGGCACCAAAAAGTGTGTTTTTGGTTGCCAGGGCAAGACAACACTGCACAAATTTACAAAGAACCCAGAGTTAAGGGACCTGTGGATGGATTTTGTTTTTCCAGAGCAGCAACGGAGTTGCGCAAGTGTTCTTATTTCCGTTCCCTTCATTTCGGCGGTAGCTGCTAATAGTTTTATAAACAAGGCACAGTTCGACGATTTGCAGATCGCCTAATACTTAAAGATGGAGCAGTCCCAACGATAAAGGTTCACGGAACCGCAGGCGGTGAGTAAAACTGCTTCAAATGTCTGTGTGTTGTTAACTATCGTGTAAGCTAAGCACAGCAAGTAAACAACATGATCACGTACAGTTAATGTAGCGATGGAGCATGCGATGTATGGTGTGTGTTGTGTGTTTAAATACAGTTGTTTAGCTGGCCACTGTAGGTGTCAGTTTGTTTATTGTAAAACTAAATCATGTCCTCATAAACCACGAGTCTGTCTGTTTACAACACGCAAAAGCTTTGCGCGCTCCCGCCCACACGCACGCCTCCACCCGCTCGGGTTTTTCCGGAAAGACTCGGTACAGCCTGTCTTTCTTTTATAAATATAATAAAACTAAAGACTTTTTGGAGATATGAAGGATGCAATACTACTCTATAGGTACTCAAGATTAACATGAGATTGAGTGAAACTGAGTATTTCACCCCCCTTTAATTTATGATTCAATGCTGCTCACCTTTGAGGGCTGCTTTAAACATTATGAAAGAGCGACCTCTTGTGTTAAGCTCAGAGTAAAACTATTATGTATATGTTCGCCCCTTGCTTTTCCTGTAGAGGGCGATAGAAAACCACTCGTAACGTTAGATTTCTTTGCAAAACAATTTTGTTTTTCTGAATCAAGACTTTTATTTTAAATGACGTGAGTGAAAGCTGTTGACTTTTTATGTCAGTCTCCATTTAAGTAAAGAATGCCTGAGAAAAACTCGTTGTCCTGATTCAGTATCTGCGGTCAGAATGAGATGTTGTCAGTGTCATTATTCTAACGTTATTTTCATAACTTGATGTTACGAAATAAATAAAAACGTCTCTCACTTCAGAAATATTGTAATATTACTAAACTAGTTATGTTTCATTAACAGTTCATGTTATGTTAGTATTACAAAAAAGAGTATAAGAATACGTAAATATACGTTCTTTGGTGTTACCATGGTAACTGCTTGGTGTTTCCGTTGTGGTCAACTTGAGTGGTAACTTACTTTATTTCTGGACTTGTATAGCTTCCTTTTAGCTATTATTGATCAATAAAACTGAAATTTAACAAAAAGAGACAGGCGTCATGTCTCACCACCAACACGTCATGTATTTTTTCATGTATGGGATGGGTAGTATTTCACACCGTAAAAGATCATCAAGTCCTCCTAAAGGAGCAGGACATGTGAATTAGATTCCATACATAATTTCATTACTAAAGAATAGTATTAGTAACTGTCAAAAAATTATTTCTTCAGTCCAGCAGAGGTCCTCACAGCCGAAATAGCTCAGTTGGGAGAGCGTTAGACTGAAGATCTAAAGGTCCCTGGTTCGATCCCGGGTTTCGGCATTTTGATTCTTAAAAGAAATCTTATTCCATCATTATTCGCCCCTATATATACACACACAAAGCCAACACAAGGCTGTATTATTAATTAATGGATATACAAATATTTTCTAGTATTTAACATCAAGGAAAAATTAGCCATATAATCACCATGTCATGAAATGATCCCTAAGCCAAGAAAGACAGAATTAGAATATATATATATATATATATATATATATATATATATATATATATATATATATATATATATATATATATATATATATATACATATATTAATATATTATATATATTATATAAATGTCATATAAATGACAAAGATTAATCTTAGTTTTAGGCACGGGCTACATTGTTGTGGTGAAGTGAGCGTACATTTTTTTAAATACAAAATCCACATATTCATATTAAATTGTCCACTATAGATGATAAAAAGCTATACACTGTTGGCACCGCTATTGTTTGGCTCTTGAAAGTGACCAGCAGGTGACATGATATGACAGAATTGATCAGTTACTTTATTAATTTGCACAGACTTAAAGAATGCACATGAGCAGAGAGAATCAATATAGTGCATGTTTTAAAAACAGAGATAAATATGACGAACCCTGTTTGAAGCAGTATTATTGAGCATTTAATCAACATATTTTTCATTATGTAATGAATATGACACATAACACTTCAAGCTTTTTCAATTTTTTTTATGAGGAATCGCTGTAAAATTTAGAGATTACATTCTAAAATATATCAAATATTGTATGTTATCAAGAACTGTACACAATTTCAGTTCATTTTCTTTGCATATTCCTTCTATTGATCTAGTTTCTTTTAGACTTCCCTTTTTGTGCTGCTTTATCAAACATGGATTGACAGGTAGATAGCTGACACCACGAGTCTACTATAAGAATGAGAGGGATGACAATCCACAAAATATTCATAAACACAAAGTAGAACCAGAAATAGATGGGGTGGCCATATTCGCTGTGAATATATCCATCTCTGTGTTCAGTGAAGAAGTAGAGGACTGCACCATACAGCTGACCTGCAAGTAATGTTGGACGTTAGACTAAATTGTTCCCTCTTACACACATTGTTTCTCAAGTTGACAAGATGTGGAATAAACAACTATATCATAAATATGTACAATTCCATATGCAGTAGGAGGACACATGTCTTACCTAGAGATACGATGAGCTGCAGGACAAATCTATAAGAATGGTTATAAAGGAAGGCCAGAACAATCCATATGCTGAAAGGACCCCACAGGCACGCGGTCACTGTCTCCATACTAACAGTGAAATTATCCGCTCTGAAAAGAAGATCCCATAAAAGAAGTTTAGGTAATGCAATCTATAGACTCATTTTAAATGCATAAACATACAAATGTGTATAACTTACATTGCGTATCTGCTGTCTCCTTTGGAATATTCTTTCCCTATATAGGATGAAAATGCATTTTTGGTATTCAAACGTATAAATAATGTGAGTGGGAGACTGCAAACTGGATGCAATATATATGCAGCCTCTGTGGTAAATTTGTTGTAGAATTACTTTTAGTTAATTTACAATAAAACTATCACATTTTATGTACAAAATACAACATATATTTATAACGATTCCATTTTCAGCACGTCTAAAAATTAAATAAAGATTTGAAACAATGCTTTTTTTGTAGAAAGGATACATCGCCATCTTGTGGAAGTTTGTTTCCGCCACAGAATAATAATTTCAAAAAGTAACAGCGACTTTTTAAACCCACAATAATTGCGTGATATAAACTGACTTTACGTATAACTCACAATTTTGAGAAAATAAGTCTGAATTGCGAATTTATATTTCGCAATTGTGAGAAAAAAAGTTGCAATTACAAAAGTTGATGCTGTGCCTGGGTTAGCTACATTAACTTGTTTTGACGATAAAATAGTGCATATATATGTATAACAATAATCTTAAGCATATTGAATGTTTTATACACAGCAAAAATAGCATGTATTTAACCTAAATTCCAAAAATGTAGGCAAGCTGACTATAGAAAGCACAGTGAATGTTTATACCGCTGTCAAGGAATGGGACACTATGTTTTATTAAAAATTAAATATATCTTCAAAAAAAAATGTTGGCTTTAATAAGATTTCCCCTAAGAGACATTTCAGAAAGCATGTAGCTAAAGACAGCACTAGCACTTCACAACTCGTAAATACGAACTTCCCAGGAGGGGACTTGAACTCAGCTTATGTTCACAATTCTTGGACTGCATGAAAAACGTAGGGCTTTGTAATGATAATGTTCATGAGACATTAAGGGAAAAGTGTCAAAGTATTATCTCAAAACATACTAATGATAAACTAAGTCAAATAGACTTTGAACCTCACTCACACAGTTGAGAAAGGAAACTCTGGTCTTCAGGAATGATAGTGTAGTATAAAGAGAACCATCCCTCGATGATCCCGTGGATAAAGCCACACACAGTGAACCAGCACAGGGCTAACCTTCTCCCTCCGCTAAGCCTGCTCCCAGACACCTTACGCCCAGTCAATGACCAGGTGGCAAGCAGCAGTATCCCAGACACAGAGAACAGGAATGTGAGAATCTCTGACATTGAACGGTCATTAGCCACATAGTTGGGAATAGACAGGTTGCGAGGCCAATAGGGATGGTTTATAGTTTCTGCTTCCTTCAACATCTGGAAAGGTAGAAGAAAGGGAGAAAAACATTAATGAGACAAATTGTATTAATAGTAACATCATAAAAACTAATGTGAAGATACATGTGTTTGCACCAGATAACGTGGCTTGATAGGTCTGTCTGTGTACTTACTATGTGATGAGTTGTGGAATATCCTAGAAATGTGACTATTTCCCGCGTTTGAAAATTTGCTCTCTATGTTGCTGCATATAACTTTCCTCTTGGAGCTGGGGAACGCGGAAATGAACCGTGTTAATATCTGCTCTATGGAACTACATTATCAAATTGGTAAAACATCGCGCCATCGAGTCACATCCTACTGTAAACCCACGTGATTTTCGCTACCCAATCACCATTAGCCTCTGTGGGAGGAACAATCCCTCGTGATATGTACAAGGCTTGCAATTGGACGATCTCCTCGTAACATGTATGTCGTCACATCTGACTGCGAATAGTGTATGCTCGTGAAATGCACATTTTGTGAATTAATGAGTTTTGTCTTAATAATTTTTAAGTAAAAAGAGGCATGATCAATTGAAACTTACAATATAAGGAAAAAAAATCACACTCCTAAGCCGTCCGTGATAGGGACTCATCCCTGCCGTGACCCGGATTCGAACCGGGGTTGCTGCGGCCACAACGCAGAGTACTAACCACTATACGATCACGGCGAGCTACCGGAGGTGGTGATTGTGTGTGGAGGAATAGGGCTTCAATACTTATGCGCTATTTTGTTCATTCAGTTTTCTGTCAGTGGTTTCCATGTTTAATTTGGTGATACATGAGAACACTACCTTTTTTGCCAACTATTATTTTAGTACTAATTTACCATCATACAACAACGCAGCATGTTTGCATCTTTAGAGTGGCTAGTGAAAATAAGGTAAACGTCTGCCATTGAGCTTTAAGTTTAATCATTGACTTTTGCAACGCTGGTTACGATATTGAAAGAATGAGCACGAATGTCGGTCACTATGAGAAATACACATTTATCTAGAAGCTTGTGTTTATACATGCTTCTTTTAAAATGTCTGCTTTCATCGTATGTGTATAACTCCCATATGGTCTAGCGGTTAGGATTCCTGGTTTTCACCCAGGCGGCCCGGGTTCGACTCCCGGTATGGGAAGTAATGTTTTATGTTTTTTTGTTTAGTTTTTTTTTTTGCCGTTAATATCGTATGCACGATTACAAAAAAAACAAAACAAAAACAAGATATTATTTTCAAGCGAAATATTCAGTAAACTCAGATTACACACAAACCACACTGGGTGAATATTTATTAACTCAATCGTTTGGGTAATATTTTGTGTAAATTATATACGTGCTTGAATAATGATTTTATCAGTAAAGGACAAACAAATAATAAAAAAAATGTAAAGTATGGTATTCACAGAAATCATACTAACCTACGCAATCAAACAGATGTCATGTGACTTCTTGTCACATGACCGGTAAAGGTTCTAAACGTCTCTCTGTAAGTCGTTTGTTTTCTACCGTCTGTCTAGTCGAGTAAAACGCCAGAAATGGGTGCTGGTCAACATCTTCGTTTTGACGAGCAGTTGCTGCTTTTCATGGACCAGCTCGAGGCTCTTGAGGAGAAGCGACATAAACTCAATTCCCTTATAGAAGAGGTGAAACGTGCAACGTACAAATTTAATGGATGGAATTTAGCCTTTTCAATTGCAAAACATTTTCATTTGTATTTATTCTGAATATAATTCCCTTAATTTTATTACACAGGGATGGTTTTCTATTGCCAAAACACGTTATTCAATAGGAAATAAGCAAGTATCCGCTCTGCAGTACGCTAGTGAGATGGAGCCGCTTGTTCACGTTGAAGCCAGGTCCGTATGTCATCATGCATTTAAATATTCGCTTGTGCATAAGGCTTAATTATTTATATAGATCCATGTGCTTAATAACAGCTTGTTGGAAGGTGGAACAGCTGAGTTCAAATGTGAGAGAAGAAAGAATAAAACAGAAGAACCGAAAAATAACACGGGTAGAAGACATTGGTGCGAAAGAGACGGGTAGGCATGACTTGCTGACTTAAAAATGAAAATTCTGTAATAATTACTCACCCTCATGTCATTCCCAATAAGACTTATGTTCATCTTTGAAACACAAATGAAGATATTTTTTAATGAAATCTGAGCAATTTCTGTCCCTCCATAGACAGCTACGCAACTGACACCTTGACCTTCAAAAATCTCATAAAAAGATTGTAATACTAATCCATACGAAATGAATTTAGTGGTTTAAAATTTTCTAAAGAGACATGATCGCTTTATACAGATTGAATTTAGGCTTTTATTCACATATAGCTGAATATAGTGGAAACGGAAGTTCAAGCATGTTTGCTTAAAGGTACAATATGTAAGAATTTTGCATTAAAATATCCCAAAATCTCAAGGCCAGTGTTATATATTTTGTTAAGTTGAGTACTTACAATATCCCAAATGTTTCCAACTATTTTTAAATCGTGAGAAAATTGCGATTTTAACCAAGGAAACGGAGCGTCAGAGCTGGGGTGAGTTGGGAGTCGCCAGTCAATTGCGTCATAGCCGTGTTACCCTCTTACTGCGTGGAGTCCTAGACAAATGTGGAAGTTGTAGTTGTAGCGTTGTTCAAGCAACAAACGTTAGCTTATTTCGCGCAGTCGTTATGGAACACATTTATTCTTTACCGATTGCAGCTGGTTCTGTCGACAAAGCATGCTTAATTTTATATTTTCCAAATGTAGCATTCAGTAATAGTTACGTTTATTTAAGAAAAGTATTATTGCTTTAGAATTGTGTTTAACGTTAGTTTATTGACATTGTTTATCTGGTGTTTATGGCAATCTAAATAAATATAGCATGTGTTATCCATACAGATTAATCAGTATGTGTAGGTACAACTACAATATACATGTGGTACAATGTACAAATGATGTGGGTATGTTCCAATGTACTTTTACAACAATTGTTTAGAACACGTAAAACTGTGCCGCGTTATCACAACAATGAATTCAACAAATAGGCTACAGTAACATCTATTATAACCAATATAGTATTAAACCTTACTTTTCATGCGGTTAATTAATTTTAATCAAATAAAAGGTAAGGTAATTTATTATTATTATTATCCCCGAGGGGCAATTTAGATTACAGCCAGCAGTAACAAGTATATTAATCAAACAACAACAATAAACACAAACACAGAAGAGCATAATATATATCTGAATTCATCGGGTATTGTTTACAATATTGATAACAGTCGGGATAAACAACCTTTTTAATCTGTTTGTTCTGCATCGCGGCAGACTATATCTGCGCCCTGATGGCGCAAGTGTGATGAGGTTCAAGAGTCAGGAAGGAAGAAGACAGGGATAGGCACAACGCGCATTCACCGAGGCAACCGTGACGGCACAAAACAGTTAAAAAATGAGAGCACCGGTTTTCTTTCTCTGCGTCCAATTTTCTCTCCAGTCTCTCTCTCGTTCCAACGTGACTTATAAGTGGTCTCTCCACACCGATCACTGCAATAAGACACAGGTGTTCGTCATTTGCACTTGACCTACTTGCGTCCCGCTCGTCTCGTTTCTCTCTCTCCCGTTACAGACCGCGCTAAACCACGCCCCCCTCGCCATAAAAAGTATGCCATTAAACGCAACGTTTATAAAAATAGAACTTTACCTCATCCATGAACATGATTTTTCGATTCCCGTCTGACTGATTTACATCCACGGTGGAATTTAAAACGACAGTTCCCATCATTCCACGCTCCTTCACATCGTCATCAAGCTACGCTGTTGTTGTTGTTTGGAATGTAGCGCCCTCTAGCGGCAAAACAATCTTGCATATTGTACCTTTAACGTGCGAGAACCAATGAGGTTCATTCTTGTGTAACGCAGCACGTTTGAGCTTCCGCAAGAACCAATGAAGGTTCATTCTCGTGTGTAACGTAGGGGTGTGACGGTTATTATATAACCGTGAGACCGACGGTTATAGTTGAACACCATCATTAGAACTCTATAACCGCCCAAACCGTGTTATTCAAATATGTTTTACAAACATTTTTTATCATAGAGAATGTTTAAATACTAATATCAGCTTACGAGGGAAACGGAGGCGGAGTTAGTGGTGCTTCGGAGGCTGCTACTGCTGGAGATGATTCTGGAGAGGTCTGTGCCCCTTTACCGATCAGAGGGCTCGCTGACACGGAGTAAAGCCTTGTTTATACTCGATGCGTCCGTTTCTTTTGCTGTCTATGGTCCGCACGAGCGTGAAGGTGCGGGTTCGGTTGAGCTTCTGTTTATGTTCACTGATCAATGTGATCTGATATGTGACAAAAAGCCTAAATTCAATCTGTTCATCATATAAAATGATTGTGTCTCTTCAGAAAATTTGGACTAAACCACTCAATTCGTGTGGATTCATTTTACGATCTCTTTATTAGCTTTTTGAAGTGCCAAAGTGGTAGTTGCCTAGCTTTCAATGGAGGGACAGAAATCACTCAGATTTCATTAAAACTATCTCCATTTGTGTTTCGAAGATGAACGAAAGTCTTGCGGGTTTGGAACGACATGAGGGTGAGTAATTAATGACAGAATTTTTATGTTTGGGTGAACTATCCCTTTAATATATACATTTTTTATTTAGTCTTTGCACATGCAGTGTTGCCTATTTTTTACCATTTATATGATACATTTAGGGCCCTACAACTGTAATGAGGAATTGGACGATTTGTAACTAAATCATTGAATGTTTCAGGTCTTCGGAGGCGAATAAATACCAAACAAAAGGGGGTTAAAGAGGAGGAAGAAGAGACAGACCCTCAAGTAAAAACAAAGGCAGAATCATCCACACCAGAGCATCGAGAACCTTTGAAGTGGTTTGGGATCCTTGTACCTCAAAGTCTGAAACAAGCTCAGTCTGCTTTTAAAGAGGGTGAGCTCTTTTGTTATGTCTTGTATAACTATGGCTTGCTTAAGCTATATTTGATTTGATCCCTGTGAATTTATTAAAATAATGTGCTTGCTGCAAATTTGCTGTGTGGCTTAAATTTGAAGTATCATTTCAGCAAAAAAATATGTTTTTAGGGAAATGTTATTTCTTGTATTTTGGGTTTATTTACCTGTTAACACTATGTAACTAAAGCACTTTTTTTTCTTCCAGTCATCACTCTCTCAGCTGAGATTGCATCCCTACAAAGTGCAATACTTGCTACAAGGAAAGAGATGCAGGCCCAGGTGAAGGAGAAACAAGAGAAGACAGAGAAAACTCAACCAGAAATAAAAGAGGAATACCAGTGACCTTATTTACATTCATCTATAATCTTTATTCTTTGATTTTTTTTTTTATTAACCATTTATAGACCCTTAGTTCTTAGAACAATTTCGCTGTTGAATGTTTTTCAATTTCGCTGTCTTATTGTATAAAATAGTTTACCCAATAAAAATGTTTGATCAACCATGTTTTGAGCAGTAATGCAGTTGAATCCAGACAAATTATACATACATATATATTTACTGCAGATTTGATTCGTTCTTCTCAGTTTTTTAGAACCTGCTCTGCTCGAACATTTCATCCAAAATACAATAACTATTACAACTGACATTATTGTATGCCGTTATCAGATAGTTAATTTAGTCATCTATATCAGTAAATAAAGTTGTTCTAGCAGTTTCTATGTAGCTGAATCATACCTGTCAGATAATTCAATTTCATAGTAAATGTCTTCTGTTTCCTTTTAAAGTTGGGAAACAATTCTAAAAGGTGGCAAATCCATTATAGTTTCTATTAGAGAACATTTTCTGTGTCATGCAAGCATAAACTGCGCTTACCTGAAAGGATCCCAAGCAGCAAACCATTAGTAATCATGTTAAATTTAATTATTCTAACCAGCACCTACAAATATACATTTTTTGTCATCAAAAATCCTGCTGAAACCTAAAAACAATAACAACAAAAGACGTAAACGTGCACGAGGAGAAGTATCAGGCGCGTCCTCGCCTTCTGCCTGTTTTAGCTACAGTAAGATTATACTAAATCACTGCATTCAATTAGCGTAACGTTATGTACAAAACGAAAAATATAAGAAATGCAGTTCTTTAATGTAGTTACCTCATTGCCCTTTTATCAAGCTGTGGGTGCCTGTTCACAAATAGAGGCGGAATGATAAATAAATAAATAAATTGTCCATTCGCTGTCTACTTCCTGGTGTTCATCTCAAAAGAGCTGCTAGCGGATAGCGATGTTTACGGTCGGATCGGACACCGGGCAAAATACATCATTTGCTCTCTCCCGCAGATCTGTGTGTTTTTATTGAGACGTGTATCCGAGAAGACATTTTCACAACGATAGGACGATGCGATCAGTGTCAGATCAGGTGAACACGGCGCTATCTCGGTCAGATTACTATCCTTTTATCTCTATGCTGAGACGAGGCTATTGAATCCCAAAGCTAGATTGATATTTCGGAAAACAAAAGAGCATATCAAATTGTTTTCATTTTTATTCGGTGTTATTCTTACGGTATTGTTCATATCGTGGAAGATAACAAGATCACTGATGGCGTCAAAATCTAGGGTCTCCATTCTGGATTATTTCAATATCGTCTGTGAGGGAGAAAATGGCAAAATTGAATCTAACTGCAAGGCTTGTGGCACAAGGATTCAGGCTAAACGGACAGTTACTTCTAACTTTGTTACACATTTAAAGGTAAGGGTAAATTTTTGTATACAGTGTTTTGAATCTAATAACGAGACAAATGAGATGTTTACCCATCTATGCATGACCAATTTTAATACCTGAAAAAAAATCAAAAAGATTAAATTTAAAGATTAATAATAATTAAAAATAAATAAATAAATGAAAAAAATATAATTCATAGCCTATAGTATTTTGATAAAATGTGCTTTGTGCAATTTCAAATAAGAAAATTAATTCTTAAAGTCTGTGTGTGTGTTTGTGTGAGTGTTTACATATATTATGTGTTTACATTGTTTTATATATTGGGTTCGACATGTATTTTACCTGTATATAAATCATGTCACATCCACAGCGCAAACATCAGGCCATGTATGATGAGTTTGTGAGGAAGAAAGATGTGAAAAGAGAGGCAATGCAGAACTGTACGGGCCCGCCAAGTGGTCGGGTGATCTCTCAAAGCAGTCCTGGGATGAACAAGTTTGACTACAGTGACCCTCGTCAATCCCTCATCTCGGAAGCCATCGCCAAGATGATCATCCGAGACCTGCAGCCGACACAGATAATTGAATATGAGGGCTTCCGTGAGCTTCTTCAGCTCCTGGAGCCCCGATACATACCAGTACCATGCCATTACATACAGCAGCAGCTCCTGCCAGCCTATGTCTCTCAAGTGCAACTAGCTGCCAAACAGGCTCTAAAAGGAGCAGAGTCCTGCAGCGTGACCCTTGACCTGTGGAGAAGCAGCTTTGTGGGTGCTGGGTATCTTGGAGTGACTTGCCACTTCATAAACGCAGACTGGCACATTAGATCCGCTCTTTTGGCTTGCTTACCGCTAACAGACCACAGCAACACTCAGCAAATGCTCAGCGAGTTTGATGAGATCTCTGAATCCTATGGTGTGTCTGGAAAAGTGTTCAGAGTAGTCGCTGACCTTTCGCCTTGTGAAAACAGATCTCCTTTTCGTCTGCCTGGGTTCAATCTCATTGGAAACGGTGAAGAAGATGAGGAAGGAGATGAAGAGTGTAGCGATGAAAAGCCTGGAGCAGGAGAAGCCATCAGTAGCAACGAGAACCGCAAGTCTTTAGATCAGTGTCTTGGTCGAAGTAGAATAGACTGTTTTGCTAGATTACTAGCTCAGTGTGTTAAAGAAGGAGTTTGCGCTTCCCCTCAGATATCACTTCCTCTAAGCAAAGCAGGCCACCTTTATAACTACGTAATTGCTACAGTGGCTCCTGAAAAACTTGTCCAAGTGTTTGGCTCCAATACCTCAACAAATTGGCAAAGACCCTCATCCATGGGCAAGTGGAACGCTCAGTTAAAGATATTGCGCCAAATGGTGGAGTCAATGGATTTTCTCGAAGACATTGTGGATAGAAATGACCTAGTTCTCGGTAACTTAGAAAAAGCTGTGCTGCGGGAGCTGGTTGACGTCTTGGAGCCTTTTGAAGAGGCCTCAGACATGGTACAAGGAGACAAGCACGTGTCCATCAGCCTAGGCCTGCCCTGTGTGTTGGGTCTGCGCAAACACCTGGCTGAGGTCGTAACTCACCAGTGCTCTGCGATCGTGATGGGATTGTCTCAAGCTCTGGACCGCAGACTGGCGGGCATACTTGAGGACCCTCTTTACGTAACCGCAACCACCCTGGACCCACAGTTCAAATTGTCCTGGAGCAGTGACAGCGTCTGGCACAAACAGGTGCTGCTGGAAGAAGTTGGAAAGCATACTCCTTTGAGTCCACTAGAACATCACTCAGAGGCCCAGCCGTCACCGTCCAAGCGCTGCAAGCTGTTCTCTTTTATTAAGCAGCGGCCGACCGCCCAGGCCAAGACAGTGGAGCAGGAGCTGTCCACATATCTCCACGAAGAACCCACAGATGAGGATCCACTACAATACTGGAAGCGCAAGTCCATCGATTTCCCATTGCTCTCACAAGTAGCCAAGAAAGTTTTTACCGTGCCAGCAACAACCACATCAGTGGACCAGATATTTAACCTGGTTGGCAAGACTCTCAGACCAGAACATTGCAGATTTCTGCCCAAAAACTTGGACACTCTGATTTACTTGAAGGCTAACTATAGGATACTTTGGTCCTAACTGCAAAGAGAGCTTTACAGAATTTTCTTTTTACTGATATCAAACCAAACACCTCAAAAATGCAAAACAGGGATTGTGCCTGATATGTATCTCACTACAAATACTGTATAATTACCCAAAAGGAAGCAACATACATTTGTCAGCAAATAATTTGTTTTTTTTTTTGTACAAAAGGCTAGATTTAAATGATATAAAATGAACTAATTATTATGGGTAACAATTTATAATAATTTTCAAAAGTTCATATATATGTGATGAAAGTTATTATATAGTGTTAACCTGTTATGACTTTACTCATAATCAGATGCTGGTTGCCTTTTTTGCAGATTGCAGTTCTGTGTACTCACTTTCACTCCCCCAAAATGCAAACGGATCAGATAAGTACAGTGCACACTTCATTAATTGTCAAATATTTATATAACAATTCTCCTTCCGTTAGCATGTTATAGAACCCCAGAAAAACCATTCTTGCAACCAATGCTTTCTCAGAACACCTTTAAGAAAAACAGTTACATTTCCAGCAAGACATTAATAAGCATTTTATGTATATTAGTTAGCTTTATATTTATTTAAGGAAAGAATTGGTCAGAGTATACATACATTACATCTGACAAGCTTTTTGTGGGGGTTCTTTGTGTACAAAACCTACCCCCTAGAAAGCTGCAGACAGGCTCAGTAATTGAAAATGATTACATTTCAGGAATATGGGAAATTGGAGAACACTGATTGTGGACTGTAGTCTCTCCTAGCTTGCAGAGCTGAATGGAGAAAAAGCAAGCCTGTGGGTTATCAAGAAGAGTTGGTGTGTGTTAAAGACTTTTTGTGTGAAAAATACTTTTCCATTTCAGTAAAAAGTGTTTTATCAAACCTGACTTATTGTCCTGTCATAACTGTGAAATACTTGGCCATGCAATAATATGCCAAAGGTCAAGCAATTTCACTGTCTTCATAGCACGATCACATATGTCAGTGTGTGTGCATTTACAGTTATAAGTAGGGTACAGCGCACTTATGCTAGGTTCTGTATCTAACAGTGGAGTTTATGTGTGCTTGTATTCTGATCATGTGGAGGAGAAAATAGCAAAAAGGACATTCAATCAATAAACTCAATTTCAAACAGATTTATGTGTAAGGCGGGGTGCTGCAGTGCAGATATAATGAACATTTGTGAGTGTGTGTGTATGGGATGTGAATCCTGATTTCAGTTTCCCACTCAGTCTCAGTAATACTACAGTATCATATTCTGTGCAAAATTGTACTTGCAGTTGCATTTTCTATTTGTGCACACGTCATTTACAACGTCTACCAAATTTTAAATGGAAAAGCAAAGTCAATTTGACATTTCATTTCCAACATTCGTGCAGGAATGCCACAGCCATATTGAAACTGCGGTAGCAATGCCTCCGATTGCAATTTCAATTTCTCATCGTCACGCTCCCTTCTTGCCAAACCTCAAAATAAATTGCCATCCGGCCTATAATTGCAATCTCTATGCCAACAAAGGATGCCTGTCAGTCATTTGCTGCGAATGTGATGTGTAGGTGTGTCTGTGTGGTAAATTGGTCAGTTTTATTTGCTATGAAAATAACATTTAGAACTGGCATGGGGCGATTTAAAATCAACATCCATTTTAAATAAAATGGAATACCCACAGAATACCACCAATATGATGGTTATACCCATAATGCACTTCAGTTATCAAGAGTTTAACGTCATCTGTCCAATTCAGACCAGATCTGTTTGAGAAGCAGCTCTTCAGCTAAACACTCTGGCTCAGGGGAGGTGAGATTGTATTTTACACAATGTGTACTTCCACTTTTATAATGGATGATACATGACCCAACACTTAGCTACTTAGGTCTATATTTAAACAATTCATAACTGATGAAACATTTCTGTTCTTAGGATGTGTTCTGTATTCATACAACCTTTATAGCTATAGACTTAATATGACTCTTAAAATAAATACCCTAGTAATGCAACTGCTTTTTATGGTCAATAACCATTGTAGCCTATAAATGTGGGCCTGCTATACTCTTACTATTGCTGCAGTATTATGTATACTATGCACATTATGACTCGAATGGCATACTACATTTGCTAAAAATGTGAAGTAGCCTAACAGAGCCCACTAAATCGTCATATCCCATGCATTATGCACTGATCTTCCATTTATATTGTTATGAATGAACCAGAATATTAAAGGGATAGTTCACCCAAAAATGAAAATTATGTCAGTAATTACTCACCCTCATGTCGTTCCAACCCCGTAAGACCTTCGTTCATCTTCGGAACACAAATTAAGATATTTGTGATTAAATCTGAGAGCTGGATCACTCCTCCATAGGCTTCTAAAGGATTGAAACTTGACAGCCCCGAAAAGTTATTAAAGAAATCATTAAAAGAGTCCAAGTGACTACAGTGCTCAATCTTAAGTTTATAAAATGACGAGAATACGTTTTGCGTGAAAAACACACACAAAAATAACGACTTTATTCAAACATCTCTTCTCTTCCATGTCTTTCTCCTAAGCTGTTGATGTAGTGTAACAGCGCAGTGCTTCTGTGTTATACGTCACACGTAGGCTCACTATTGGCCGACGCTGGTCATGTGTGTGATGCGTGTGACGTTCAACCAGAAGCGTTGCGCAATAACACTACATGAAATCTCCAGGCCCAAAGAGAATACTTGAATAGAGTCGCTATTTTTGTTTGTTTTTTGCGCTCAAAAATATTCTCGTAGCTCGATAAACTTAAGATCTAGCCACTGTAGTCACTTGGACTCTTTTAACGATTTCTTTAATAACTTTTCGGGGCTGTCAAGTTTGAATCCTTTAGAAGCCTATGAAGGAGTGATCCAGCTCTCAGATTTAATCACAAATATCTTAATTTGTGTTCCGAAGATGAACGAAGGTCTTACGGGGTTGGAACGACATGAGAGTGAGTAATTACTGACAGAATTTTCATTTTTGGGTGAACTATCCCTTTAACTAAAAGATGCTGGGAATATTTGTGGAATTAAACATGTGATGATAATGTTTAACATGGAAATAATAATAACGCCATAATATGTTTTTAAATAGTAGGCAGTACACAGTGTACTGTGCAGTATTCAGTAAGTATGCTTGGACTTTCCCAGGTTTCCCGGCTCTGGAAGAGTTTCAAGAATGTGTACAAAAGCTGGAAGGGAACTAATAATGACTAATGGGTGGGACATCAGGACTCTGTACAAGATTATAACCTTAAAATACACTGTATTTCACACCGCAAGGGTTATCTTTTAGAAAGGGACTCAGTTCCTCAAACAAAACTCAAGTATCTGTAAACAATAATGCCAGTTTGCCAATGGGTGTAGAACGCAAAAAAAAAAAAAGTTTTTCAGGGACTGGCCAGTGCAATGCTGACCTTTAGACGACCTTGATGTGAGGGTCGTAAGGGCCTAAACTGAACTATGGCATTCACTATCTGAAGAGACTGAGTCATTCTGAACTCTCTGCCAAACTACAGTTATTAATAAACTGCCCGTTGTTGATGTGTAAACAGCAATAATATCCTGATCAGAAGGGAGGGATATGCCTGGTTATATGTCAATGCTCATTATATATTTGAAACTGAGCTGGAAAAAAGGCTATGCAGCACTTGTTGAAAATGGGTGGTGGTGTGTTTAAACAATGAATGTATGAAAACCCCCCTCTTCATTATACTTTGGCCTTTTTATAGCATGGAAACAAGAGAGCAGCTGCCCTTTCAGTCTCCCTCCCTTGTGCGTTCTCTTACCAGCTCCTGTTTGTGACAGTGAGTTATCTTTATCTTCATCTTTAACTCTCAGACTTAGGAACATATTCAGGCTGTCATCTCTCTGACTCACACACACTGAATCAACAGCACCCCTCTAGCAGGCTCATTTCATCGCACAGCTAAATCATGGCGGACAAAAAGGACAGCAAGACTCCCAGTAAAGGCAGTGTGATGAAAAAGAAAGAGAAGAAAGTGGAGAAAGTAGAGAGTAAACCTCAAAAGGAGAAAGAAAAGAACAAGGTTAAAGATGAAAAAATGACGAAGAAGCCGGAGAAGACCCCAGAAAATCAGCAAAAAGATGAGGAGATGCCGCAGGGAAATGGGGAGATAGCAGAAGGAGCCAAAGGCCCTGTCAAAGAAGAGGAGTTTGAGCTGGAGCCTATGGAGCTGCCTCCATTTGAGATCATTGTAGGGTACGTCAAACATCTTTCACTTATACTAAATGGAACCCATAATAGCCATATTTCTATCAGTCAGTGAGAACAGTCATACACCCTCAGATTTTTTTTATGGCAAAAATAGCTTTTCATTGGGTCATTACCTTTAATGGGACAGCTTTGTACCTTAGTTACCCCTAAATGGTGCCTCAGTACCTTAAAGGCCAACTAAAGCGCTTTGAAACATGCAGCATTATTCAATGTGTTGACGTAATTTCCACTGAAACAGGAAGATAGGGCGGATTTAAAAAAAATAGCCAATAGCGTTTCATAGGCTATTCAGAGCCGTTGAGCTCGGGAAAGCCGCTGATTCCTAATAATCTCTAACCGTTTCTTCTCTATTCTCCTCCATATCATTTTAAAATTTAGCATTCTGTGCAGAATTAAAATGTGTCCGAAAGGTTTGCGCATGATCCGTGTCTCTGGACCGTGTGCTCGTTGCGGCGGTTCATGTGACACTAATGCGAAACCAGACTTCATTCACCCCAACGAAAAGCTTATTTTGCTCTCCCCTATAGTGTAGCCTACTATGTGCCATTCACCATGTAGAAAATCGTAAATGTGTGAACAATTGACTGATTTTAAATCATTGATCCATTTGCGGAAGAGAGAGACTGTTACTCTTTATCGTTGTTTTGGAGCACACTTGCTTATAACAAATAATTTCAAATCAAGCTTGCTACAAATAAAGCTTATCCATCAGTTTGACTGGATGAGATGTCAATTTTCCTTCATGATTTATTTTCAGACATAACGAGAATAATGCTACGTTGGTATTTTAACATGACAAGTTATAACAAGAATATCTATGGCAAGAGCTCTTTTCAGTCACTACTTTTCCTCATTGTTATTTTCTTTTTTCTCTTTGCAATCCAGCAAAAATATGAAAAGGGACAACATATGCCTAGCCTACTGCACATGTGTGGTCTGCTGCTCTTTAATTTGCGATAGGCCTAGGCTATCCATTAATAATTCACTGGTGGTATGCACGAATATTCTCTATTTTCTCCTCAAATCTCTTTCCATGTTTGTTTTCACAGGTGAATACAATTTATAAACTGTCAAAATGACGGAAATCACTTTGAAATATTATCACGTAATGCTGAAGTTAGTTAACATTTTTGATCAAGGCAACATTACATAATACATAGGCCTACTACAGTGATATTGCTGTGGAAAGAATCGCGCCTTTTGGTGTTATTCATGGTCTGTTGAAAGTAGGCCTACCTTGTTGATGCTGTTACACTTTTAAATTTCCTTTTATGTTCGATGGTTGAAGGGTGGATAAATTAATGTTATCTCAATGTGACACTTTTTTTTAACGTATTGCGTTCATAGAGCAGCCTTTTCACAGATTGTTTACTGCTTAACGGAAGTTACACCCATAATTTGCGCAAAGCGTCATGGGGCGTAGGAATAAGGTCATATCGATATTATTATTGCTGGGTAAAAGTCTGACATAGACCAATCCAGGGCATTGCCCCAGTGATTTTTTTCCTTTAGGATTTGTCTGTGTGCTTTTCAGTGCAATCAATTTCTCTTTTCTGTCTTTATAATTTTTCCTGTCCTTGCCACAGACTAGTAGGTGTATCCTTAAACCATGATGCTTTTGGCACTTAATGACTAAGTATGTGGGCACCGCCTACTAATTAACCAGTTTCACTATTTCAGCTACACCCACAGTAACAACAGTAGCATAAAATCAAGCATACATCTGCAATATCCTAAAAGATTTACAGGGCAGAAGAGTTCTGTGCCTTCACTAAGTGAGGTCTATAACGTTTACTGAGCCTAATGTGGAAAAACTTGAGTGAACCCACACTGGGATGAATTGCTCTCATGTTTTAAGGGGAGTAAATCTCCACAACCATGATCCGACTTAGTGCAAATCTTCTCTGAACAGTAGAACTGTTAGAGGACCTGTTACCATTAAAGTCTGTTTTGAAGTTCAATGTTCACAGCATAAGTTTGTGTTTAAGTGGCCATGTTTGCTTTAGTGTCATGAGGCTAAAGTTTCATTTTTGTCCTATCAGACATATTCTTCTCCAAATATCACATTAAGGAAACTCGTCAATTTTTACATTAAGACATCATTTTTTTCAATTTGGAGTGCTGCATACGAAAAAACTACAAAAATGTGTTTCCTACACGTCTCTTTTAAAAATTCGCACCCTGTTGACTTAAACGGGGCAAGTTCTAATCCTGCTTTTAGCCTCTTAACATCCTTGATTTGTCATTACAAGTGCACAGCCATGTGAGTGGTGTTATTAAGAGTGAACACGGTGAATCTGACTGCAGTAGATGTGAAAGATATGAATAAAAATGATGTTTATTCAGCCAGCTCACATACCTGTGTTTTCTTTCTGTTTTCGGTCGAAGTCCACAGTAGTCAATTGTCGAGTTCGCGCGCGCGATCATTGGTAACTAGATAACTAAGGATCACGCGCGCGAACTCGACAATTGACTACTGTGGACTTCGACCGAAAACAGGAAGAAAACACAGGTAGGATAACACGGTGTAGGAAACACCGATTTTTGTCATTGTTCTCTGTACTGACAGCACTCCAAATTTACAAAAAAATGAGCTCAATGTTAAAATTGACCGGAGTGACTCCTTTAAACTCTAGATTTTATAAGAATATATATTTCAACAAAGAGCTCTACAAGCCTATTAACTCCCTTTGAGTTACTGTAGGCCTATTAGTGGCTACCCAAGCAGAAACACTTCTTGCCAAAAGTTAATGGATTCTTTTTTTAAACACACAACTTTTTTTGTGTTTTTTCTTGCGGAAAATAAGAGCCAGTCTACAGATTTTGGTAAATTGGAAATTACAGATTTCACAGAAAATGGCATAGTTTATGAAAGGCAGGCACAGACTTGATTTAATCAGTCGGAGAATGTGTGGTTGAGAGCATGATATTTTATAACACAAATTATTTTCATCTGTTATGTGTCTCCTAGTAGCGAGGCGCATGTCTCTACATGAGTACGTTGCATTCGGAAGAACTAGTCTAGTAATGTGTGAATCTCAGTCTTGTATGGCCCAGTTTTTCTCTGTAACCATTTACAAACGTGTATGATGCCTAGTGTTTTCAAAAATGTGTCTTAGGCATTGTTTGCACGAATTGCTGGAATTCTGCTGAAATCAGAAAACAGGAAAGCTTATAAAAATTGTCAGGCATTACTTGAGACTCCAAATGTCCTCCTTCTTCCCACAGAGACAGAATGAACCCCACCTTCTTCAAGTTCCAGTTTAAAAACGTGGAATATTCTTCCGGGCGCAATAAGACCTTCCTGTGCTACCAGGTAGACATTCAAGGTGGCGCTACAGAGACAGACGGCCTTCGTGGTTACCTGGAGGATGAGCATCTGGGTTCACACGCTGAAGAGGCCTTCTTTCAACTGGTGCTGGCCTATTACGACAAGTCACTCCAGTACACAGTGACCTGGTACACGTCCTCGAGCCCTTGCGCAGCCTGCGCCGCTAAGCTAATTGAGATCTTGAAAGCACGCAAGTCACTGCGCCTTAATATCCACTGCTCCCGCCTTTTCCAGTGGGAGGAACCAGAGATACAGGCCGGACTTCAGGCGCTAGCTAGGGCGGGATGTAAACTACGCATGATGAGGCCTTTGGATTTTGCGTACGTTTGGTCTACTTTCGTTGAGAACGAGGAAGATAACTTTGCACCATGGGAAGACTGTCAAGATAGCTATGATTATTATGATGAGAAGTTGTGTGATATTTTAAAGTAGGATAAAGAGTCGCTGCTGGCCTATGATTAAGATTGTTTAAACCAGCAAATGAACTGCCTTTTAAGGAAATGTGCACTTCAAAGCAAATTATAACAATCAACTTCTCAATTTAGCAGTGTTATTTCTTCTGTCAACACTATTTCTCTTGGAGCATCACATGGCTGACTTTACATAAGTTTATAACCCAATTAATGAATTCAAACTACACTCACATGTATTTAGTGAGGCATCTCAAATATAAAGGATATCATACATCCTTAGAAAAATGTGCAAAAAATTTATCTTAATGTCTTTTAACTCCACACCTTATTTACCCATAAAAGTTCATAGTAATACCTTAAGAGTATGTATTACTCTAAGGTACTAAAATTCACCTTTTAGGGGTAGATGAGGTACAAAGTAGCTGTAGCTGTAGTTAATATTCCTATTTTATAGAGTAACATTTTAGGAAAATGTTTTAGAATCCAAACATCTGGGTGTAATGTAAATTCCAAACATGAAATGTATTATTTTCCAGTTAATTCCAAGTATATTCTTTTGCAAACCAAAATATAGTTTTCTTTGCTCTAAACATGGTTAAATATTCAAATTGTGTCTAATATTTTGAAATGGGATAGTGCAAAGTGGTGTAGTGAATAGTCTCCTTGTATGTTGTTAATCCAATAAACATGAGTCAATTTCCTATCATGAGCTTAATCTAAAGACAGCGGTATAAAGGTATGATGCTTTTCAACGCTGCTTATAATATAGTAAAGCAGTGGATCAAAACTGCACATTTTAGCTGCATCTCATTTCGAAGGCTTCACACACAGGTTACATTTGTTTCCAAAGTAAGAAAGAAATGACAGTAATTATGCCTCAGGGGGAATAACTGTAGTTTTTTATAATGTTTGCTTCACTGAAACGATAGGGCCTCGATGATGCATTTGACTGACTAATGCAACCTTTGGAGGGCATAGCCTTCAAATGACTTCAGAACGTATACTACTCTTACCATTTCTGCCATAGAAAGACATGGTAAAAGTAGAATGCTAGTAAGCGGTTTGAATTAAGCAACAACTTTTGAACGTCTCCAGGAACTGCTATACTAAAGAACCCATTGGAAATAAGAATTTCAGAATAATGGTGTCATTTGGAATCATTATTATGGGTAATTTATATTGTGGTCATATTTTACTGGAAAAATATGAACTTGAAGACATACTGTAACTTTATTTACAAAATTAAACAATTTCTTCATTTAGAGATTCAAGCAATCCAATAAAACAATAATACATATTTATTTATTTTCCTCATTGAGAATAATTTCTCAATGCTTTTGCAGAGGTAATCTGGACAATATTGACAGATTTGAAAAGTAAAATAGTCAGACATGCACCCTCTTGTGGTGCTAAAGAACATCAAAATTCTTAGTGTATATAATAAAACAGTCTTTTTAGATTCTTTTGCTTATGCAATCCAGAACAAGACTAATAAACACCCACCATACAGCATGTTGTGAAATTCCATTGGAACAAAAATCAAACCGTTGACCATTCTTTAAGAACGGTTAAGAAATAATGTGAGCTTCAGACCTGCTGTGGTCTAGATTGAGTACACAGTGATGGAGATGTTTGTGTCCTGGAAGACTTCTGTAATAATGGAAGACACATTTTCCCATTTCAGTTTATCCAGACCACAGCCAATCCTAGCAAGAGAAAATGACTTTAGCTATTGCAGTCTATTCAGCAGAACAATAAAAAGCAATTTAAAAGAAAAGTTACGCAAAATTGATATTGAAAAATGCAATTATCAAGCTATATTTGTGTATTGACAACTGTAAAATAATTTTTCATAGTCATTTAGGTAGAATCATATTCTAAATAATAACATTTAAATCAATATCTGTGTTTAAATTCAAAATAGTTTACCGAGGCATGGATATACTGTTAACGCCATTGGCCAAGCAGTGTTCCCTCATAGACAGAAGGCTCTTTCTGAGAATGTCATAGGTGGGTTTTTGGTAGTACCTTTTCTTTGTGACCTAATGCAAGAAACAGGTGGAAAAGGTTATTTTTGATGAACACATAAAGCTGTAAGTCCAGAAAACTCTACTCTCATCCTAATTTATTTAGTAAAACAGAACAGATGTGAATTAAAGGGAAATAAACGCTAAAAAACATCTTACCAGGTAATACACAAAACGATCAGATCTTTTAAGGACTGCACATTGCCCAGGTTGCTTCTCTATGCAAAACAGAAGGCAACAAATAAAACTGAGAATCAAATGCATGTGATTTGAGTGTTATATGAAGTGCACTTGTCAGTAATGATAATTCACACTCACTCTGAGCCAGAAGCTCCTCAGCTCCACGAAAATGTTTCTTGAAGAGAACAGCGATCCCTGCTCCCATGCGGCAGTCTTCACTGATGCAGTGTGCCAGCGCATCGGTGGACGGACAGGTGAACAAATCTCCTCTCATGTGGAGCAGCTGCCATCCTGAGCTGCACGGGAGCTGCAACAAATGAGGAAGAACATAAAAGCCTGATTTCACATGGGGCTTAGATTAAGCCAGGATTTTCAGTTAAAACAGCTCAAACATGCATTTTAGTCTGAGACTAGGTTTAAGCCTTGTCTGTGAAACCTGGCAAACATGACAAAAAATACTCCAGTCTCCTGACTCTGAATTCAATATCTTCTGTACTACAGCCAAGTTGAGCCAACACCCAACACATTGAAAACTTGTTTTTATTTTATTCATTTTGAGGATACTTTCCAAATGCTTTTAAAGGGGCAATCTTTACACAGACTTGAAAAGTAAAACAGTAAGACACAGCAAGTAAAAAAACTAATGTTACTCGAATGAAAAGAAAAAAAAAGAAAAGAAAAGAAAGAGCTTTATTGCCAAGTGTGCTTGCACACACAAGGAATTTTCTTTGGTACTGAAGCTTCCAGTGCACATATACAGATACAAATACAACAAGAAACAGTAATACAAAATCTAAAAATAAAATTATAAAAAAAAATATATATATATATATATATATATGAAAATACTATAAAATATAAAATATAAGGCCACGGTTGGGTTTAGTCAGAATAAACATTTTCGGATTATGAACATATATACAGTATTTTGAATAGTATGAATAAATATAAATATAAATAACCTGAGTTTAGGAGATATTGCACTAAACAGTGGGGGTATTGCACTTAAAGGCATATGCCTTGGGAGATATGTTAACTGTTCAGGAGGGAAATGGCCTGTGGGAAGAAACTGTTCCTGTGCCGAGATGTTCTTGTGGCCAGTGATCTGAGTCTCCGTCTTGACGGTAACAGTTCAAACAGGTGGTGTCCAGGGTGAGTGGAGTCTGTGATGATTTTACCTGCTCTCTTCCTCACTCTGGAAGAGTACAGGTCCTGGAGGGTTGGCAGGGGGGCACCAATGATCCTCTCTGCAGTCCGGACTGTCCGCTGTAGTCTCATGATGTCTGATTTGGTAGCTGAACCAAACCAGACAGTGATGGAAGTGCATAGGACAGACTCAATAACGGCTGAGTAGAACTGAATCAGCAGCTCCTGTGGCAGGTTGAACTTCCTCAGCTGGCGAAGGAAATACAGTCTCTGCTGGGCCTTTTTCACAATGGAGTCAATGTGATTGTCCCACTTCAGGTCCTGAGAGATGATAGTGCCCAGGAACCTGAATGACTCCACTGCTTCCACAGTGCTGTTCATGATGGTGAGTGGGGGGAGTGCTGGGCTGTTCCTCCTGAAGTCCACGGTCATCTCCACTGTTTTGAGCGTGTTCAGCTCAAGGTTGTTATAACTGCACCAGACAGCCAGCTGTTCAACCTCCAGTCTGTAAGCAGACTCGTCACCGTTTCGGATGAGACCGATGACAGTGGTGTCGTCTGCAAATTTCAGGAGCTTGACAGTGGGGTCTTTAGAAGTGCAGTCGTTAGTGTACAGGGAGAAGAGCAGTGGGGAGAGAACGCACCCTTGGGGGGCGCCAGTGCTGGTGGTGAGAGTCCTGGATGTGTGTTTCCCCAGTCTCACGAGCTGCTGCCGATCCGTCAGGAAGCTGGAGATCCACTGACAGATCGAGGATGGAATGGAGAGCTGGGTCAGTTTGTCTGTGAGTAGATCAGGCATGATGGTATTGAAGGCCGAACTGAAGTCCACAAAGAGGATCCTTGCATAAGTCCCAGGTCTGTCGAGATGTTGCAGGATATAATGCAGTCCCATGTTGACTGCATCATCCACAGACCTGTTTGCTCTGTAAGCAAACTGAAAAGGATCCAGCAGGGGTCCAGTGATGTCCTTCAGGTGGGCCAACACCAGTCTTTCAAACGACTTCATGACCACGGACGTGAGAGCGACAGGTCTGTAGTCATTAAGTCCAGTGATTTTGGTTTTTTTGGGGACCGGAATGATAGTGGAGCGTTTGAAGCAGCAGGGAACTTCACATTGCTCCAATGATCTGTTGAAGATCTGCGTGAAGACCGGGGCCAGTTGGTCAGCGCAGGCTTTTAGACAAGCAGACGAGATGCCGTCTGGGCCTGAGGCTTTCCTAGTCTTCTGTTTTTTGAAGACTCGGCTCACGTCCTCCACACAGACCTTAAGCTCAGGTTGGATGGCAGGAGGGGGGAGAGGAGGGGGTGTAGGAGGTGATGGTGGATGTGTGAACTGCAGGTCAGAGCCGGTGAGAGGTGTGAATGAGGGCTTTTCAAACCTGCAGTAAAATGAATTTAAATCATCAGCCAGGTGTGGATTGTCCACAGATCGGGAGGATGGTGACTTGTAATTGGTGATGTTCTTCAGGCCATTCCAGACTGATGATGGGTCGTTGGATGAAAACTGGTTTTTCAGCTTTTCAGAGTAGGCTCTTTTAGCAACTCTGATCTCCTTTGTCAGTCTGTTCTTGGCATGGTTATACAAGATTTTATCCCCACTTTTGTGAGCATCCTCTTTGGCATGACGAAGCTGTTTGAGTTTCCCAGTAAACCATGGTTTATCATTGGTGAATGATAAGAATGTCCTGGTAGGAATGCATGTATCCTCACAGAAACTGATATATGATGTAACAGTATCTGTGAGCTCATCCAGATCGTTGGTAGCAGCTTCAAAAACAGTCCAATCAGTGCAATCGAAGCAGGCCTGTAGATCCTGCTCTGCTTCATTAGTCCATCTTTTTACAGTCCTTATTACAGGTTTAGCTGATTTCAGTTTCTGCCTGTAGGTCGGTATAAGATGAACCAAACAGTGATCAGATAGCCCCAAAGCTGCTCGTGGAACGGAGTGATACGCATTCTTTATTGTGGTGTAACAGTGGTCCAGTATATTACTGTCTCTTGTGGGACATGTAACGTGCTGTCTGTATTTTGGAAGTTCACGGGAAAGATTTGCTTTGTTAAAATCCCCTAGAATTATTAAAAGAGAGTCTGGGTACCTTTGTTCCGTTTCGGCTATTTGTTCAGCCAGCTGTTGTAGTGCCGCGCTCACGCACGCGTCTGGAGGGATGTAAACATTCACGAGAATGAAAGAGGAAAACTCCCGTGGCGAGTAGAAAGGTTTACAGTTTATGAAGATCGCCTCTAAATTAGGAGAGCACATCTTCTTCAGTGTTGTTACATCTGAACACCAACTTTCGTTAATGTAGAAACACAATCCACCACCTCTCGTCTTCCCCGTTAGCTCCGCGATGCGATCCGCTCGGAACAGCTGGAAGCCCGGCAGATGTATTGCGTTGTCCGGTATGGCTTCACTTAGCCAGGTTTCAGTGAAGCACAGAGCAGCAGAGTTTAAAAAATCCTTGTTAATCCGGGTGAGGAGGAGAAGTTCGTCCATTTTGTTAGGAAGGGATCGGAGATTCGCAAGATGAATACTAGGGAGTGCAGTGCGCAGGCCGCGCTCGCGGAGTTTAACCAGCGCGCCGTATGAATGAAAACATCTGCCGTACCTTCATACGCACGAACTTGTCCATCTTTGACGTTTGAGCAGGGACACTGTGGGTATTTTTCCACCATCTATATCTAAAATGTATTACAGGCTCATTGTCAATCAATACATCATGAAACTGTAAAAACCGTCGTTTTGATCAACAGAAAATGCAATTAATCATTGTTTAAAGTTACAACATACATTTTTAAAAAAAAAAACAGAGACAATCTAACATTTACGAAGAACTTGGAATGTTCTACATGTTCAAGTACTTAGAGATTCCCTGGTTAGATACGTTAGATGTTGGCTGGAGCTGGTGGTCTGATAACTTACCAGAACGTGTTCTGCGCATAGGTTCTGTGACCCTTTAAACAACGAAAACACTGGTTTCACTCATAGACGGTTTCACTTTGGCTTCTAGCTCAGGTTTAAATTAGTTGTATTGAAAGGCTTGAGTACCATCTAGCGTCAGGGAGTGCAAGAGCATCCTGCCTATATAGGCTACTTTTTAATTCAATAAATATTAATTCATATTTTAAACCCTAAAATGGGCGACGTGTCCTGGGGTATACAAACATTTGAGAGGCAGGGAAAGTGTAGGTCTCATTTCTTGGTTTCATGTTGAAAGGGTGTTTGTTAAGAATATCAGATCTTGTGACTTTGTTCATACATTCTCACGCAGCATTTAAAAACAACATGGCCACCTGTAGTGGGAAATCTACTTGCCTTCAGATTAAAGTTGATTTATTTCACATATTTACTATATTTGAAGGGAATTTACATGTTTTAAAAGTTGTTGTTGCGTTAGCTTATTATGTTTGTGTTGAAATTTTATTTGTACATTTTTCATATATCTCTGTATATGTTTGTATCTCCCATATGGGGGGGGGGGGGGGGGGGGGGGGGGGGGTTTACAAAGAATGTTTATATCACGGATACAAATTAAAGTCATGTTTTTTATTCTTTTTTATTCTTTATATTTTTTATTTTTATTTAGTCATGTTCAATTATTATTCTTGTGTCCTAACTAAGAATATGGAAAATAGCAATAAATAAATGTTCTGATTTATCTTTATGGTCTTGGTGTTTTTAGGGTTAAAATACAATACTTACAATACAATTTTATGTTTCCGTAGTACCATTGATATTGACAAAAAGTGACAATTGTTTATAATTGACAAATGGTGACAACTGATGACATCATGGCTAAAAGTTATTTGCAGTGAGGGGATAGCAATATAGCAGATTATAACAGTTTTAATAAAACAGTCTGCAATTTGATTGGCAACACAGTTACTGTAGAATTACTTTTTCTTTTTGGATTGATTATATGTAACACAACTGACAAAAATGCATGTCACCAAATTTGATCTAATTCTATAGCATGAGCTTGTAAGAAATTAGAAAAAGGTCATAGTATATTTAATATATGATTGATGAGTTTTATTTTTGAGAAATGTACAGATGGAAATACTTTTACAATTTTGACCTTCAAGAGACTTTACAATATTCATATATTTACAAACATCAGATATGCCCAATTGTAACTGATGGCTGTTATTTATAAACAGAGTAATATGCCGCAAAAAGTTAAACAAATGCACTTTATCTGCAGAATAATAGATCAATATCTGTGAGCCATCCACAAATCCTTGCAACAAGAATGAAAGAAACAATGAAGAAAACATGAATATATACATGCAGATAAACTGAATTCTGTTGTTTAAAAAATAAACGGGAGATATATAAAAATACATGTGTATAGGCTACATATAATTTGTACTGATGACTCAAAATTCACATTCATGAACCATGACTAAAACTGTAGTTGAGAAACTGCAACTGCATATAAATATGTCGATTAATTTAAGGGTTGTTTTGGTGAATGTAGAGTTCAGGAGTTGGAGCTGCGGCGTCTCTGTTCATTGATCCAGTCCCCGGGGTTCACGTCCATTTGCAGCATCTTCATGACCCACTTGTCACGTCGCGCCCCGTCAATGAACTCATCCAGAGACAACTCCCCTGTGGACGCAGGACAGAAACCCAGCATCAGCTGCTTTATTAAGCACCGAGTATATGTAAAGAAGGAAAAAGCCTAGAGTTTGGCTATAGCCATTTAGTGGCTGTCTAGAACAGAGGTCTTCACTCCTGCTCCTGGAGAGCCACTGTCCTGCAAAGTTTAGTTCCAAGTCCAACCCTAATCAAACACACCTGAATCAGCTCATCAAGCACTTCAGAATCGCTTGAGTATTCAAAGGCAGGTGTGGTGAAGCAGGTTGGAACTAAACTCTGCAGGACAGTGGCTCTCCAGGAGCAGGAGTGAAGACCTCTGGTCTAGAAAAAGAATGAACCATAGTAGGTTTTACCATCTCCGTTCTCATCCACTAGCTCAAATATTCGGTCCACCACCTGATCTGGGGTCAGTAGGTTACACTCCTCATCAAGTTCACCATGACAGGCTTTCTTCAGTCGGTAGATTGACTATAAAAGTAAAGTAAAAGGTGTCTATATTAATCATACATGCACAAATGTCTTCTTTACAGTGTTATATCATATCTGCACACAAATATCCTGCTATCATCTGGATTAATCACATCACATGTAAACATCTCACTTGAAAGTGATGAAACCAGTTGTGAAATTGTAATCTCAGTAAATGCAACCAGAATGGCTTTCATTCTTTTTTTCTTAAAAGTAAACCACTGAAGAATTGTAATCTCAACCGTTTAATGTTTAAGTCTGTGTGATTGACAATGGGATAAGGACACGAGGGATGATTACCTCCACAATCTCCTTGAGCTCTGTTTTGTCGATGCAGCCACTCCCATCCTTGTCATACATTTTAAAAGTCCATTTCAGTTTGTGCTCCAACTTTCCTCGAAGCACTAGATTCAAGGCTGCAACGTATTCCAGAAAATCAATAGTGTTGTCCTACGAAAATGAGAAAATAGGAATGAACTGTCAAAAATTCTGAGAATTCTTAAAAGTTCATCTACATATATTACATAAGCCTCTATATTACATATAGGAGTATATATTATGTCATATTATTAAGTTATGTTTGCCTACTTTGTGTAAGGTAACTGAAATTAAATCACCTACCCCATTTTTATCAAAAGCACGGAACATGTTTTCTATGTAATCTGCCGCTTCCTGGTTTCCAGTTACACCGAAGAAGCTCTTGAACTCGTGCATGAAGAGCGTTCCACTCGGACATTCCACCACAAACTTTTTATACCACTCCTGCAGTTCAGCCACATCAATTTCTTCGTCAGAATCCTCACTGAGTCGTTGACCCATCACGAAAAATTGACAATAAAAAACACTTCAGCTTCTCTGCTGATCACATCTGGCAGTTTCACTTCCTGGAGTTGTCCCTGATTCAGACATCCCAATAAACCTTAAAGCCCAAGCACAACATGATGATACAACACTGAATATGTCTGATTTAGGACATAAACGTATATCCCCTTTAAAAATATCAGAAAAGAAACTGAAGTTAAAATTGACCAAGGAGTAAAAGAAACCTCAACCTTTCAGCGAACATGCTCTACTGGCTTGGGATTCAGCACAAGGACTATTTTGATCACATGACGGCAAGAGATTATTCATATCAATCCATGTCTGAATCAATTAGCTTGAAACAAGATCAAGAGCTTTGCTATAATTCAACATTTAGTGCACAGAACATTCCATTCCTCAGTTCCTCAGGTTCATGACTGAACATAAAATACGACCTTCCGATTTTTACGTTAAATTAAAATCGTTTAGGTTTAATAGGTCTCATTTTCAGTGAGAAAGTGGAAGAATTCTTTTTTATTTTGTAGGTGAAAATACATTTAGACATATTGGTCCCAGGCCAAGGTCCATGAAGGTCTTGCATATACAGTCAATTCAAAATTTAATTGAGTCTGTGGTGTAGACTGCAATTGCAAAAAAATCTGCAATTAAAGAAACAAACTTAAGTAGAACATGGTCAGGTCAAAGTGTCTGAACAAATTTTTATACATTTTACTGGTATGAAGACTGTATGTATTAATAACAGTTTACTTTATTTTTCTATCCTCACTGACATAAATGAACTACAGTGTCCTGCACCCACTAGTAAAAAAAATCAAAAATGATATCTGGTGTCTGAATATTTTTTTAGTTTGACTGTATATTATTCATATTTCAAATAATAAATGTAGTATATTAATGATATGCATTTTTACATGTGGGGTCCCTTGTTTGGCTGAGAGCCTGGATGGGGAGAGGGTCTCTGGATCATAAAACCCATGCCCGACCGTACTGTATACATCTCTCGATCACTCAAGCCTGTGAATCATTCAGACAATCTGAGTCATAATCCCTTCTGCCCTCTGCTCTTACTATTTATAGTTTTTCAAAAATAGGATCTAGAGAAGTCTGGCCTAGTTCATGAGGGTGCTGCATTTTGTCTGGACTCGTACCACTTCAGACCACAGTGAAAACTAAAAATCCCAAAAATAAAGGTTCTTCATTGGTATCTGGTTCCATTAAGAACCTTTAGCACCCATGCAACCTTTCCCTTACACAAAATGTTCTTTAGAGGAAAAAGATTCTTCAGATTATTACAATGTTCCTCACACTAAGAATAAATAAAATAAAGTGGTTCCTTTAAGAACGGTTTACTTAAATTTCTTTGGGGAACCTAAAATGTATCTTCTAGACATTGCCACAAAAACCTCCTTTTGGAAACTTTACTTTTCAAGAGTAAATATATCAATAAAAAGAAGTCATTTTCAGGTCTGGGTGATCCAGATCCAAAAGATCACAAACCTGTTTTAACAAGATATGCTGACATGGGCCCATTATTATTTCACGTAAACAACAAACTGTGTATGGTTTATAAAAAGACAGAAGGAATCGAGATGATAGCCTAATGGCGGATTTGATCCTGTTATCAGTAGCCTAATCATAAAGGTTGAGTTCTATGTCCGATTGCAAAGGAGTATATGTGAAATTAAAGGATATAAATGCAACATTGATGGTATGATTTCAATATTCTCGTTATATACAATGTAGTGTAAAAGTGCCTGTCTTACAATGCTTTGATGCACTGTACTGTTTAAACACACACCTGCATGTCAACATACTTGTCAAAGACAGTCATTTTTGTTCAAGAGCTAGTTTAACAGGCTAAGCTGTGTGTTTTGTCAGTTCGTGAACTTTAAAGACCTTTTCCAAAATGCTGACTGCATACTTCACGAGGATAAGCTCCTCTGGCCTAGAGGTATCCAGGGCACTCATTGCACAAATAATTACTAATCTTACTGGATTAATTCAGAATACAATAACAAATAATGGAAAACGTGGGCAATATAACAAAAATATCATATCACGATTTTTTCAGGAAAATCTCGATTCACGATTTTATCACGATTCTTTTTCTATTTTGCAACTGACTAAGCATTACAGCCTAACTAATGTCCCTATTTTATAAACAAAGCCTTACAAGGTAACAAAATATAAAATAAAAAAGAATGGCAGACATTTAGGCCATGGCGAAGATAAAAATCTTTGTCATTATTTTCTTTGTTATTAAAAGATAAGAACAAAGATACACATTACATACACCCCAATATAAAATACAACGATACTACGATAGCTATTTCTTCAAAATCAGATCGTGGAGACATTTTTATTGTTACTAAAAATGCAAATAATGATTATTCATTTCACTCATGGATTACTTATATTTTGCTTTTGTGCCATTCACCAGGTGACAAATCTTTGTCAGTGTTATTACAATGCCTTTAGATCTGATATGGTTGTAAAGTCATAATAACTCCAAATGACTGATGGAGAAAATAGCACTGAGTTCACTTTGGATTTGCTTAATTACAATTACAAGTCATACGTGATTTTTAATATCTTAGTTTTAATAAACTGCTGAGCTGATTTTATGATTTTTATATAACATTATTCATCACTGGTCTAATCTGATATGACACTAAATCAGTTATCATGACACAAATATAGCCTGCCAGTCATTAACATGGACAGGAGAAAGCACAAATGTAATTAAAATTTAAAGTTATTTCTATAGTTCCACTTTACAAAAAGAAATAAATACTAACAGATGCCCCTGGGTGTCAGTGTTACAAAGGCTACAGTTTCATAATGGTGATTGGTTGGTTGATAGTTTTCTTTTTAGCCTATTTCCTTTAAAACACAACGAATACTTAGTGTTGATTGATTTAAACACTAAATATAGCCTATTTATAATTGCTCGGATTAAAGACCGTAAAGTCAAAATAGTCTTGTGAGGCTATATATTTAATGCGATTACTAACGTAAAAGCAGGCCCTACCTCAGAATACATTTCTCGGCATTAGTCAGCGAACTGACCGCGGGTGTCGACATTATGCAATCAAAAAAGACACGGAGAGGAAAGTTATTCATGGCCCTGAATTGAGATTAATGCCTGATCCAGTTGCCAGGGCAGTGAATAAATATTTCCCCTGTCTCTCATCCCACCTCCACAAGCCCCTCACCCAAAACACAGCAGGGAATCAAGAGTAACATTTCTAAAGTTACATATCGCTCCTTTAATCAGAATGAGTAATAACAGCGCATACATACTGCGGGGAAATTAAAAAGCAGAAATTAGGATAAGTGTTGGCTGCTGCTGTTTAATTAGGGTATCAGCAGTTAGACTACCTGAGAACAGATTCAAAGGCTTATTAAAACACTTTACTGTTTAGGCTACCGTTAATTAATTTTTGATGCAAATTAATTCATTATTTGGCCACGTCCTTCATCTAATTATTTGTGTAGCCTGTTTAAAATAAAAGGATGAATTATTATTATTTTCAATTTTAAAGAAAGGTATGAGGAGGGGAAAAACAAAAGATCAGTGTCATTTAGACAGCTGCCAGACCACAAAGTCGTAAATCAACCCCAACAGGCGAGGCAGAAACAAGACATCTTTAATCTCTGTCTTGCCATGAGTTTATAGTGACATTTGAAGACGTTCTGGTTGTGTTCATCCAAAAATTAATGGAAGTGACATTTGGGCAATTTTTTATCTTTCTTTTAGTTTTTTGGAAACCAGTCAATAAAGAAATATAAATCACAACTCATTTGGTCCAGATCACACAGAACGCATTTGTTTTGTTACACTGTTTTCAATCATTTTTCATGCAAACTTTCATTGCCTGTTGTGCCGCATCACACATTAGCGACCAGTGTTGGAGTAATGCATTTAAGTAACTATAAAGTAATACTATTACTTTTAAATTTGCAACAAAATATCTGAGTTACTTTTTCAAATAAGTAACACAAGTCATTTTGTTTTCCCATGAATTGACATATACCTCTTCTGTCCCCATGTTAAGGGAAATCAGGGCTAAGTGCAGAGGCGTTGTGTGCGCTGTGTATGGATGTTATAGAAATTAAAGATGCTCTAAGCAATGTCGTGTGACGTCACTTCTTGTTGAAGTATTGTCAAACAAAACGCACTAACCCCCCAAACCCACCCCCAAATCCTTCTTGTCGGTTATTGTCTGGAACAGTTTGTTGTGTTTCGTGGTGCGGGTTAGCCCAACTTGTTTTTAGTTGCCATTTGTAAACCTGGAGTGTCTGCAGAGACCGTGTTTTTTTTGCAGTGTGTTCACAGTAGGGATGGGCGATATATTATCGCTTGCGATATATCGTTAAAATTTTTCCTCACGATAAGAATTAAGGCCCTTTCACACCGGACGCGTAACGAAAAAGCAAAACGGAAAAGCGAATGGTTCGCGTGCGAATAGTTCGCGTCAAAACCATTCACATCAGCCGCAACGCGAGTTTGCGACGTTCAGAGCTTCAACATTCCAAAACATTCGCGCCGACGCTGAGAAAACATGGACACTTCATCATCATCATCATCATCATCATGTGAAGACAAGCTTTTCATTTTCTTTAAAAGACAGAAAAGAAGGATTTGTGTGCACCCAATCTTAAAGAACAGAGTCTGAAGGGGAGTAGGCCTATGCTAATCTTGTAAAGAAGCTAAAACTTTACCACAAAGAACCGGCCAAAGTAAGGATTATGCATTAAACATTTGAATTGTTTATTAATAAACTAGTATTTTTCTGTCCGTTTTCGGTATGAGACGCGCTGCAGTTCAGCAGTCGCCATGATTAGCCTATACTGTCTATATTTGCTTCTTATTTAATAATCTAGACAATTTGTTGACGAAACATTGATTAAAATTAAGATACAATTTATACAAAACGAAATTCACTTTAAAGAAAGGCTTTCTAAAAAACACAACTTAAGTGGCCAAAATTATGTCTGACCCATTCCAAATGTTTTCGATATATTGGGCATCTTATGATCCTCTTACTCATCTCATGCGGTTCCCTTTCAAATAGCTAATCAACATAGATGAAATAAAAAAAGAACATTATATCATTTAAACATATATATGAAACGTAGCCTATGTTTAAGTTTTTTAACTTATATTTTGCGTCACCCCGCTCCGTTTTACTCACATGCTCTGGTGTCATGCAAAAATAATATGAAACACACAATCATGAATGTTGAAAATTATTAAAAATGAATTATTTCCCTCCTAGTAAAAAATATTATAAATCATCAGCACGCACTTCAACTCACCGGAGAGACACCAACTATCCCAGCTATTTTATCCCATGCCTCGTTCTTTTGTAACTGGTCCCAAACAACGTCATGTCATGCGTGCGTTGAGATGCGAAAATACTGTCATTATAAAAGGTTTCTAGTTTCAATGTATTGCTTGTTTTTAGTTTACATTTCATGTAACTTGTTGTGACACTTCTCTTCTCTCGCACATAATGATGCTGCTACTTCAGAGCGGCCAAAGCGTCAACAAGCTTCACCTTTGTTTCCTTGTATGTGATTGGCTGAAGCCGTTTCTGTCGCCGCAAAAGTACAAAAAAATCGACATCAAAGCGAAAAAAATAAAAGTCGTTTTTTCGCCGCAGCACATTCGCGTTTGGTGTGGAAGCACTCATTACACAAACAGCTGATCAAAAAATAAAACCATCGCGCGAATTATTCGTGCGTCAAAATCGCGTCCAGTGTGAAAGGACCTTTAGTCTTCCCGCGATAATAACGATAAAGCCTATGACGCGGGACCCAGGCATTCGCAGTTCACGCGCATGGCGGAAGGCGGACGTGAAGCTGAGGTGAAGTTTATCGCTAAACGAGTAACTACCTCTACAATCTGGAACTGGTAAACACAGATAGATTTTCACCCGCCCATCTCGCCGAACACTGACTGAGCGCTTGAGAGTGTCGCTCTCCGTCAAGTGATCCGTAAAGGTAAAGCCCACTATATCAGTTAATCTCAATGAATACACAGTGTAGGCTATTTGACGCGCAGTAAACACTAGTGTGACGCGCACGACTTGCTGTCACTGCTGAGAGTGCTCAGTGTTTCTCACACACTCGATGAGAGAGAGAGTCACATACCACGCAGAATTGAAGTGTACATGAAGTCTACATGTAAATTATATTATTTGTTGTATTTTCCTGTAAAAATTATGGAGTTCATTTGGAATTATTCAGCTTTTATGAGCAAGCAGAAACTAATGCACAAACGCAGACGTGATAATATTCATGAACCCAGCAGCAGCTCATCAATCCTTAGTGCGGTTTATATTTTTATTAGTATCAGAATTCGTAGTAGCTAGTATTAGTAGGCCTGTAACTATTTTAAACTTGTAAATTATTTGAATTATTACTGTGTGATGTTTTTCAGTATAGTTGCACTATTTAAACATTATCTGCACTTTTACAGAAGAAACGTATGCAACTTTTCCATTTCTGCAAGGGATGGTGATTGGATTTTTACTGTTTTTTTATTATTATTTTATGTAAGGTAATTGGTATTTTATAGGAGCCTATTGAAGGGTACATTTTACTTTGCATGCAGATATCACTTATAGCCAAAAACAGTGGTGAATATGGTATTATATAAATATTGTCATTGATATCGTTATCGCAATAAATGGCAGAAAATATCGTGATATATTTTTAAGCCCATATCGCCCATCCCTAGTTCACAGGACAGGCAGCTAGCGGATAATGAGGAGATGTTTACTGTATGTGACAAACAATGTTTTGGCCTACGTGTGACATCACTTAGAGCACCTTTAAACATGATAGATATTATAGTTCTAGGCAAAACATGCGCTCACAAGAGCCTCTCTTCCATGATTCGACACATAATATAATTCATATCATAACAGTGTAATTTTAATGACCTCATCTGTCAACATGATGCTGGTGAATTGCAGAGATGGTGCAGCTATATGATCAGATACTTTCTTACCTGCTGCTTTTTTTATCAGAGGTGGACAGTAACAAAGTAAATTTACTTGAATACTGTTTTTGAGCATCTGTACTTTACTTGATTGTTTTCTAGAATATTTTTACTTTAACTTCACTACATTTGAAAGACAAATATCGTACTTTTTACTCTACTACATTTCTGTCAAGGTCCTTGAGTAGAAAGTAACGTCTGTCAGGGGATGATTTTGGTTGCAGGGGATGTATTGAAATGAAAGTTGGATTGACGTCATAACTCGACGTCGTTTTGACGTCAGAACCCGATGCCGGAAGTGACATTGAATTTTGGTTGGAAATGAAAGTCAAAGCCAAAAAACTTTAAATAGGGCACTATTTGAGGGAACAGCCATTTGGGTGTTTGAAACCATTGTGGACGTTATTGAGTGCACTTATTCAATCTCACATTCAATCCCATACTGTACATATACACGTCCAAATGTTTGCTGGGAAGCTCCTCGAGAGACTACTTCTATTGGATAGATGCGTCACGTTTGGCGGATTCATTTGCATAAAGCTGGGCATCGGCCAGCTTTTTGACTGGCAGCATTTTTCCAAATGAAGCGCTGCCTCTTACCGGTATGCTAGCGGGCGCAATAAAGTCGCGTGACCTCACCCATAGGAATAAAGTGGAGTGCGGCGCCACTGTGTCGCACGGACAAGTGGATCAGTACCGTCTCTCTCTGCTCGTGCGCCGTCAAACGCAGCAGTCATCACTCACCGATCAAAAAAAGGATTTGGCGGGACACAAATATGCTTTGGCGGCCACCAAAAAGCGGTAAGTAGCCTACTTTTAAAAACAAGTCATTTTACTTAAAGGTGCATTGTGCGATCGAGTATTCGAGCTTTTAATACTCGAGAATTCGAGTATTAAATGCAATATAATATACATAAACAAATTATGTGGCACGTTGACTCGAAGCCTACGTGTATTCGAGGAGTTGTCGTCATGGTATAGAGACATAGACAGTAGCCTAAAAGAAATGGAAACAGCAACGACCCCATAGACTTCAACGGAGAAAAGTTAAAGGGATAGTTCACCCAAAAATGAAAATTAAGTCATTAATTACTCACCCTCATGCTGTACCAACCCCGTAAGACCTTCGTTCATCTTCGGAACACAAATTAAGATATTTTTGATTAAATCTGAGAGCTGTCACTCCTCCACTGAGAGTGAGGAGTCACGTGCCGATTTGGGCGGGGTCTGAGCCGGTCGGCCATGATGGGAGGAGACGCTATCGGTTGCCAGGGGCAACGCCTTCAGAATTTCACAGAGGCGCGACTAAACATGCCAGAAATAGCGAGAGAGAGACAGCACAGCGCAGTATTTGTTTACATTTCAGCGATACACGGCAGTGTCTTTGGAAGATATGGAGAAGGAAGAGAAATGAAAGTGGTTCTATCGGGTTTAACAATGCTAGCCAGCTTAGAGAAACTGCTTGTCGATAAACTGACAGCAGCAACAGTGAGCAAAGCATGATTTCAAAAGCAATACATTTCAGCACAGTTCGCCTTTTATTTAACACAAACGAACGAAATGAATACTCTGTTATTCAACTAGAGTTGTTTAATTTGTTATAGATATATCTGTACCGCGAAATGTTTTAAAAAGACACTTTTTTAATGACGTACGATTCGCATTGACAGGGGAATGTCCGATCTGTCCGCTTGACGTTGATGGTGCAAATGCACGTATCTGATTTATATCAGATTTATTTCCACATATGAATGAGGCCTGAAACATCAAGTATGACTGAATTTTCACAGTTTAACGTTACAGGTTTTAGGGTTTCTCTTGCAACCAGCCGCAGCAGAATTGTTCATAAGCTTCTAACGTTAATGTCTTAAAGCTTCTGAACTCTTCAATTGTGTGGGCAGTAACGTTAGGCACTGATACCATAAACCAGGTAATTGACCATGCCAGGGAAAGGTGGCAGTGCTTTGAGTCTTTCGTCCATTCTGTAGCAGGTCGTACGTGTCCATACTGTATTTGTTGATGTCAACTAGTTTCTCTAAATAACGCTGCTTAGTATTGTTATTTAGTCTCTCCTGATAGAGACCCTTTCCTTTTGCTTCATTTATTCCCAAGAAACTATGCCTTATCGCAAAAATGCAAATAAATATCAAGCTGCTCTCCTTCTCTGTCACTATTTCTCTTGGTCTCACGGTCGAAGTAACCATGACAACGGATAGCGTATCCTCCCAAGATGGCGAATCCTTCCCACAATGCAACGCGGAGTTATACGAGTGACGTCACCTTCTCATTCTCAATAGGCTTCCTAAGAAATTGAAACTTGACGGCCCAGAAAGTCATTGAAGAAAATGTTTAAATATTTCATATGCCTACAGTAGCTCCACTATAAGTTTATCAAGCGACGAGAATACTTTTTGTGCGAAAAAAAAACAAACAAAAACAACGACTTTATTCGACTATTCCATTACTTCCTTGTGGGCCTGAGACGAGAGTTCAAGAGATTTCCACGACGCATGCGCGAGAACTGACGTTCTTCTTCTACTTCTATGTACAGCGCGCGTCTTCCTCTGCTTGTAAGACGCGCGCTGTGTAGTAGAAGAAGAACCTCCGTTCTCGCGCATGCGTCGTGGAAATCTCTTGAACTCTCGTCTCAGGCGTGAGTGGAGTGACCCAGCTCTCAGATTTAATCAAAAATATCTTAATTTGTGTTCCGAAGATGAACGAAGGTCTTACGGGGTTGGTACAGCATGAGGGTGAGTAATTAATGACTTAAAGGGTTAGTTTACCCAAAAATGAAAATTAAGTCAATTAGAAGCACTCACTTCCTGATTGCCAAGCGCACTGCACAGGCTCAAACTGAGCTTGATGACGGAGATGTGACGTGAGCAACCTGTCTCACAGTTGTAAGTCTTCTAGTAGCTGTGCCGAGAGGAATCTGAATCATTCCCTTCCGAATCTTGCAGAGCCGGAGATCGTGAGTAGGAGCTGTCCATGAGCTCGCAGCAGGAGCAACTTTACAACTCTCTATGGGCTTCTCACTTGACTTTATGCCTCCACGTCCCCGGATTACGCACGAGCTTCTACTTCTGTCTTTACAGTAATTTTTCCTCTGTGCGACAGAGTCGCGTGTTATGACGCAATCGTTAGCCTATTTTTACAAAAACTGCTTCTACGGGGCCACCAACGTAAGATACAAGGTAATGGAGCCTTATACATTGTCGTGTTTCTTTAGAAATAAACAAATGGACAAACTGAGTCTTTAAACACCTCAGATGTAAAGTTATTCGCTGTCAAAGTGACGCCAAAATGAATGGGAGTCAATGGAATGCTAACAGCAGGTGAAGGCTTGTTAGCCAATGGCAGCCCCCGGGGAGACTTCAGTTTCCGGCTGGTGGATTACCCCCTTGGGTACAGAGCCCCTCCCCTTTCCGCCATGTTGGTAGGATTCCCGAGGCAAAACATGATTTTTTACGTGTGTTGTTAACAGTGTTGTGCTAGTTACTAAGAAAGTAACTAGTTACAGTTACTAGTTACTTCATTCAAAAAGTAACTCAATTACTTTGTTGATTACTTACACCAAAAAGTAATGCGTTACTGTTAAAAGTAACTTTTGAGTTACTTTTTTAAAGAAAGTTCTTTAATGTTCCCATTAATGCCCTTTTATGCATTATGGTCTATACAAACACAAAATTGACAAACAGAAAGTTTTAAACACTATTGTATTTAAGTCAGACCAGCACAAACTGAATATATCACAAGGATTTCTGAAATAAATAACAAAACAAGCATTTTTAAAGCTAGTGACGTGATTGCTTTCTCAACATTGATATGTTCATGCAGCTGACAGTGTATATATATATATATATATATATATATATATATATATATATATATATATATATATATATATATATATATATTTTTTTTTTTTACTGCATGTATGAATATTTGAGCAATACAATTTGATCATTCTTGTTAGTTCAAAGTACATTAACTAAGGTAATAACAGGTACAATACAATTTAAACTCAATTTAAAATGTATAACATTTTGAAATAAAAAACATAACAATGAATGATACTTCTACAACATTTATTAACCATATTTAATGCTAAAATTGTAGTCTTATTGTAAAGTATTACCAGTTTATATGATTCAAGCTTAAAGAAGATGACCATATATGTAAATATCTGCAAAGGCCAGAGCATTAAAATTATATAAATGTAGACCTATATTACATGTACAGTCTTTCACTTTATTTGCTTAAATTTTAGATTTGATGATTAGAACACTTGATGTCAGCTCCATGATATCAATGTTGAGAAAGCATAAGCAATCACGTCAGCTTTAAAAATACAACTTCGCCGGCTAATGAATGCATAAAAGTGACCAGCTGGATATAAACTAGATGGTAACAATTGCGACATACAACATTTGGGTCAGGTCTGGGTGTGTTTTTGTCACATTGCTTTAATCGCTTGAGGTAAATTAGCAGTTACTAATGTTATTCCTCGATGGCAAGCTTCTGTTCTTTCTCTGCTTATGCAGCATAGTTTTTATTAAAAAAATTAATTACTTTATAATTATATGGCAATGTGTACTTTAGTGTTCTGTATTCATACCGTTTCGCTGTCTGTGTTTTAAATGGGCATCTAAAGTGTCAGCGCTCTCCGTGCAGCTTGTAATATCCGTGCTCGCGCTGCCTCACGTGTTAACGGAAGCAACTCAGCCACAGCCAGTGATAGTTTGTGTGCCCTCTCGCTCTGTAAATAATGCTAGTAGTCTCTTCAGTGCTCTCGTACTGTGCCGCTCCAGCAACTAGCAAATTAATTTAAAAAAGTAACGGACAACGCACCATATGGTAACGGTAACGGAGTTAATTTATTTTTAAAAGTAATGCGTTACAGTATTAGTTACTGTCAAAAGTAACTGTGTTACAGTAACGCGTTACTAGTAACGCGTTACTGCCCAACACTGGTTGTTAACTTGGTAGTAGAGAAGATTATCGCAATTCCGCACTGTTTTACCATGCCTGGAAGTCACTGCTGCAAAAGTGCAAAAGTTTTTCCTGTAAGGTCCCTTTTCTTTCGCCTTATCTTTTTGTATTGCTTTTCTTTCTTCCTTTTTTTTCTCGTATTCGTAGATCCGTCTCTGTCCTGCCGAAATAATAAATGCGCAAAAATAATAAACGCGCAAAAATTAAAGAGCTCTGGAATGTTTAGTAGCGCCTCTGTGAAGTTCTGAAGGCGTTGCCCCTGGCAACCGATAGCGTCTCCTACCATCATGGCCGACCGGCTCAGACCCCGCCCAAATCGGCACGTGACTCACAGACAGAACTTTGGGTTAAGATTGTTGAAGGGCGACATGCTAACATCGATGCTGAAGGACTGCTACACTACAAACCTTCAATAAATTCTTCTCCCCACAAGAACTCTGGTCAAGCTTACTTATTTTATGTATTGGAGAAATCGAATACATTGGCGAGCCACCCAAACCACTGCTCGGCCAAATGCTGCAAAATCTAACCCTTTCGACGCCATCTGGGTCGAGAACACTTCACCGTAAATACTTTCTGGACACATTTTAAATGCATCATTCTGTATCCAACCATTTTCCGGATCCCACGATTTCCTCAGATATAAAGTCTGAAAAGTGTTTTTGCCTGTAAAGTAGCCTATATTCCGGCGCAGTATATATTTTGTAACGTCCAAAAACAAATGGTAAATGCCATGTTGTTAGATTAGCACCTGTAGAATTTCCTTTTATTGAAAGCCCAGATAAAAGTAAAAAGCTACTATTTTGTTTAGATCCATGTCCGAGGCAGTTCAACTTCACGAGATGAATTTATTCTTGAAATATTTCGACTTGAGTATCGAAATATTTCGACTTTAGTATCGAAGTATTTCGACTTTAGTATCGAAATATTTCGACTTTAGTATCGAAATATTGCGACTTTAATCTAGAAATGCTATAATTTTTATGTTGCCAATTGTAACATGCTATAAAAAAGGATCTGTGTGAAATTTTGTGCTTAAACTTCAAATACACACTCTGGGGACATCAGAGAATTATTTTACACATTGTAAAAAGGGCCAAAATGCCCAGCCCTTTAAATGCAAGAATCTGTGCGTGTGAACAAATGATGTTTTATTAAAGTTCGGGAGGAGCACGTTCAGATAATTAACACGGTTGAAGAGCACTCAGCAATCAATGATTAAAACATGTATATATAGACTCATCAGTCTCACCTCATTTCATTGACAGTTTAGCAGCGTCCCTCCACCACCCCTTCTCCACTCTTCTAGTCCTAAACCACTTTACATACAGGGGGGAGTACTCTGGGTTCGGGCCGAATTCCGAGCTCGGAGCGCTCCCCCCGGACAGCACGCCAAATACGCTTTAAACTTTACTCCCTTTAATTGTATGTAAGTGTGAACTCGTGAACACCTTAATGTCAAGGAAGAAACATTGAACCACACAGGATCACGTATGTTCAAAGAGTTTATTACAGAAATCGCAGTAGAGGCACTACCTCACATATATAGGCACTGAACTACTGAACTGGACTCGCAATTGTGTGTAAACACGGTTCAACACAATTCAGATTTAAATCCAAACCATGTCAACCCATCTATTAAGTTTCAAGTGAAGTTCTCTGTGTGAAATGCAGCTCAAATGTCTGCTAACATACAATGGGGGCTTTAACCGGTGTCAAGAGATTTCACTGATAATATGTGCATTTTATATATTGCTTTCAAACTATTCTTCATTCTGATGACAACATTAAAGGTGCTGTAAGCAATTCTGATACCATACTTGAAAATGTAACTATAATCTGACAGATATCACTGAAATAGGCCTAGGTGTCCTGAGAAATCACAATCACAAAAAAGTAAAACAAATATAAAAATCAGGGGGTGTCCCGCTCGATTTGAGCCAATTAGACTCCGTCAATAATTTTGAACATTCGTGGCTTTGCATGGTAACAGAGATTGTGTGGTTTAAAATAGCAAAATACTGGAACACTAGCACTTAGAGTACAGCACCTTTAACGAAATAGTTCACCCAAAAATGAAAATTCTGTCATCATTTACTAAACCATGTGTCAATCTGTGGAACCTTCTTCTGTGGAACACGAAATGAAAATCCCTTTTGAATTTTCAAACAATTTAAGTTTTAAACCCCATTGACTTTTTTTATTGAATAGACAAAAACGGTTTTCTAACCCTTCTGTCATTTCAAATCTGTGTAACTTTCTTCTGTGGAACACGAAATTCACTTTTGAGTTTTCAAACAATTTAAGTTTTGGACCCAAATGAATTTAATTGTATAGTTTTTAAAATGCTGTCTTCTGTGTTCCACAGAAAATTGTCATTTTTGGGTGAACTATCCCACTAAGACAGGTAAATGAGATTTGTTTCAAATGTTAGCAGTTTTATATAAAGCTTCAATCAACAATTGTTGTCCAATTGTTGTCCAAACTCACACAGGTTCATGCCTACAGTGCTCATACAACATCAATTCTACTGTCCCCATAGTTCTTCACAGAATAAACATGGATAACAGTTATCTGTTTTTCAAAGTGTAACAACAGAGGTTGAATCAGTGTGTGGTCGACAACAGTATGCTAGAGGGTAAAACAGCTTTCACTGTGTGGATGAGTGCAGTGTAATCTCATGGGACATTGTGAGTTCCCCTGGGCCGACCGTGTGTCTCTTCTCATCTACCTCAGTGTGAAACAATCCTTCATGGCAATATTTCAGATGTGGAAAAAACGACCTAAAATTGTATTTTCTGCTCAGGGCTAAAACCAAGCCTTATCAGTCTAGATTAGAGATTATGCAGTGAAATAATGTGGATTTTGATTGATTTTTTTTATGGAGATTATGAGTCAGAAGCTGAAATGCACTGCATATTGAAGACTGTCAGAGGCCATCAGCTACCACTAGTACACCACTATATGACGGTACAACATCATATTGAAACAACAGACCATCTCTACAGCTCCTCAGATTACAAGTCAACATGACAACCTGTCACCTCACAAATCAACAAAACAAACCCACGAAACACTGAAGAAACTGCATTATTTGAACAACCCACCACAGAGAATAATAGAGAAACATGAAAAATCACCGCAAAACAACTGCTACTTAGAGTTTAGGTGATCACACACAGCGTTTACTCCAAAGTGATTTACATACAAATAAGGGTAAAAGACGAAATGCATTTGAACATGTTTGTATAATAAAAACAAAGCCCAGAGTCCAATGATTTGAATTCCCTAAAGTAATTTAAAGCACTGTGGAGAGGTCTGAACTGAAATGACACCTCAGAAATAAACATTTCACACCTCTAGATATGAAAATATGAGCTCACTTCACCCACTGAAGCCCCTCATCCACCAACTCTCAGCCCGTGGTCAAATGAATTCAGAAAACAGCCTGTTTAACATCTTGAGACATTTTTTTCAAGAGTAAAGGTGTTTCCATTTCGTAAAGGCAGAAACGAGACTCGAGTGAAAGCGAAAAATATAATGTGTCATGTGTCTTGTTGCAGAATTCGTAGACAAGACAAATAGAGGTATATTTCTCTCGGCATTATCTCTTTCCCTCAGATCATCTATTCACACATTGTTGTCTGTTGCAGCGCTGGAGGGTGTTTCAGATTTGAACCTCTGTGACATTTAACCGCATAAGTGAAAATGAACTCGCCATCTGAGCTAGCCAGCAGCAGAGACTAATGAGGCCAAACTAAACTAAATAAAAATCTTCTGACGTTGTCACACATCTTCCAGTCCTCTGTTGTCTGTAGCAGGACGACTGTGATGGTTTCATACAGGCAGAAATATCTATCTCTCTGTCTGTTGTTTCCACTGTGACATGATGCACAAGACCGCTGTCAGCCAGCACATCATTGCACAATTATTGGGGAGGCGTTAATCTGAAACAAGTATGTGGATTGTATGTGTGTTCTTTTGATCCTGATATTTCTAAGAGGGATTTTTGACATCCAATTCTCACTATCCCAACTAAAACACACAAACAGCCATTTGCACTCAAACAACGGTCAGTATGAATATGCATGAACGTCTTACTGTGCCCTCAGGCAACATATCGCCCAATAACAACAGGTCAGCAAACCATCTGAGACAGAACGTGATGATAATCGGTTTGTGGGTGCACATATTTATACAAGCACAAATAGACCAGATAAATCAAACTCATTCTGACCTCTCATAGTTCAGATCCACCTGAATGCAGTGCATCCAAACCTGTCGCAAAGCATTGTGAATTCCTGACACGCGTAATTTCTGCATGCTAAATGAGCCCAGTGACCCGATACCCTTGTCAAATCATCAGTGGGGGCAATACAAGACTCTCACAGGGCACCGGTGAAACAAAAAAAATGAGGCATATGAGTCTACGTCAGGGGTTTTATCTCATCACAAATTACAGAAAGTGAGCCCTCTGTCTCCCTCCACGTCCCCTAAGAGCAATCATCTCATGTCCTGTAGATGGGTCACTCAGAAACAGATCATGTGAACCTTGAATTTCAACTAAATTATTTAATTAGCTCATACCCTGAAGAAACACAGCTTCCGATTAAATATGAATATCACTGCACGTGGACTTGATCGGCTAACTCATTTCCAGTGTCGAATAATAATTATTCTCGAATAATTTAGTGTCCAGAAAAAGGAACAGTATCAGACTGTCCCTCTCTCTAAACTTAATCGGTATTAAAGAATGTTCTGGGTTCAAAACAAGTTTACTTAGCCAAGAATATAAGTGTATCAGCTAGTACAAATAAATGTGATGCATGTTTACAGTAATGCACTTACAGTGATCAGTCTGTTGGGCAGGGCATTACCCTAGGATCACCATTAAAAAGACAGTTTCTACAGTGTTATCATAATTGTATTTTTCAAATTCTGGCATGGCTGGTGTTTAGACCTACCCATACTATATGTGTGTTTTTAGTGTTTAGATGATGTACTATCCCTACTGTAGATTTATACACAACATTCTAAAACTTTAATAATGATACTGTTCATCAATTCATCAATGTTAATATTTCATCAAATAAATGCACATTGATAAGCATAAGAGACTTCTTTCAAAATAACTTCTTAACCACCCCAATATTTTTTTTCTACAGAATAATTAATATTCCACTTTAATAAAAAACCTTTATTGTAAACATCTATTTTGTTTGTTTTTACGAACTGATGGACATAGTCTGTGCTAATTGTCACAGATACTCTCAAGCTTGACCTGTTTTGAACCCGGAACATCCCTTTAATTAGCCGGCAAAATTAACCACATTCTCATCCATCTCGAGTCTCATGCTACAGTGAGGCATCAGTGATTTGCCATTTTATGAGTTGCTCTTTCCACTCATAACAATGCTCTATTTCACAAGTTCATGGCTGTGAAGGTACAAAAACACACACGTACAAGCATCCGCCTCCCAATTCTGTGCAGAAGATTCTGTTTGTCAATAGTACAAAAAGTGCTAAACCTGCTACCTCAGACGGGTGCTGTGGCAGCGTGGTGGATATGGCCCTAAGTTCCTCTTTAGTTTGCCAGAAAATTACCCTGCTTTTATACTGAAAAATGCAGTACAGTTCAAAGGCGCCTGGAGTGTTGCGTGTGCCTGTCTGTGTAGGTCTGCACATCTATCTCTCTCTCTCGATATATATATCAATATATGTATATGTTATTCTATATATTCTATAATTATATATTTATGTATTTTTTGCTTGTCTTAGATCACCAGTCCAAAACTCTTCTGTCCAGAGGTGTGGAACACTGTCCAAGCCCCAGTAGATTGTCTCCACTATTCAAAGTATAAAGCTGATGCGTCCTCTGAGGGGAAAGTCTGTGAATTTGTCAGAGACACACACGTCAACTTGACGTCAGCATGTGTGTGTGGGTTTGCAGAGCCTACACTCTGAAAAAGTACAGCATGTGAGGATTTGTTATAGTTGTCCAGTATTGTGTGTGCACGTGTGTGTCAGACGGTCTCTTTCAAACAGAGGACTTCCACAGCATTGCTGGGACCCTGTGACACCCCTCCGATGAGGAACAGCATGTTGGGGGTCTGAATGGAGGCACAGGAGCAGCGAGGGCTGGGTAACGGGGCCACGGGTTCCCATCTCCTCTTCAGCTGGTTATAACTCTCCACTGATGCCAGCGGGGACGGCTGGTTACCTGACAGCACACAATACAACAGAACAAATCATCGTCACAATTCACAAACATATAAAAACACACAGATATGTACTGAAGTTCTCAATGTGTAACCAAGGCATAACGATTTGAATTTAACAATGGCTTACTTTATTATCAACCATAAAATATATTAAATGTTGCCTTCTCATTTAAAAGGGGATTAAACCATTTACCCTGGATATGAGGTAATCTATTTGCTAATGCAGAGATTTTCAGTGCTTGGGGGTCCATTCAAATGTTGAGTTTTTATTTTTTACAAAATGTATTTTTATGCCTATTAAAAATTAGTGCTGAATAAGTTAAATAAATGTTATTATTATTATTATATGATTACTATTAATAAATATTACATTTCCAAATTTGTTTTTTTTAAACATATTTGCAGATTGTTTGGATATATTAATATTTCATTCTGCTTACACAAATGATCAGAAATCATAAGATGTTATACATAAGATGAATTTTATACTACTCTGCTAAACATTTTTATATTACTCTATAGTAAATAGAAAAAAAGATAATGTCAACATTTAAAATAATATTTCCAGATAATATTTTTAAAATAAATATTCTATATATTTGTATAAATTAATTTATATATTATATACAGTGTCCTCCACTAATATGGGCACCCTTGGTAAATATGAGTAAAGGTGACTGTGAAAATAAATCTGCATTGTTGATCCTTTTGATCTTTCATTAAAAACACAAAAATCACAAAATTCTAACCTTTCATTGAAGTAAAACAAATGAAAGTGGGGGGAACATTTCATTATGAAATAAATGTTTTTATCCAATGCATGTTGGCTACAATTATTGGCACCTCTAGAAATTCTTAATATATCAGATGATCTCTAGAATGAGAATGTTCCTCCTCCAATATGACCTAAAATCAACCAGCAAGTAGCAAAGCATTATCCATGGCTGTGCTGCAAACTATTGGCTATTTAAAATAAGGGGAGGGGGTAATCCTCCCACACTTGCTGATTCAAGAAATATACAGGACAGAAAACTGCTCGTCCAGATGTCTCTCTCAATGTCATGTCAAAGCCTAAAGTAAGCATTTCCAAATTTAGTATAGCAATTTTCAGTGTGAACCGCCTATATGAGCTGCATTCACAGAAAGTAATGCACATTAGACAGATTATCCAGCCATTCAATCAACACAACACCCTCTCCACATTAGCATACAGCATACATTGCGGATGTTTCTCGCAGATGAAGCAGTTGCCACCTGGTGGGTTTTGGGACTAAAACAGGGTTGAACAGGTGGCGCCATGCAGATTTCTTCAAATTATGCAACTTCTACAGATTCTGTGGCTTATGCTTCAGGAAACTTTTCCTCTGATGTTGCAAAATAAATAAATAAAAAAGTTTACTTGGTAAATCCTGGCACTAACACTGCAGTCTCAGTGAACAGCGAACATTTACTCATTTGTCCCCATGGAGGGTCAGTTAGACTAGGCTGTTTTCACTTTTTTGAGCCCTAAATCATCACGCGGTACCTGACACTAAGTTTCCATGGTTACTCAAATTGAAGTGCAGATGATATGGACGGGCTGGTGCGGTGACTATTGTTATCATAATTTCCTGGCAGAACAAACACTTGGGTGAATCCGCTTGTGGTAATCAAAAATGTCACGTCAAGATGTGCTCTAGCACTCGCGTCGAAAGCTCCTGCATGTTGCTACACATCCTAAGGCGCTCTTATGTTCACACAAATACATATTTGTTAAGGCAGATTTTTAGCTGAAGCTGTTTTTGCAAAGGTTGGATTTATCTTTGCTGAATGATTTCACTTCCGAGACAGTTCTCATAGCAGTGGTTCCCAAACTGGGGTACGTGAGGTGACAGAGGGGGTACGCAAACAAAATGCTGAGTTTTGCCTTACATTTAATTCTACCTCACCTTAAAATAACATTAAGGGTGTGTTTACACTTGGCAGGTTGGGTTTAAAACGAACCCTGGTGCGATTGCTCTGTTAGTGTGGTTCATTTGACTAAGTGTGAATGCTGCCATCTGAACCCTGGAGCGCACCAAACAGCTGAAAAGATGGGTCTCGGTCCGCTTCCAAGCGAAATCTGGTATGGTTCGAATGAAATATGAACAACATGGACCAAAGACAAACCAAAAACGGGACATGATATTACTATGACTTTAAGTATGGTATCTTTTGGTTCAGTGATGGGATCAGGACTAAATTTTCTTTTGTTAGTCTGGACCGAATGAACCAAGTGAACCCGGATTACAAGTGTGAACACAAACCGAGAATATATTTCTAACAGGCAAAATGCCATAAAAGGTCAAATCCAAACAAATTACCTAAAATTTTCCGGTCAAAATGACATGCATATGCAGAGTATGCAAATCACACTGCTACATTACTGCCTTTCTCAACAATACCTTTGTAAAAGTGTGGATTGAGCACTTAAAGAACAAATACAGACCGTGCATATATACGGATCAATTTAAGACTCAAACTCTCTTCGATACAAAAACATACCCTGTGTAGGTTCTTGTTTTGATTTTAATGCTGATCATATATTATGCAAGCAAGAATGCAATTTTCCCTAATTATCCACACAATTGCAAATGTGACATCGATTTTATACAACAGTTCAACAAACAAAAGGGTAAAGGGTAAATGTTGGAGTCAATATAGTGTTCCTTACAACTTACCAAAGATCCAGAGATCCATGGATATTGACATGCAGCCAGAAATCTTGTTACCTGACATTTATATGTGCCTGATTTCGATGTCAGGGAAATACATAAAGCAAATTTGCTTGTGAACGCTTTATATACTAGGTCTAAATGCGGGCGATCACTTATATCAAATATATATATATAGTACATTACCCGCACATGCCAGGCAGCAATCATCATCACTCACCATGGTGTAGCCTATTGTCTTCATTGTGCACCTTTGTATTTAGTTCCTTTCTGTTCAGTCAGTATCTGTTCGTTCTACTTTGTCAGTAAAAGTAAGTGTGTGTGTGTGTGTGTGTGTGTGTGTGTGTGTGTGTGTGGTGTGTGTGTGTGTGTTTTATTTGCCGGTCTGGACCCGTTGGAGTTTATTATTATTAAAAGTTTGTATTGGAGCCTTTTTGCCTCTTCGTCGTCTTCTTAAATTCTTTGGTAACAAGCAGGCTCTTGATATTTCAGCTGAACAAATTTTACATATTGCTACTCTATTTGGGTCAAAACTGAAAATTAATTTTTCTTGCTATTTCGTCCAAATACTTTTGGTTGCTATTGTTGTTTATCACTAGCCTGGATGCCAGCCCGAATCCCGCCCACAACATTTTTTGGTAGGGAAGTTCGGTCTGGACTCGATCCATTGAGGAGTAATTATGAGCGGTTCAGAAATCGTCGGGCCAATCAAATTGTCAGGGCGGGCTTTATACGATGATGGACAGATGATCTGCAGTTACGTAATCATCACGTCATCAAACGTATTTCTTTCAAAAATGCTTTTCGTGTTTGCAAGTAATCCGCGAATCCTTAAATTCTTTTTGCAAAACCTGCAAAGATCGTTAACACTAATTTTTTTAATACTTTTTCCAGAGTGCGTGCAGTTGAGTTCTGTTGACAACTATGCGTCACTCAAAATACGTCACTTACTGCGTTGCTCTGATTGGTTGTAGGTCTATCCAACTGAGTGCAGAGTTTTTTTTTTCCTGGTTTGGTTAAGACACGACTCATAATCAAAGCCCTATAGAGCAGTATCAGACTCACATTCTGACTAGAATATGAGTATGACGAAGTCAGGCTAGTTTATCACTACAGTAAACATACAACATTTAGTTGTTGTTGTTGTTAAGTACAATGACAACATAAAAGCCATTTATAAAGCATAATCTGATTTGTTTGTTCATTATACTGTTCATGAACAGTTGTGAACAACACGATGCCATGCTTTCTCAAGCTACAACTGAAAGCAGCTGTCATTGTGGAAAGAGAGGACGGAAAACTGGAAACTGTGTCTCTGGTCATGTCTGTGGTGACACCTTGCTGAACCTCTCGGTTCACGAATGTAACCCTTGTTCCCTGAAGGAGGGAACGGAGACATAGTCGAAGTGTCGACCAGTCATCTTCAAGTACTATTGAAACGAGCCAATGGAATTGGCGTGTGTGATTTGCATCACACACTCCGCCCCCGCGGCGCAGGTATAAATACAGAAGTGGATGCACACACTAGTTGCTTTTTAGCCGAGCGTAACTTGGGAGTCAGCGGTGGTAGCGAAGATAGTGGCAACGGGACTACGTTACATACGTAACAGGGTTACATACGTAACCGGGACGTTCCTTTTTCCCTCACGTTCAACGTAGTTTTGGGATCCCAAAAAGGCCACTAGTGCTGCCAACTTCCAGTGCCAAGGGACGCTGCGGAACCACATCCTGCCCGAAGAGAGGTAACGTGGAGAATACACATATGGACTGGGCGGATGACCAGGCAGTACAACATATGGAATGTCACTGGGGTGGCTCCAGCCTATGACAGGGGGAGACTCAACCGGACAGACATGGCTCAGAGGGTAAAGAGGGGGCTCAGTCTCCTTGCTCCAATGGATTTGTATCCACTGCATCATGATGTGCGTCAATACAGAGGCAACAACATTTTGAGGTGGAGGAGACAGCCCTCACTCCAATCGATGTGCAGGAAAGAAGCACTGAATGATCTAACACCTTCGGGATAGTAACCAGAACCTCCGCGTCACGTTCTTTTTAGAACCAGACCTGGAACTCTCCAAGGTCTAAACGCGGGTGCCATCATGTCCCATCCTTGAGAATATACTCAGAGGAAGGAGTCAGGAAAGGCTGTCGAGAGAAGAGGTCGGGTTGGGCCAATAAGGGGCAACTAGCAAGTCCTGCTCTTTCCCAGTTGACTTGAGTACCCAACTGGCTATGAGCACTTGAAGGGTAGGACTTTGTACTGATAAATAAATATAATTATAAATATAAATATCACTAATTTTAGGAGCATATCTGCTCAACACCGAGGTGTGATGAATATCACTGAGCTTGGCGGAAGCCGAGCGAAAAGGAATCGCAAGCCAAATCTGATGGTATAGTTTGGGGCCATCAGAACTGGTTGGGAAGCATTTTTGGCTTCCACAAACCGGGCCAGGTGAGCACAGACATACCCAAGGTGGGGCAGCGAGGTGGAGGACAGGGACCCGGCCCGAATGCGGTCTGAGTGGGGTGCACAACACTTACCTGTCTCCACGAGACGGCCAGGGATGCGTGAGAGGGTGAATGACCGGGTCCTCGAAGCGCACCCAGCTGCCGTGCAGGCGGACAACAGGGGGCTGAGGAGTGCAAGGCTTTACAGGGTCGCACACCACTAGACTTGGCCTCTTGGAACCCAGGAACAGAGGAATTTGCTCTTTCTTTGAAGTGTGGGTACCGCTTGCTCCGCTTTTTTGGGAGCTAGTGGTGGAACAGACACACACACAAATGAAGACTTCACCCGGCCCTCACCCGGGGGGAGGGAGTGGATCAGTGAACAACTCTAAGAGCATCCTCCTCCATCCCTGAGCTCAGGAATGCTTTCGCTGTTGCTTGCCAACTGGCTTGGCAGCTCCTGGAGCGGGCTGGGCGTCCCTACTGCGACCGGCTCCATGCTGAGGCCTGGCTGGAGGCTGCTGCGGAGGCCCAGCGGGAGCGGAGGCAGGGGAATGCCCTCAGCGACGAGCAGGCGGAGGAACGGCAGCAGCGGGCTGCCTCCACCTATGAGCGCACGGTCTGGGCTATCCTTGTGCATGTCCATGAGTGCCCTGGCCTGATAGACCTGTAGCAGCATCATGACACACAAAGAGGAGGTGGCTTGCCCACAGGCTTTGTAAGCTCTGCCTGTCGTAATGGACGAGAACTCACAGGCCTTAGGGGGAGACGAGGATCCTCCGTCGAAAAGTCAGCGGCCGCCGGAGACAGGTGCACCTGTGTAGCGACAGACAAGGAATTCCGTCAAGGGTAGTGAGGGGGAAAAAGCTATTCAGGCAGTTTCTGGTAGAGAAAAATGCAGTTTACAACTTGGTAAGCTCACCATGCACTTCGGGAAAGAAAGGCATTGGGGCGGCGAACTGAGAAGCGCGGCCCACCCCGAGATACCAATCCTTGAACCGAGACCGAGCGGGACACGGTGGAGGATTCCACTTGAGCCCGGCAGCCCGTTTCAGAATTGCTGACAATTTTGGATCCGGCTCAGGCAACATTATACTCCCAGAGGGAGATAACGCAGCTGAGTCGTCATCTCCAGAGGCCAGCTTACCCTCCGATGTTGCTATCGACATCCTATCCTCTGGGGGAACCCCAAATGAAAACGGCTGATTGGTCCATTACAGAGGGACCAGCACGTTCAACAGGAAATTCCACCGGTTGTGGTGTGATGGAGGAGTGAAATAGTTACCGGGCGAGACATCCATCACTATCCTCCGATTGCCCATCCCACACGGCACCCGGGGGTGGGCATGGTAATGGGGACTCCAACTTCGCGGACGAAGGCGAGTCTCGATCTCAACACCGCGACAGTCATATTCCAGCAAGGGGAACATGAACCGTCCACATAAGCTGCTTCAGCGTGATGCAACAATTGTGACCATTAGAGAGGAAAAGGGAACGACCGCATCCAGAAACACACGGGTGGAATGACATCTTGAAAAAGACCAAACGCACACGTGTTGCTCTTTCAGGAAATAGGACCCATCACCAGTGCCGGAGCACACAGTGGAATGACCGTGGCAACACTGAACAGTGAACTGATACAGTGAAGCACTCACCTTTCTGCCCTCTAACCAGCCATCAACAAACACAAACATTTCGAAATTTGTTGCTGTTAAAACAGCAGTTGAGAGCTCAAAGCTCGCGATCACTGCTGCACTCACGCTGTAGAAACAACCAGCACTGGAAGAGTCTTCCAGAAGAACACAGACACACTCGCTCGTTGTAAACAACAGCACTCTTCAGAGACATCAAACGATCGGCTCCGAAGCAAAAGGCAACTAGTGCGTGCATCCATTTCCGCATTTATACTCGCAACGCGGGGGCGGAGTGTGTGATGCAAATCACGCATGCCAATTCTATTGGCTCGTTTCAATAGTACTCAAAGATGACTTGCTTCCTGGCGTGATCCCAATCAGTCAACACATCGACTACGTCAAACGTGAGCGACTGAAAGGGAACTCATAAGACACATGAGAGAACATTGAGCAACTGAGGCATTTTACGCAGTCATGCATGTAATGCATAAAACTGTCAATCATTCACTACACAGTGAATGGGAATAGAAGGAAGAGTGTGAAAAATGAGTCATCCCGAATGGCAAAAAGGACAGAATGAGAATTTTATAATTTCTGATTCTGATTTTGACCATTTTTGGCAATGTCACGTAATCATCCGAATATGACAAACCAAACAACTATAGCGTAAATCAATCCTAATTATCCTAATTACATTCTTTCACCCTGTAAATATGTTCATTCAATCATTTCTTTACACTAATACTACTGTAATGCCTAAACTAATGATCATATATGGGTATAACAGAGTACATTTGAATGAGGCAATAGATGATTGAGGAGCAAATCATCTGAAGAGCAATTTCCCAAACATCATCTCCAATATGGACCTAATAGCAGCCATTAATTCTGGAAAGACATGAGAAGCCACAAGGAATGAAGCATCTCTTGCAGTTATATCATTATATCTGTGTGTGTGTGTGTGGTGTATTTGTGTGTGTGTGCATGTGTGTGTGTGTGTGTGCGCGCACATAAGTCTGACTTTGTATAGCCTGAGTGTCCAACAACGGCAGTTTAAAAGAAGAACAAAGGAAAAAGAAGATGAAAAGTCTAAACCGCCACGGAAAGAGACAAAAATAGCTCAGAAACAGCACCAGATAAGAAAACGAACAGCAACAGCAGTGACTAAAAACAAAAGGGAGGAAAAGACACCTGCAACATGACATGAACACATGAAGGGGGGACGGGGTAGAAAGAGGTACAACAACTAAAAGAGGATAAATCAAGCAGGTGAAAAAGGAAGTAGTCAAATGTGAATGTTTTCACATTCTAATACACACGCACACAATCCTCCATCGGCTCCTGTGATGCCTGAAATTCCGTCTATTTCTAGACATAGAAAAATATTAAATAAAAATGTGCCATGTATAATCTGCAATGCTCTGCCCTAAATATCATTTTTTGGGAAGATGCAGAAATGTCTCGCCCACTCTTTGAGCTGACATTTATTGAAGAAATCTCTCTTTCTCCCTCTAGTAATGTAGCCACAGACAAACAGACTGGAAAGAAATAAGTATTTGAGACTGATATTCAGAGCCTGTTCACTGGAGCGTTAAGAGCCAAATGAACAAATCATTTCATTTAAAGACATGTCAGTCTAGGGAACAGGCTGTCATTGAGCGATTTCACATTTTCATTGATTCATAATGAAGCTAAGTGTGATTCTTTGACATTCTAATTAAAACTAAGTTCTGCTTATGAATGAAACAAACGGATAAGGGAATGTTGATCGAACTACACGCTAAAAAAAAATCAATGCAAATTACGCAGATTACTTTCTAAGAGAAGGTCGCAGAGTTCGTAAAGTTGTTCAGATGTGGCCTGTAATTGTTGTCGATGTACTGAGGTAGATTCGTGTTGCTAGGTGACATTTGTGCACAGTACTTACTCATGGCTGCACATAAAGACCTGACATAATTAATCCATTTGCTTGATATGGCATTTTATTAAGAGGCCATTTCTGCCGCAGGTTGTTCTGAAAAATGACAGTCCCTGCACTGCACTGTTTTGTTGATTTCTTTCCCAGTTTTCTAAGCTCAGTTGATCCTATTTGCATAATCTAGTCAACATTGGCAGTTTCTTACCGAGTCCGCCCGCAGCGATGACCCGTCCACCGAGACAGCCGGTTACAAAGTCCGCCCGCTTCTCTCTCATGCGACAGCCCCGCGTGGCCTTCAACCACACACCTGCACACAGGTGAAAACAACCACAAGACGATACAGGTCAGAAAGGAGGTCAAGATCACACAAGGGTTATTACTGTTCACTAAAACTAAAATCATGACAACATTTAATAAAATAAATTGAAATAAAATAATATTTTTTATTCCAAATAGTTGCCCAATGCAACATTTCTCATTTTAGTTTAGGTTTAAGTTGAGGTACTGAAGATAAACCTAAATAAACTAAAACTTTAGACATTAAAACAGAAAATAAATTTAAATACTATAGTACAAAACTTTATTAGTGTATTAATGATACTGGATCACTGCTGCTGCTATAACTACACCGCGGGGATCTAAAATGCAACTTTCTCCATTGACAACCATCTAAAAAAAGTTATATATATTTAATTTGTCAAATATGGTAAATTCTTTAAATAATTATTACTTAAAAAAACATTAACTCTTTCCCTGCCAGTATTTTTTTAAAGTTGCCATACAAGCATTTTTGATAATTTTCACAAAATGATCATGGCCCCAAGAATATTTTGTTGTATGAATATCTGAATATGCAATATAAAAAGAAAGAACAGACCTGCAGCTTTTAAAACCATCAGATTCAGAACGATCATCAAAACATAGATGAAATATATCGAGTCCATCAACACCCCCAAAGCTTCACAGTCCTGGGTCGACATTTCATTCTATAGTGTTAAGCAGTTTTGATTTATATGTGGTTTAATGTTGATGATCGCGTTATTTTACATATGCATCTGCTTACATATGATATTGCATGTTTCTGCTTCTTCTTTGCCTGATAAGGCCATTCAATACTCTTACAGAAGATGTGTCATAGCGCCACCTAATATATTTATTTATTTTATTATATTTCATTTAAATTATAATCAAGTATGTTATAGTTTTCGTTATTAAAACAAATATTTCATTCAATCAGCATTGTCAAAACATCATCATGGACCTTATAGCGGAAATGAAACCGAGGCTGTGAGGGATAGATATCTGTCTCTTCAGTGGGTTGTATTGTCATTTAAAGCATTTTTGGATTGTTCTGCTGACAAAACACAGCAAAATATATTTCCAAGAAATTTCAAGAGACAATTATAACATAATTACGACATAATTTCTGCCGACATTATGAGCTGTGGAAAATTACAAGTGATCTAGGCGCTTCATACAGCTTTTCATACATGTCATGGTATGAATAAGGTCTATTCCTGTGACTCCAGTCCAGAGCGATCAGTCACATGGCTTTCATGGCTTGGGTCATTTGCTCAAAAACTCATGGTTTCCATGCACACAGTTGGAAAATGGTGACTTTTCAGGGGGTGCTTTGCTAGCTGAACACCAGTTGTTAAGATCTCCCCAAGTATTATACCTCCTCGGAGTCTTCACAGATCAATATAAAACTCCAGCATATGTCACTGATTCACTCAAATTTAGCCAGATGGGCCATGTAGCTAGTGGGCATTTGTCAGCATGTGGGGACCGGCCACAGTTGACTATTAAAACCATAATGTACCAAAATGACTGCAATAAAACAAAACAAGCGGGCACTGAATGTCAGAGTCAGAGAGAGTTCAGACACACAAAGTCGATCTGCCCTGAACTATACAGACATCTTGAGGCACAGCTTTAGAGATGAACAAACAGCTGAGATGTCGTATCTCTCACTATTTCTGATGCCCTAACATGGCATGAACACGCAGTCTCCAAAAAAATCTCCCTGCATGACACCATCTGCCTGGGAGCAAATGTATGCCCTCACTTATCTCAGATGCTCCCATAAACATCGTTCTCACTCACTCTTTCAGAGGGCACTTTAAAATCTGTTCGCTCCATTTCCTTTCTTTGCTGTAACCTTCAGCCACCTGACATCTCTTTCAACTATTGGGATCTCTAAGCTCTTCAGCATCTTTCAATTCATCCCACACATTCTCCCTTCTGCCTGCCTCACATAAAGAAATGCAGCCTGTTTGAAAAATACTCTATAGGCCACTGTGTCCTCACCTACACACTCTGGACTAAATATCCCTCTTACTCAAAGTATCAGAATGATGTGCTGAGGATGGGAATTATTCAGCTGTAACCCAACCTTGTCCTGACTCTGAAATCTGAAAATAATATCTTCCAGTATTGTTTGACTGAGGATTTTACCACATTAATAAGGGTCATAAAAAAAAATATTTTCCCTGATATTCTGAGGCCAACAGAGTTGTACTTTAAAAACATTTCAATTCATTTCAATCATATTTCAAAACATCGTGAGTTTGTTCTGGTCTTCAGATTTGATTGGCTAATATGAGTGAATTTTAGTACTAATACACAGTCCACCAACACTGGGACTTTATGTATCACCCCGCAAATGTCTGTTTGTTCTAGAACAGAGTATATTTAGCTCTATGCTCAATTACAATATGCCTATAGATAATGATTATAATATTTGTGGCTTTAAAGCAATATATTGTATAGACGGTTTCATCGGACGCATGCGCGTAACCAGAGTTACGAGCTGGCCCGAAGTTAACTTCCGTATTTGTAATGTGGCGCCGACTACAAACGCAGTTAAACTTCATCGCAATGATCCAGGCGGAGTGAAAGCATCTGACCCGCCTCGATTTCCCCATAAACGACACAGGTATTTCCATCCGTGTGTGTTAGATTTTTTTTTACTTTTCCGGAATGAAAATAGTTATAGGCATCCAAGCTGCGATTTGCCTTGAACGCCTCCCCCTTGTGTAAGTACACATTAGTGTGTCACATTTAAGTTTGGCCAAGTAACGTCTGTTTTCTTCTATTAGTCCCAAATAATACTGACTAGACAAGTAAAACCGTCTATAGAGTGGTATAAATAAACGTGACGTGACTTGGCTGTGCCCAATTGCACTACTTTCTTTTCTGCTGTCATTTCTGCAGTGTTTATTTTGTTACTGAGAGGAAAGCGCAACACAAATTTCTCTCTCAGCAGCATGAGCTATTACTAAGAGTAGCTACTGTATACTGCTGCAAAGGTTCAACTTCTTTTTACCTCTAAGCAATGAACGAAAAAGAACTTCACTGTGAGTATATCACAAAACGAATCTTTGCTCAGTTTCTCCACGCGGGTATAAGGTTCGCAACTTCATTAAAACAACATTTGTGCTCCATAACCTTAGAGCCATTACTTATTTCACAGATTCTCGAACCATCATATGACAAAGGGCATTCTGGGTTGAGCGAGCGGCCCAAAGCGTAATCTTCAGAAAGGCGCTCTCCACTCTGGAGGAAATATTACCGCCCCCGCTCTGCTCACATGCACTGTTCCAGAAGGACTGTCAGTCTGAGCATTAGTGCTGGGGAGTTTAGAGACTTATTAGCATGTTAAATCTTTACGCTAGTAGGTGGCAAAAAGGGAATGTCTTTATGAGTGAGTCAGTGAATCATTTATTTAGGGATTCATTCAGACACATGATTCATTCACAACAGGCATTTAAACACACTGATTCATTACCCGGAGAACTAAACAAGTGACTGCATATGAGTAAGTCATTGAATCATTCAGTTAACTGTTTAGTTCAAACACACTAATTCATTCAGGAACAAAACTTCCACTGCTTGTCAAAAAGATGAATTTACATACCACTCCCTTTTTTTACGTCTTTTTGTACCGCACATTTCAAAGATGATCCCGTCAGTGAGGCACGCAAACATGATAGTCACGGAGCTCTTAGATAGTAGGTTTTTCTTTGACTGTTTGCGTTTAAAGGAGAACTCCGGCGCAAAATGAAATTTGGTCTAATTACACTTTGTTACCTAGTCAACTGTTATCTGAGATTTGTTTTCATGATTATCGAATGTAAATAGTTTAATCTCTAAAAACAGTTTAGCCTATAACACTAGTATAACGCTAGTATATGGGGCAAAGAGTAATGACAAATAAAAATCGCTAGTTAATACCACTAACAAGGCTCAAAATAGCCCAACACTAACACGGTAGCATAATCAGGGTCCCTACATACAAACCGAAGCATTGAGAACGTTGTAAGTGTACAAACAGTTTAATAAGAAGATATTTTATACATACAGTCAGCTTCGCGAAAACAGACAGGAGCCATCTTTGGAAAACAGTCTCGAGCAATCGAACCACGAACGCCGAGCCAAGTGCGCTGTTGAGATGTGAACGAGCCAGTTGTTGTGATAAGGTGGCTCGGCGTTCGTGGTTCGACTGCTCGAGACTGTTTTCCAAAGATGGCTCCTGTCTGTTTTCGCGAAGTTGACTGTATGTATAAAATATCTTCTTAATAAACTGTTTGTACACTTACAACGTTCTCAATGCTTCGGTTTGTATGTAGGGACCCTGATTATGCTACCGTGTTAGTGTTGGGCTATTTTGAGCCTTGTTAGTGGTATTAACTAGCGATTTTTATTTGTCATTACTCTTTGCCCCATATACTAGCGTTATACTAGTGTTATAGGCTAAACTGTTTTTAGAGATTAAACTATTTACATTCGATAATCATGAAAACAAATCTCAGATAACAGTTGACTAGGTAACAATGTGTAATTAGACCAAATTTCATTTTGCGCCGGAGTTCTCCTTTAAGTCTGTCTTTTTTGCGCTTGCGATCTAACATTACACTCGGACACACCGTATTTCTTGGCACACTCGTTTTACGCGTATTCAGAACAATACAGTACTAATAAAACATTTCTTCCTGCCAGCTGTCAAATAAAAAGTCAGAAAGAGCGAGAAAGACATTATTGTCTTGAATCGCCTCCTCTGATAATGAAGTTCTGCATTTAACCACCTTCTCTCTAACAAAAAAGATGTGCGGAGGAACACTGAGAAAGAGCGAAAGATCAAAGATATAGGAATAAGCTTTCTCAGCCTGTCTGTCTTTGCCACACACACACACACACACACACACACACACACACACACACACACACAGTAATCTCATTGTATGTGATTACAGCACATTGAAAGGAGAAGGAGAGAACAGTACAGAGAAGAAAAGATTTGGATGGAGGGAAGAAAAGAGAAACGGTTAAGCAGGAACAATTTCTACCTCCCGCTGTCCCTTCTGAAACCACGAGATAAATTGGTTGAAATTGCCGGTGACTCCACACTGACAGGAGTCTGAGTGTTTGTCTCTTTTTCTCAATGTGCATGAGACGTAAATGGAGCTGAATTAGGGTCAGAGTTCACAGATAACACTCTGAAACTCTACATCACACAGACACGCATATGAGTCACAGATCTGATGGTTAATGTAGCCATGTGTACAGCGATGATGGCTTGTCTCCATATAAGATCTCAGATCACATTTCATTCTCAGATTTATCTGTATTCATCTGAGTAAATTAGATGACAGGTGAAGGAAACATAACGTATTCCAGGCCATAGCTGTTCACATACAAAAGGTCAAATCTACAAATTTCCCTCCCAGCAAAGGGACTATTCACTATTACAGGAGCAAGTATGTTGTATAGCTATGAAAGAATCAAAAATGAATTTCAGATAATTTTATTTTGTTTTTAAAAAGTTTAAATAAATATATATTTCTATAAAAATATATATAGGAACACAAAAGATGATATTTTTGTCCATGTTTGTTTATACAGTGAAGATCAATGGTCCAAAACATCAAAACTTATATTATAAGATATAAAAAAAGTGTACCAAAAATCTTAAAAATATTTATTTTTGTGCAGATAAAATAATAAAAAGGACACTTAAAGGTGCAATATGTAAGAATTTTGCAGTAAAATATCCAAAAACCACTAGGCCATTGTTATATATTTTCTTTAGTTTGTTACTTATAATATCCCAAATATTTCCAACTATTTGTAAATTATGAGAAAATAGCGATTTAAACCAAGGAAACGGGGCGTGTCAGCAGCGGTGAGGGAGTCGCCAGTCAATGGCGTCATATCCGCGTTACCATCGGTTTCCGCCATGTTTTCCGCTCGTACTACCATAGTAACCATAGCGACAGACGTGGACAACTCTGGACGCTGTTGTTGTTTTATTTAAACATTATGGACCAAGCAGACTTTGAGTCAAAAAGAGGACTAAAATGAAGATCAACATTTTTCGAGATGTCGAGAGCTCCACGTCCGTGACTAACTTCGACTTGACAGAGACGCGAGTGTTGCATGTACTTTATTAGACAGGTGAGCAAATGTACATAAAACAAATCAATGTTATTTAGTTCAACATGATGAAATGTTAGAATATGATCTGTATGTTATTCTAATGTTGATCTAGCTTAGTCTCTATGATAGTGTAACTGTTAGAGCAAGTGAAACAGCGTTGCGTTACCGCAAGTTTCATTCATCTAATAAACTGACCTGTGTAAGTATTAATTCAGCACTTGCGTGTAGTTCGGTAGAATGAAATGTCCTTATTCCTTTATATCCGCGGGATTCGTGTTGCGTGTGGCGCTGGTAATCACGCCTTGCTTCATACCACAGTCATGTTAAAAACATCAATGTATTCACTCATCCATAAAATATCCATCAGCTTGACGACAAGATCCATAATTACTCTTAATGCTTTGCATCATCAATATACACCTTTGTTATTGTAAGAGGTTAGCGACCCCTGGTGGCGAAAGATACTACATATTGTATCTTTAAGTGTATTTATTGAGAGTACACCTTCATCATGACACACTTTTAAAATTTGATCTTTGTAATAAAGGCAAAGTTTTATTCTAAAGCACATTTCAAATAATTGTTTTAAAAATCTTTTTTTTATGTTTTGATCTTTTGACTGACATACTAAAGTTCCTGTACTTGTTTACAGTTTTAACAGTAGTGTGTTACATTTAAAGGCAATATATTTTTAATGTACAAAATTGCACAAATGTACAAATGTGTAATTACAAATATATTATTTAAATACATGACACAAGTTTCAATCTAAATGTCATTAAAGTAATATTTTAGTTTACCATAAATGCTTGTAAGTACACTTGGCAGTACACTTTAACCATTACATATAAAGATGCACATAAGTCCTACTTAACAGTTCCAAAAAAAACACTCTTAAATATAAAAATATACTGTACATGTAGGCTAAACTATAATACATTTTTATTTAATTGTAAATAACATGCAATTAAGTGTCCTGAAACATTGCATTAAGTTCTTCTTAATTCTTTTAAATCTACTTATTCTTTTAAAGTTCATTATTTCCATAAGTAGGCCAACTTCTTTTTTAAGTATGCTAAAGTATGTCTCCTTTTCATCATCTCTACAGTTCGCTGGAACCAAATCTGGTCTGCAGTCCACTAATTGGAGAGCACTTCCCTAGATAAACTTATGATGAAAATCTATTCTTATCTTACCATCATGTACTCTTCATTTCGAGAGCTGAAAATAAGAAAGGAGGAGTCATAGGGGAGAGCGGGGCACAACGTAACGCGGAGCTAGTTGTAACACACTTGTTTTAAATACTTCCATCAGTTCGTTCTTTATTGTCATTGTTATAAATAACATCAGAGAATCCTACAATATAAGTACAATAAAAAGTATACAAAAGTGCCAAAGTGCAATCCATTCGGTCTTATTCATACATGTGCATAATGCATACACACATGCTAGCATGATGAAACTTTGTGTATTTACTAGTTGCCCTATCAAGACATTTATTAAACCATAGCAAAAGTAAATTTCTTAAGTACATTTTTCATCTCTATTTTTTGTTTATTTAAAATTATATTGTTTTAATATATTATTTAACAGTTGATATAGTTGTTTAATGCTTCGCTAACTAGCAGAAAACTATGGGATGATTATAGTATCAAAATGATTAACACGTGCAAGCACACTTATCAATGAACTTGATACATGTTGCAGAAATGTTTTATCCATGCCTTTCAACTTGCGTGTGCAAAATTCAAAATTGAATGAATGTGAAGCAATTTGTACAAATAGAGACATTTTTGTGAATACAAATGTTTTCCTTTGTATTAGTGAATCATAATTTGCACATGCAACACAGAAGATGTGCATGTGTGGATCAGGTGACGCGCGTGCATTCATTGACGTCTTTTGTTTGCAGATCTCATTTGATTCATTTGGATTTTGAGACTTTCTTTTCGCGGTTTTTAAGCATTTCACAACCCACACACAAACAACTACAAATGAATAGGCCTGGTGCTAATTATTAATGTGTGCACAACTACCCATCTATTTGACAAATTCACAAATGTGCGTCACTACATTTAAACTAATACAATACAACTTGTGTGTGCAAAATCCAAAATCACATGAATGTGCAGCATTTTGTACAAATAGAGACATAGTTGTTAATACAAAACCTCGATTTTGTATTAATGTAGGCCAGAATTTGTGCATGCAACAAGTACGATGTGCATTTGTGGATCAGGTGACACGCGTGCATTCATTGACTCGTTTCTGAGTCGATCCTATTTGATTCATTTGGATTTTGAGACTTTCATTTCGCGGGTTTTGCCTTGCACGATCCACACACAGCTGTCTGCGAAAACCTGCTACCACTAGATGGCAGTATTCTGCTAAAACAGACAACGGCAGCATAATCAGGCGTTCTTCCGCATTTAAGACGCTTAATGAGAGTGATATTGAATCACCTAATTTAGTACACAATAATATAGGCCTACCCTATTAATAAAGCATACGTTATATAGGGAAACATTACATCAGATTATGAACAGCACCCATAGAAAACCATTATAAAACGCTTCACGTGCAATCGCGCGTTGCATGTTCAGGAAGGTGTATTGGTTACCGAGTTTAATATCACCGTCTTACTGCATTGACGTTAAGCTTTTTCTTTATAATATGCTCTATGGGAGGAAAACTATATAGCCTACAGACAAGGGACTACATGAACGTACGGCGTTTCAAGTTAATAAAAGTTTCCTTCATGTTAAAAAAAGGTGAAATTTCGCAGTTGCGTTCATATTATATGCTTATTTTTATCTGACTACACATTGTATACATAGTATACAAGCTTTGAAATTTGAAAATGTCTGTTTTTAAATATTAAAGACGATTTTCGCAGTAGGCCTACATTTGTTTTCCCTTGACCCTTAAGCCACTGTTATAGGCTATAGTCTTACTATATAGCACGATGAGTTTTAACAATATGCAACCATTGTATATCGACATGAAATATTAATTGAAAATCAACTGGCGTAGCGGGCCTGTAGCTGCATATTTCTACATGAGAACGCTAACTACCACAGCTCATGTCATGATGCACAAGGGAACGTCTGCCAATTCCATTAACTGCGTTAAAACCCCTGATCTACAGGTCCGTAGCCAGCCTATTGAAAGGGGGGGTTCTTTTTTTCAAAAAGTGGACCTTTTTGCAGTTTTTTTCCCCCTCCTTTTGTATTTAATTATGAGGTTCAAATACTTCATTTTGGTGACCTTTTATGCATCAATTTGTGCTGGATTAATTTATCTGCTGGTTAACGAGCACGCTTTTTGATGCACCTAAAATATTTTATTATTATAATTACGCTATATTTCTTTGGCTGTAGCCTATATATTTATAACTCCTCCCCCAGGTGAGAAGGATATTACCCCTCTAAGGGGTCCGGGGGCATGCTCCCCCGTGAGAAAATTTTAAATATTACATATTTTAAAGCATCAATCTGAAGCATTTTGAGATGCATTTTTTGTCATTTATCTATACAATAGTTTATTGAGCCTTTTCTTTTAACAGTTTTAAATTTCAGTTACTGTGCACGTGAAGAATGATGCTCTCCTGTGTTGTGATCTAACAGACACACGGTAGAAAGGAACATGGTTAAGATACAGCAATACAGTCCAGCAATATAGTCATTTTATGCGAAACCATAGACCTTTATCTACAGATCAAGTATAATAATATTAACATTGAATCATCTTGGAGAGAGTTTCATCATGTTGACTGTCATACCCGAACGCGACGCGCTGTTTGATGCTGAATGGAGAATGACAGACAGCCGCAGCGGAGGGAAAAGTTTACGTGAACTTGAATTTAATGACTTAAAAATTAATTTGATTGTTTTTGTCGATTGATTTCATAAATCAGATTTATTACTTGACCTAAACTACGAGTAAGATCATTCCCCTTAATGGAATCGATTCCAACCTTTGCATTTTGAACCTTTGTGAATCTACTCTCAGATTCTTTATGGAATCGATCCTCAGCCCTATCATTCAGAGGCGATGCTTCTTCACCGTTGCTTTGAAAAGTGTATTGCGAGAACTCTCTCTGAACTGCACGCGCGGGCGGCACACACACGTCCAGCTACAATAATCATATTAATTTGAAACAGCAACCCAGAATATTTGTTAGAAGCATTGATTAAAACAACGATGACAATATTCACATGAAAAAAAAAAAACGACAAAATTCTGGACCTTTGGCAGTGAGGAGGGGGGTTCGTTCGAACCACCCGACCCCCCCCCTGCCTACGGGCTTGTCTATATAATGTCATTCTAGATAGATCAGTGGTTAAAACGTATAATTTGTTTTAATTCAAATTACTTTTAAAATTTAATAACAGACATTTTCAAATTCCAAAGCTCGTAGAAGGTTTCTGTAAGACTGACTTACAAGTACAATTTGGACAATATTTCCCTTCATGTAGCCTGTATTCTGCAGAAAAATACTGTAATTCACCAAAAGGGTTTTTTTTATGTTCAAAATGGTTGTAGTATGTTGCTAGTGACTAGACTGGCTTACTACAGGTGAAATTGTCCCAATACCTCCCTTCATGTAGCCTATTTACAGTAAACAATTATTATTTTATATAGAAATTACTGTAATTAACCACACGGGTTTTTGGTGACTTACTACAGGTGAATAATGTAAAATTTCACCTGATTTATCACTACGTACTACAACCTTTGGAACATGAATAGAAAAACAATTTACAGTAATTTAAAAAATTGTAGGCTAAGTCAGTCTGCCCACTAGACTTCCAAGCAAGGTTATAATATAATGTTTATATTATAATATAATGTAATGTATGTATATGTATAATATAATAAGATGTTCATTTGAATGAATGACTGGACGTTTATATTTTTTTGACTATGAGTGGAATTTGCAGAGGGTCCCTTTATAAAATGTGGCGAATGTCAAACCTAAAACTTACTTCACTGCGCTCTCGGACCGGTTGCTCTCCCATTAAACGCAACTGCAGAATTTCATGTTAAGCCTTTTCTTTTTAACAGGCTCGGGAAGGAAAATTGTATTAACTTGAAACGCTGTGCGTTGCGTTCATGTAGTCTCTTGTCTGTAGGCTAGCTATATAGTTTTCCTCCCATAGAGCATATTATAAAGAAAAAGCTTAACGTCAATGCAGTAAGACGGTGATATTTAAACTCAGTAACCAATACTCCTGAACATGCAACGCGCGATTGCACGTGAAGCGTTTTATAATGGTTTTCTATGGGTGCTGCTGTTCATAATCTGATGTAATGTTTGCCTCTACAAAGTATGCTTTATTAATAGGGTAGGCCTATATTATTGTGTACTAAATTAGGTGATTCAATATCACTCTCATTAAGCGTCTTAAATGCGGAAGAACGCCTGATTATGCTGCCGTTGTCTGTTTTAGCAGAATACTGCCATCTAGTGGTAGCAGGTTTTCTCAGACAGCTGTGTGTGGATCGTGCAAGGCAAAACCCGCGAAATGAAAGTCTCAAAATCCAAATGAATCAAATAGGATCGACTCAGAAACGAGTCAATGAATGCACGCGTGCCACCTGATCCACAAATGCACATCGTACTTGTTGCATGCACAAATTCTGGCCTACATTAATACAAAATCAAGGTTTTGTATTAACAACTATGTCTCTATTTGTACAAAATGCTGCACATTCATGTGATTTTGGATTTTGCACACACAAGTTGTATTGTGTTAGTTTAAATGTAGTGACGCACATTTGTGAATTTGTCAAATAGATGGGTAGTTGTGCACACATTAATAATTAGCACCAGGCCTATTCATTTGTAGTTGTTTGTGTGTGGGTTGTGAAATGCTTAAAAACCGCGAAAAGAAAGTCTCAAAATCCAAATGAATCAAATGAGATCTGCAAACAAAAGACGTCAATGAATGCACGCGCGTCACCTGATCCACACATGCACATCTTCTGTGTTGCATGTGCAAATTATGATTCACTAATACAAAGGAAAACATTTGTATTCACAAAAATGTCTCTATTTGTACAAATTGCTTCACATTCATTCAATTTTGAATTTTGCACACGCAAGTTGAAAGGCATGAATAAAACATTTCTGCAACATGTATCAAGTTCATTGATAAGTGTGCTTGCACGTGTTAATCATTTTGATACTATAATCATCCCATACAAAACACTTGCAGGGTTTAAACCCCAGTTGTGCAGGTGGGGCATGTTGTCTATTAGAAATATGCTATTCTATTCTCGCTCTCCCCTACATCATAGCAAAGTCTAAAAAGCACTGGACATTCCCTTTGAACTGCTGCTTTAGATTACCTGTCTGCCTATGTGTCTGTCTGTCTGTCTGTCGACCTGTCGCTTGCTATTGAACCAGACATGCACACAGCTGCGCTTCTCTCTGTAGCTAAAGAGCAGGAGGTGTTGCATGATTGACAGTTCTGCAGGTTCAGAACAACGACCCAGCTGGAGATGAGCCCCAGAGTTTATTTAAAGCTCACAAATCAATAATTTCTTCTCTTTCTATTACACTCACATATGCGCACACCTCGTTCTGATCTACACTCAGGATCACTACACACTACAATTTTTATGAGTGTTTTCAATTGACAGATGTCTCTCTATCTGTGTCTGTCTACATATTTTCTTCCTTTATTTTAGTCATGACTTTAAGTCCCTTTCAAGTCAGTTCACTCGGCGGCCAATTTGCAACACCTGGGCAGCTCTTTTCCTGGCATGCAAAACAGTTTCTACTTATCAAAATCTAATAAACTGCTTGCTAACTGCATTTAAAAAATATTACAAACCAGCAATAATTTGTACACAAACTGTCTAAAAAGTGTTGTGTTTTAAAGATCAAATAGAGTTAAAACAGTGTTTATCAGGGCTGGGTTTCCCCAAAGCATCATAAGCCTAAGAAGTTCGAAAAAACGATCGTACGACTGATCTTAATATTATGGTCTGTTTCCCAAAAGTATCGTAACTTAAGTAGCACTTGAAAATCTTCATAGAACTACGAGTGCTCTGGAGTAATCGTTAATCCCCAAGTGCATCGTAAGAAGACTTATGAGGTCACCTGCAGGACAACCACAGATTACACTTTTTATCTAGATTTAACAGATTACACTGCAACGTGAGTATAATAAGGTTTTGATTGTACTTCATTGTACACTTTATTGTACTCGTGTTTTGTTTAAATTAATTTATAAATGAAATAATTAAAAAGGGAAGAAAAAAAAATAGAAATACACATCTACACTCACCCAAAGGATTATTAGGAACACCATACTAATACTGTGTTTGACCCCCTTTCGCCTTCAGAACTGCCTTAATTCTACATGGCATTGATACAACAAGGTGCTGAAAGCATTCTTTAGAAATGTTGGCCCATATTGATAGGATAGCATCTTGCAGTTGATGGAGATTTGTGAGATGCACATCCAGGGCACGAAGCTCCCGTTCCACCACATCCCAAAGATGCTCTATTGGGTTGAGATCTGGTGACTCTGGGGGCCATTTTAGTACAGTGAACTTATTGTCATGTTCAAGAAACCAATTTGAAATGATTCGAGCTTTGTGACATGGTGCATTATCCTGCTGGAAGTAGCCATCAGAGGATGGGTACATGATGGCCATAAAGGGATGGACATGGTCAGAAACAATGCTCAGGTAGGCATTTAAACAATGCCCAATTGACACTAAGGGGCCTAAAGTGTAGGGATGTGACGGTGAGGATTTTTTGACACCGGTTAATCGACGTGTAACAACACTGGTAATACCGGTATCACCAGCGGGGGCTTTTAAATCGCTAATTTAAAGGCAAATGTAAAATGCGCGCGTTTGCACGGGCATGCATAATGGTGGTCGTACGGAGCAACACTGTCTTGTTAAGGGGGTCGCACACCGGACGCGCAGCTCAGCGCCGCGTCGCGCAGTGCCATGTCTTTTAAATTCGAACACATTATTCTCTATGAGAGTACACACACCGGCGGCGCCTGTCCGAGGCGCCCAGCAACGACTCAGGACCGTGTTCAAAATCCTGCCGCGCCACAGGGCGCCCTTTACATAGTTTTATATTAAATTTACATTTATGTTTCTCAAATCGTAGTTAATGTATATACGGACTTCACCCTGTGCTGCAATATACATTTAGTTTTATATTTATTTACAGAAATCAGAAAATTGCTGATGTTATCGGATTTTCAGGTGAGAGTTGTCCTAGACGTGGCGCGGCGCGGCGCTGAGCTGCGCGTCCGGTGTGCGACCCCCTTTATTGTGCGCTGACCGCTAATTTGAAAACGAAACTATATATTTTTTTTACATCGTTTATAAAAAGCTGGTGCAGCAGTGTGCAGTGCACTTCACTTTCACTTCTACATTAGCGTCAATTCATCCTTCGCAGGGAGTTTGATGCGATCTGACAAATCAAAATCCACCATTTTTGTCCGACAAAGCAGTCAGGAGAGTAGTAGTTTAGTAGTCTAGATTAGCAGATTAACGTCGGTGGATTTGAACTTGTCTTTAACTGAGGCAATGCAATCTCTCACGACACATTAGAGCCACAAAACGGTAGGCCTATTTATTGTTTAATTTTCTTCGAATTGACCAAATTTGAAAGTTGAGACTTTGTTTCATATTAAATATTACCTGCTCGGTCCTGTCTGTCAGCACGTTGTCAGTGTCCTTATAGGCTACGTGAGTTGCCTGTAAAAAATTAAACGAACAACCTCGATCCATCATTAACGCCATATAGGTCGCTGAATTTTACTGCGCTTCATGAAGAGTTTTTCTTTTGCGTGAAGAAGCCGTTCGCCGGAGATGTGTTAAAGATAGCAGTGCATTCATGATTATTAGGCTACCGATATAATAATCCTCCTGGCTCCGGGTCTGAATGAGTCATTTACTCTCTTACCTTTGTTCTTGGATTAACTTTAATGACACTTTAAGACCAGCCGCTGCTGACAGAAATGCGATCGACACGCATCCCATTTTCTCACAAAATCTCTACGTTAATTTAAGACTTTATTTAAATCATTTAAGACTGCTCTTATGAGGACACTCGACAAAACTGACATTTTGGCATAATTTGTGTGTGTTATGGTTTGTTCAAGCCCGAAAGAGAACTCTATACTGACGCGCGTCTTTTCTGTGGGTCGCGCGCGTGTGTGTGTAGGCAGGACAGCGAGGTCTCTTTAGTCTTGTCGCGCTTAATATCATTCACATTAATAAGAGAGTGATCATAGAACGGTAGTCAACGGGTGACAGAAAAAAACGGATACTGCGTAATTGCGTTAAATATATAAATATATGCCTATATATATATTTTTTTTTTATTTTGCAGTGTCGCGGTGGACAAGTGATGAAACCGGTGCTGCGCCTGAACACCATGTAACACCGGTAACACCGACTACCGTAGCAAGCCTACTTAAGTGTGCCAAGAAAACATCCCCACACCATTACACCACTACCACCAGCCTGCACAGTGGTAACAAGGCATGATGGATCCATGTTCTCATTCTGTTTACGGCAAATTCTGACTCTACCATCTGAATGTCTCAACAGAAATCGAGACTCATCAGACCAGGCAACATTTTTCCAGTCTTCAACTGTCCAATTTTGGTTAGCTCTTGCAAATTGTAGCCTCTTTTTCCTATTTGTAGTGGAGATGAGTGGTACCCGGTGGGGTCTTCTGCTGTTTTAGCCCATCCGCCTCAAGGTTGTGCGTGATGTGGTTTCACAAATGCTTTGCTGCATACCTCGGTTGTAACGAGTGGTTATTTCAGTCAAAGTTGCTCTTCTATCAGCTTGAATCAGTCGGCCCATTCTCCTCTGACCTCTAGCATCAACAAGGCATTTTTAATTTTTTTAAACGGAACTATAAAGACTCAAAGTTGTCATAATTATATATATGTTTATCATAAATGTGACTAACAATTTAGTCTAAACTAAAGAATATTAAAAAAAATATTTGGTTAAATTTGTAATTCATTTTAAGTCATTATGCGTGCCTTTGTGAATAATTATTCATCTTCGGACAACCCCCTTAGTGCTGACATTGTTTTTTTTTACGGTACAGTTTATCAAAATACAGTAACATACATATATATCAAATCAAGCACAATGGAATGAAAGTGGCATTTTGATCTCTACAATGAATCCACACCCAGGTGAATCTCTGATAGTCTCCTGCACACTCTGGGGACTGTGGGATTGATTAGAGCAGATCGATGGGCTAATCCACGAGAGCTGTGCACTATATCAGTCAGCGTGATGCTGCAGAGGAGCACGTGTGGAGTTTGTGTTATCAGAGCCGCCGGTTCAGACGGTCCTTGTGTGGCATGAAAGGAGAGTTGAAAATAAGAAGAAATGACAGAAGTGTATTAGGAGGGAATGTGTAAGGTCAGCCTTAGAAGAGAGGAGGAGTGAAAGATGTGAAAGATGTGACAGCAGGACATCAATGACAAGGACTCGCACAGTGGAAAAACTGTTTCGATCATACCTTAAAAAAAGGAGAAAGTTTGTATTAAATCCTGCGTTGGTGGTGCACACAAGCCATTTTTGCACGCTGTTACTGTGAATAAAGATGATGGATCCAGTATTGTTGCTAACGCCACAGTCATTCATGTACGAAAAGCCCAGAGAACACAAGCTGACAATAGCAGCAGTCACGCCTAATGAATGAACACACTGCCTGTACCGCACAGCACACAGAGGCTGAGGTAATGAGTCTGTGCACAGAATGAATGTGAGAGGTTGTGTGCTTTTATATCTACAAAAACATCCACTGAAGATTTCATTTTGTGAAGCTAAACCAACCATACCAATCTCACTTTTATTAAAGGGATCATATTGTAGTTTCCCCCACAGAGGTCCGCTTATAAAAAATAAAAGAAAATCAATTTCTAAGTTGCAATTTTATTTTATTCAGACTATATTTACAAGCAGGTGCTAGGTGGGCAATATTAACCAGGAAAAACTTGACCTCTTTGATTTTCTCTTTTTTTTCTTCAAGTGATGTTTAAAATTTTGGGTAACACTTTACAATAAGGTTCGTTAGTTAACATTAGTTAACTACATTAGGTAACATGAACTAATAATGAACTACACTTATACAGCATTTATTAATCTTTGTTCATGTTAATTTCAACATTTACTAATACTTTATTAAAATCTTGTTAACATTAGTTCATGCTCTGTGAACTAACATGAACAAACAATGAATAGCTCTATTTCTATTAACTAACGTTAACAAAGATTAACAAATACAGTAACAAATGTATTGCTCATGGTTAATTAATGTTAGTTAATGCATTAACTAATGAACCTTATTGTAAAGTGTTACCAAATTTGGTAATAATTTACTCACCCTCTAGTTTCTTTCTTATGTGGAACTCAAAAGAAGGTTTAATGAGAAATGTTTTTTTATTTGTTGTCCATACAATCAATGGGCACCTAACCTGAGAGAGAGAATTTTGTGTGAATTTTTATAGAACTAGAACACACACACACACACACACACACACACACACACACACACACACACACACACACACACACACACACACACACACACACACACACACACACACACACACACACACACACACACACACACACACACACACACACACACACACACACACACACACACACACACACACACACACACACACACACACACACACACACACACACACACACACACACACACACACACAACACAACTAAACTGCAATAGAGAGCATTTTATTGTAATGCAAATAAGATCAATAATTCCAGCATGAATCTAAAAATGTTCACACATAAATGAAGCCTGCACAAAAGCAATGTGGAATGCCACACAAACACCACACAGGTGTGTTTACTTTTGTTCCTATCCGCCTATAGCTGTTTTTTTGTTTTTATTTACTTTTTAAAAATTAGTTTCTTATTCTAAAGTTAATAATTTTATACATTTCAATTATTGAAATAATATGTAATTGTAACCAAGTCTTTTCTTTTAGTGGCAACTTATTATTGTTATTACTATTTAATAACTTATTATTCCAACATTATTGCAAATTATTATTGCACATTTATTAAAATGTATATTTTTTGTACAATCTCTCTCTACATGTTTGAGGTCACAGACCCCAAAGACCAGAAGTCTAAACGGGAAACGAGGACCATTTGAGGGTTAAAATTTGTGTGCCTCAGAAAAAAGAAAAGACTGGAACGACATGAGAGTGATTAAATGATGACAGAATATACATTTTAGGGATAACTTCCTAAAGATCCAGTAAAAGCCTCTTTGCAAAGCTTGTTTTATTCCCACTTATTTTTATGCACATGTTGGTATATCACAAATTAAAAACACTGCATGGAAAGGCCAAGATGCATAAATTAAAAAAATTTACATAAAAAGAACTTATGGGCTCAAATGAGGCGCAACATTTTTTTTTGTCTGATAAGAAATAGTGCATAAAACGAATATATATCCTTTGATGTGGAGCAAAAAAACTTGTGACTGCCTCAGTGGATGTAATTGGATAACTTGGCTAACCAGCAGACCGCATCTCAAATGTTGGTTTGATCGTTCTGAAATGTCTGAGCCAAAGTCTGTCATCAGAATGATTGGGTATAATGACCTCCCAGAAGTGTCTCACATGATTCCGTTTCCAAAACACCAGGCATCCGAACGCAAGATAACATGACAGCTTTTATTGCGTTTTGTCTGTGCACTCTGAGACGCAAGTCATTTATGATGTAGTGAAAAAAAGCCACAGTAGCTTCCCCGATTGCAGTGACTTCCATTTTTAATACAGATATTTTGCACAAATTTCCCAGGAAGTGACTATTTTGTTCTCTTGAACACATGGGATGGAAACATTGCTTTATTCAGAAGTCATAGCTAGTGTCACAAGATTACAGAACAACCCGGGCCGACTTGTGCTGTACAAACTGTTTTCTTATAAAATCTTATAAAAATATAAAAAAAAAGTTAAATTAAAAAAATTAATAAAATAAATTTCAGCTGCTCATTTCCGTGTCACTTTATTTTAATGTGATGTAGTTACGTTACTACAAATTATGCATAATTTCATGTTATTACTTTAAACCAAACCCTAACCATAATACAGTAAGTACATGTAGTTAATTAATATACTTAAAGTACAATGTAACCTTGAAATAAACTGTAACCCTAATCAGTGTAGCAAATTAGCTCTAAGAAATATTAATAATCAATCATTACTCATTATAATTGATTATGAATGTTTGGATCAGTTAATCAGATTAACTTGATGTAGCTACAATAACATTACAACCAATTAGTCAGTTCATCCTGTCATGTGAATCCTCAATATTAGTTACTAATTGATTATTAGAAATGTACATTTCCGGGGTATGGAAAATGTTAAAAATTACTTTAAATTTAAATTACTTTACAGTACTACTAAGAGCAAGTAGTCAAAATCGATATGATTAGTGACTCCAGTATATGAGCTTGAGACACCGACAATTTTACGCGTGACATGAACAAGAGTTTATTAACTAGACTAAACATTGAAACGTACTCGGTTACTAACGTAACCTCGGTTCTCTCTAGAGAGGGAACGAGTACTGCGTAATATCTTACGCTATGGGGAAAACTCTTTTCCACGAGATATTGAAGCCAAAAATTATCCTTAATTTTTTACTAATGTAAAACGCTTTGCAGCAGCAAGCAGACCTAGGCGAGACAGCTCGCGCGCCTATTGGCTGCTCTGCGGCAATAGCAGCAGCCTACCGAGAGAGGCTCTGCGTGACGTCACGACGAATGGGGGCCTTTCGCGCCCATATCGTCACGTCCCGCCAGAAAGGGCGTGGTCTCGCCCTATATCTAGGCTCGATAGCTGCTCTTACGTCGGTTTTCATCGCCGAAGCGAACCAGAGCGTATTCCAAGCACGGCAAGATACGCAGTACTCGTTCCCTCTCTAGAGAGAACCGAGGTTACGTAAGTAACCGAGTACGTTCTCTTACGAGAGTATCTCTCGTACTGCGTAATATCTTACGCTATGGGGAACACAATGCAACACGCCGTGCTGGTAGGGATCCAACACCAAAGTCCCAGGGGCCGAAGCCCGGGGCGCATATAGTGCATAATCACCATAAACTCACAGAGAGTGAGGGAAGAGAGGCTAGAAGCATCATTCCCTGTAAATAGCCTCCGAAAGGAGCCAATCGTATGACAATAACCATACCGTCAGGGTGAACATTCAGCCTGAACTGGGTGGCCACAAGTGTGTCAACTTTTAAATGAGCTGCTGTACCGGTCAGTGAGCAATACGCAGGTCAAACTCAGTATCCGAGCCGCACAGCGGGCAGATAGCACTGAATTTTATACCGCCAAAAGCTTAGCTTGTAAGGCGGGGACCTCCAGATTATAGTATTTTATAAATGTAGACGGCGAGGCCCAGCCCGCGGCCATACAAATATCTTGCAGGGTAACCCCGCTAGACCATGCCCACGAGGAGGCCATGCCTCTCGTGGAGTGCGCTCTAACACCCAAAGGGCACTGTAGGCCCTTAGAAGTGTAAGCCAGCGCTATGGCACCAACTATCCATCTGGATAGGCTCTGTTTCGACGCGGCAAGTCCCTTAGTACGGCCACCAAACGAAATGAAAAGCTGCTCAGTCTGTCTGAAACCAGACGAGCGGGACACATAAGCCCTTAGTGCCCTGACAGGGCAAAGGAGACTCGCGTCCTTCTCCTCATTGAGAACCGGAAGGGCAGACAGGGAAATCACCTGGGCCCTGAACGTGTGTGTTGAGGGATTTCGGCACGTAACCGTGCTTTGGTTTGAGTATGACCTTTGAGTCGTTAGGTCCAAACTCCATGCATGACGCGCTTACTGAGAGCGCTTGCAAGTCCCCTACGCGCTTCACTGAAGCGAGAGCCATAAGAAACGCTGTCTTGAAAGACAAGTGTTTCATGTCTGACGACTGGATTGGCTCGAATAGGGCGCCTTTCATGGCCTCCAGGACCGTGGAAAGGTCCCATGTCGGGACTGAAGGGGGCCTGGGAGGGTTTAGCCTCCGAGCTCCTCTAAGGAAACGCACGACTAAGTCGCTCTTTCCTAGTGACTGGCCAGACACCGGTTTTGCAAACGTTGCTATGGCCGCCACGTATACTTTGAGCGTGGAAGGGGACCTGCCCTTATCCAGTAGCTCCTGAAGGAAGGAAAGCACTTCCGTAACCCCGCAGTCTACAGGTGAAAAGCCCTGCGCTTGACACCAAGCAGAGAACACAGACCACTTCGAGGAGTAGAGCAGTCTGGTAGACGGGGCTCTAGCCTGCGCGATCGTGTTTAACACTCCCTCTGGGAGGTCAGCGGGTACCCGTTGATGGCCCATGCGTGCAGGGACCACAGATCCGGGCGAGGATGCCAAATCGAGCCTTCCGCCTGAGAGAGGAGGTCTCTCCTCAGCGGTAAAGGCCATGGAGCAGCGCTGGTCAGCTGCATCAGGACAGGGAACCACGACTGGTTTGTCCAGAGCGGAGCTATGAGTAGCACTGGGCATCCCTCCCTCCTGATTCGCTCCAACACCTGAGGCAGGAGTGAGACAGGGGGAAAAGCATAAAGGGGGCGGCGGGGCCAAACATGGGCCAGCGCGTCCCGGCTTTTCGAGAAGAATCTCGGGCAGTGAGCGTTTTCTTGGGACGCGAACAGGTCCACCTGCGCTTTGCCAAACGTTTCCCACAGCAGCTGGATCGTCTGCGGGTGCAGAGACCATTCTCCTGCTGGAAAGTTGTTTCTGGACAGCCTGTCTGGTCCCACATTTAGGTGACCAGGCACATGCGCCGCTCTCAGCGAGAGCAGGTTGTGCTGAGCCCAGACCAGGAGGCGTTCCGTCAGCCTGTAAAGGTTTCGGGACCTGACGCCGCCCTGGCGATTTATGTATGCCACCACTGACATGTTGTCCGACCGGACCAATACGTGGTGGCCTGTTATCTGGGGACAGAAGCGCCTTAGCGCTTTGTCGACTGCTATTAATTCCAAGCAGTTTATGTGGAGGAGCTTCTCCCGCACTGACCACAGGCCAGCCAGCGGTCTGCCCTCGAGCAGCGCTCCCCACCCCGAAGTGGAGGCGTCCGTAGACACCACCTTCACACTTGAGGGGATCCCCAGACTCACACCTGACTGATACCAGTCGGTTGCTTTCCACGGTTTCAGAGCCGAAATGCACTGAAGGTCGACCCTGAGGCGAAACAGACCTGCGGTCCATGCCCTGGGGGGAACTCGTGCTTTTAGCCATAGCTGCAGTGGGCGCATGCGGAGCAGGCCCAACTGGAGTACAGAGGCTGCTGAGGCCATGAGACCCAGCATTTTCTGAAACCTTCTGAGCGGGACTATAGAGCCGTGGCGGAAGGATTTCGCGACGTGCTGAATATTCAATCCGCGCTCTGGTGACAGGCGTGCCGTCATGGATAGCGAGTCTAACACTGTTCCCAGAAAGGAAATCCTCCGACTGGGGAGCAGTGAGCTTTTCGCCCAATTGACTGTAAGGCCCAGCTCCTCGAGGTGCTCGAGTAATGCGGCCCTGTGTTCTAAGAGCTCCGTTCGTGAACGAGCTAGAATCAGCCAATCGTCCAAGTAGTTCAAAACTCGCATGCCCCGAAGTCTCAGGGGGGCGAGGGCCGCGTCCATGCACTTCGTGAACGTACGGGGTGCTAGGGACAGGCCGAACGGCAGGACTGTGTATTGATACGCCTGGCCCTCGAAGGCGAATCTCAAGAATCGCCTGTGATGGGACGCTATTTGTATTTGAAAATAGGCGTCTTTCAGATCTATTGACATGAACCAGTCTCCTTGGCGCACTTGCGCGAGGATTTTCCTGGTCGTAAGCATTCTGAACTGGCGCTTCACAAGCGTTCTGTTCAGCAGTCGCAGATCTAGAATGGGTCTGAGCCCACCATCTTTTTTCGGTACCAGAAAATATCTGCTGTATAAGCCCCCTTCGCCCTGAGATAGAGGTTCTATAGCCCCTTTTCTCAGTAGTTTCGCTATCTCGGCTCGAAGTAGATGAAACACTTCGCTTTACACCGTAGTTTCGACTCGCGCCGTATAACGGCGGGGGCGTCGAGCGAACTGTAGCGATCAGCCTCTCGTTATAGTGTTCAACACCCATTCTGATACCCCGGGAAGCCTTGACCACGCATCTGCGTGAATAGCTAGGGGTAGAATGAAATCTGGGCTCTGGCCGCGGCAGGACGGCGGCTCGAGAGCCCCTGTGTACTGGGAACACAACACCGTGTTTACAGCGTTCGAGGCGGGGGGCGCGCTGATCACAGCGGGCAGCCTGGCCGCGCTCAGCTTCTCTATGGCGGGACGCGCAGAGAAAGCGAGCGGGGCGAATCCCGTGGGATTCGGCGCGTGTGAGGGAATGTGGGCACATTTACTACATGCGGGCACATTTACTACACTAAGAATACTGTCAGCTCGCGCCGACTAAATCACTGCTGTGTTTACAGCGTGCGAGGCGCGCGCTGATCACAGCTGGCAGCCTGGCCGCGCTCAGCTTCTCTGTGACGGGTTGTGCAGAGAAAACGAGCGGGGGCGAATCCCGTGAGATTCGGAGTGTCTGTGAGAAATGCGGGCGCGAGACAGCGGGCACATTTTCAGCACGGAGAACACTCGGCTCGCGCCGACTGAATCAACGCTGTGCTCACAGCGTGCGAGGTGCGCGCTAATCACAGCGGGCAGCCTGGCCGCGCTCAGCTTCTCTGTGACGGGTTGTATATAGAAAGCGAGCGGGGGTGAATCCCGTGGGATTCGGCGTGTCAGTGAGGAAATGCGGGACAGCGGGCACATTTACTGCACTGAGAACACTGTCGGCTCGCGCCGACTAAATGTGTGTTAGTTTCGTTTTTACAGAAACCTAGGGACACGCATCATGTATTGTAAGCGGGCATTGTATGGGCGCGTTCACTACATTTTCTGCACAACCAACATGAGTTGGTTTTATTTGTGCTAGCCCTGCACCGTGGCGGGCTGTGTCTGGGTGTGGGAATGGGCACTGGGACGTGGGCATTCTTACAACACTCGTAACACCATCGGCCGTGGCCGGGACACCAGAAAATGCACTCTTTATTGGATTTATCTGGGTAGCCATAGAAACGGCTTTTGTGCGCAGGCAAGCGGGCTGAGACACCGGCTGCTTCACTGCGAAATACACTGGGACAGTCACAACGCATGGAACTGAACGAGCGAGAAGTTTTGGTGGAAATCCGGCCGCAGCGGGATCTGAACACCGTCACTTTCCTAGAGAGACTAGGAAGGCCTTGAGACCTCGGGCTTTACCTCAATCCTCGGCCGGGGCCCGCGCTGAGGGGGGCGGCGTCCAGCAGAGCGAGAGCGCGGTGTTTGATCTCGGGCCTGGCGGCGCTGCTAGTTAGCCGAAACGACGGCCTTTGTGCGCAGGCAAGCGGGCTGTGGAACCAGCTTGCTCACTGCGAAATACACTGGAACAGTCACATTGCTTGGAACTGAACGAGCGAGAAGTTTTGGTGGAAATCCGGCCGCAGCGGGAACTGAACACCGTCGCTTTCCTAGAGAGACTAGGAAGGCCTTGAGACCTCGGGCTTTATCTCAATCCTCGGCCGGGGCCCGCGCTGAGGGGGGCGGCGTCCAGCAGAGCGAGAACGTCGAGGAACACGGAGCGCTCAGCTTCCGTCATCTCGGATAGCGTTAGCCACAAATGTTTCTCACCATTCAGGGGGGAAAGGCGCGGGTCTCGACTGTGACGGAGCTTCGTCTTTCCCGAGAAAGCGTCCGTCCAGCCTATTGCGCGTTAGTTGCGCGAGCGCCTTTCAGTCGAGGCCGATGTAATCCACGGCTTGAGAGAGCGGACGCATCGGCTCAGTTTCAATGCCGTCTCCGGTAAGTTCGTCGAGCTCAAGTGCGGACGCGGCGGCAGACGGCGGCCACTGTCCGTCCGTGGGCGACTCGAGCGAAGCCGGCGAAGCTGGCGGGCGAACCGGCGAGCTTTGGCGGGCTGGAAATAGCTCGGGAGCGCGCAGGGCGTGGCGCTTCTTGCGGCGCGGCGTCACGGCAGGCTGGGATGCGGGCTCGGATAACGCAGCTAGGCGAGTCCGCAGAGTCACCATAGGCAAACGTTCACAATGATGGTCATCCGCCGTCAGCGAGCGCGATGGCCGCGTGATCCTCACCCAGGCAGGACACGCAGATGACATGGCGGTCCTCATCGCTGAGTTGGGCTCGGCAAGAACCACAGGAAGGCATCTTTAAAAAGACGCCGCTCTTTTAGAGGGGTGGGAAAAAAAAGGCAGATAATGCAATCACACACACTCTAAGCAGAGGAAAGGATATGTACGCCGGAAAGCGCAGCAGGTACGGCGGCTGAAGGCGGCGAGGCCAGCGACTCCAGGCTCGATGGCACGTCCCGCTGAAGGCTACAGGTCGACTGCGCGGCTTCTAACTCTAGATCCAGCGATGCGGGAGGCTTCGCTGAAGAGATGAAAATCGACGTAAGAGCAGCTATCGAGCCTAGATATAGGGCGAGACCACGCCCTTTCTGGCGGGACGTGACGATATGGGCGCGAAAGGCCCCCATTCGTCGTGACGTCACGCAGAGCCTCTCTCGATAGGCTGCTGCTATTGCCGCAGAGCAGCCAATAGGCGCGCGAGCTGTCTCGCCTAGGTCTGCTTGCTGCTGCAAAGCGTTTTACATTAGTAAAAAATTAAGGATAATTTTTGGCTTCAATATCTCGTGGAAAAGAGTTTTCCCCATAGCGTAAGATATTACGCAGTACGAGAGATACTCTCGTAAGAGAACTACTCTAACATCCACATACATACATGCATACAAGTTTACCAAGGGAAAGAGAGCTGAAGCACAATACAGGAAAGCAAGAAGTTATAGTATTGTTTGAAATCAGCAAATCAACAGCCTTGAGTAAACCATCAGTTTAGTTCTAACACGCCCTTCTTAAAAAGGGGGTAAGGATACTTAATGTAAAAGTTTTGATACTTGGATGTCTCGCCCATTTTAATTAAACTGTCCTGATGCAATTTGTTGAGGCTCCAGTTGATCTTTGATGATGTTGTCTTGATGAGAAAGAACCAGTGGGAGTCCGAGGATCTTTGGTGAATGGAAAGACAAGGCCGCAGCCTGGCACAAGCTTGGGGGTCCTAAGAAAACTTCTAGTTCAGCATCATCTTCACATCAGGACTCAGGAAGGACTAAGAGGCGTGATCTTGTGATCCGTGATTTTTAAAGCGTAAAGATGTCACACCCTTTGGAGGTGTGTGAGCCAATAAGAAGTTTTCCCTTTGGAGGGAGAGTTTACAACCCATTGTGTTCTAGCAGGGCATTTGAATATATAGTTTGATTGGGTGTTTAAGAAAAGAATCTTCAAGATTCTTATAATACTAATTCGTCACAAACTTAGAAAAATGTAATGTAAATTAACAAATGGGGGACGAAAAATAAGAGTTTAGAGAGACTAGACAAGCTATATGATTTACATTAACCATAGTATGCAAGTCTGCAACATTAATCAAAAAGTTATTATATATATATATATATATATATATATATATATATATTACACACACACATATTTACACACACATTGTGAATGGCTGTGAAACAGCATAACTGACGCTGGTAGGTCACATGATAATGACAACATGGCGAATGTAGTGAATCCATACTACATTAATACTACACACATTAATTCTATATAAACATACTTTTTTTTAGCGGTCGTGAAGTAGTTACTTATTTAAAACAATTACCTATACTAAAAGAGTGTATGTGATTTCGGACACAGCCAGCGCTTTCCCACCATTGACAGAATTTTCTGGCTTAGGTGTTTTCCCTGTTATATGGTAGGGGGCGCTATTATGCATCGTCTGCAAGTGTACAGAATCTCCGGTTCAAAACACAGGCGAAAAACACGCAGAAACAAGCGATAAAAGCATTGCTTATGCACATTTTGACAAAAACGATTTTATCAGCTTTTTGTTCAAAATGTTTAAGTGTTAATGAAAAAAATAATGCATGAAGCTAGAATGAAACGTTTTGTTGTTGTCTTATAAGCAGAGGCTCTGTTCTTTCTTTAGATTGATTGCATGTTCAGACATTCATAAAAGCTTTGTGAAAATAATAAAAAATGTTGGGGATGGCTGACAACTTTTTTATTACAGGATCATATTCAGTCATACTGTAAAGGATGTGACTACAATGTCTAGTGATATAATATTAGTAATTTTAACTCGGAGCCTTTTGTTCATGAGAGACATTAAGCAATGTAATGTAATGTAATTACTCATGCTCAGTGTTTTTTCCTGGCAGTATGATTTACATGTTTCTCTTATGCTGCGTTTGGAGGGTGACTTCTGCCAGTCATTGTGCATCTGCTTTCATTTTTTGTCTGCCTTCTTGAAGTTGATTGCAATTGAAATAATAATTTACCTTGTCATTTAAAAAACAATCTATTTCTGTGACAGCGCTGGGTGAATTTGTTCACAGAAGCACTGTAGTACTTTACACTCAGATTGGATGCTTTTGATGCAGCACAAACTCTCATATGCAAAAATGCATATGCATAATATGTAAAACTGTAGCTAAGAGCTAAATGTGGTGCCACATTGTTGATCATATACATAAACATCTCTAATTAATGCAAGCTAAAAATTCTTATACATCAATAGAATTGCGTTTGTGCAATTACGAGTCGTTCTTAATCAAACTTGCAGACAGAACAGCATGTTAATGAATATATTAATATTCATGCAAACAAACTAAGGTTGATCTGTCGTAGCATGAAGCTAAGAAAGAATGGCCAGGAAAACAAAGTCAAACATAAGCAATGGAATACAGAAAGAAAAACAACATGAAAGTATTAAAGGTGACAGCACACGAGGAGGCAATGAGACAGCAAGTGACAAAAAACGAATATCAGAAAAGAAATGGGACAGGGTGAGAACGAGAGACAAACAGGCACAAAGAGCACTGTGGAAGGTGTTTGATTATGCTATGATTCTTCTAAAATGTCAAAGGCTCTTTGCATGCACTCTCAATTAGCTCTGACAGACAGAAAGACAAAGAGATAGACAGAAATCTCAACTCATAAATATTGGCAGATGGACAAGAGGAAGCTGGCCAGAGGATAATCAGACCTTATGGGCAGCGATCCTCTGGTGAACACTTCCCTTTTATCCACACACATTTTATTAATTGATTTGGCATGTTATAATGTTTACAAAAATGTATGTGCAAAATGCATTACGATATTTCTCAAGGGTCACTTGGATTTATTGTATGACAATAAAAATATAAAAGGATTGTTCACCCCAAAATTGGATCCTCGTTTACTAACCTTTCCTTTGTTTCAAATCCATATGACTTGTGCATTACATTAAAAGTAAAGCACCATATATAAGAGCTTCATTGAAGAAAACATTCAAGAAAATCATTCTACTTCATTAGAAGAAAAAACTAACAGTGCTAAAGTAACACATTTTTAGAATACTTTTAGGATGTTTACATGGAAAAGAGTGAGCAGTGAGTACTATCTTCAACATTTCTTTTTAGTGTTCCGCTGAAGACAAAGTTTTCATACAGAATTTGTATTTTTGGGGGAACTATGCCTTTAAAGAACATTTTGTTTGTTAAATAAAACCGGAGGGAAAACAGCGAGAAACTTCAAAGTTCAGCAGCTCTTCACAATTAGAATCGCTTTGATATTAAACTTAAAAGCCATTTGTAAAGGTAGTTCATAATACAGCCTGACAAATCCCAACAGATTAAACATGCAATAACTGTCATACATATTATTCTGCTTGAATTCGGATCATGGAATTCATTTAAAAAAAAAAAATAGCTTTTGAGTGTTTGAAAAAGAAATGCCAGGAAAACCGTCTGTGTACACTGTGAGCATAGCCTCAGTCTATAAACCCTCTAGAATATGAATAATATCCTATCCCGTATAATTTCTGCGGTATTATGTAATATACTGGCTTGGAGCTAAAATGGGGCTTTTAGCAGAGCTTCAGTGCTGAGCTGTGGAGGTCGATCACTGCCCTCAATGAGACTTGTGGGATTGAGGACGCTTGAGGAGATTTGTAAGCCATATGGAAGAGAAAAAAAACAACCAGGCAGAGGTTTTCAGCAAATAACACAGAGACACAGTTTCTTTAGTGTCTGTCGATTACACCGATGAACTCTGAAACCAATGTCAACAAGTGGGATGAAAGAAAAATACACATAAGGGAGGAAAAACGTGTTAAGGAAAGTCAAATGACTAAAATAACCCAACAACACTCACAAAATGGATTGTATTCATTAAGTTGAGCTATAGGAACACAATTCTACAACATTTTGTTCTAATCAATCAATGTAAACTCAAAGCCAGAGTATGAACTATTAGTATTAAAGGGTACCTATTATGGCATTTAAAATGTTCCTAATATTGTTCTGGGAGTCCCCAACAACAGTTTTACGAGCATGCCATGACAAAAAACACTTTTGTTGTCTTATAATATGCATTTATTTTTACTTGATTTGCTCACCGACTCCCATATGAATCGTTTAGCGAGTCATTTTTCCAAACCCCGCCCTTGCGTGACGCTAATCTGCGGTGATATGTTAGCTACAATAGCCCAAAGTTTAGTGGTAAAAGCACATTCAGTCTTTGTTTGCGTTAGCCCAACGCATAAACATATTGCTATAACGTTATAGCTATATTCTTTATGACAACTCCATTAACAACGACAACAACAACTGACGACCGATGCGCTGTGCATACACAACACACACACATACTTATTGAGCATGATACATAAAACATAAAAGCAACAATTAATATTAATAATACTTACAGTTTCTGATTCGGAGAAGGAAGCTGATCCAAATAAACTCGGTACTGAACCTTCAGTATCAGCCGGCTCGCAAATCCATACTTATAGCATTTAGGTTTGTGAAGCAATCATCTTCAAAATGACGCGAAGTCGTGAACACAACAAGGTCCGGGCTATACTTCAGTGGTATAGTTGTATATATGAACTGTAGCCACTTAGTCTTCAAATGCTCCTCACTGGGCAGATGAAAAAAGTTTGCTTTTGCGTCGCACTTCAAAACAGCGTCTTGACATGATGTTAGTTTTCCCTGGCGTCTCTGACAGGGTTGCCAGGTCTGCACAACAAAACCAGCCCAATTGCTCATCAAAACTAACCCAACTAAGCCAAAAATAGTCAAATAGCGTTCCCGGGTGTTTCCCCAATAACAATCATGTTCCAGTGGGTAAAACAATCGCGTCAACCCGTGCACTACACAAACAACCCGCGGAAACAGTGCAGGCATACGGACCTGGCAACACTGGTCTCCGAACGCAATGGCCCTCATTTATCATTCTTGCGTAGAAACGGGCGTATATGTTGGCGTAAGATTATGCTTACACTCCTCTCACCGCCTGATGTATGAAGCTGTGCGTACCTTTGAAATCCTGGTGTACGCAATACCTGTCCTTGATAAATGCAGCGGCTGAAAACGATCGTCATTAGAATAACACGCCTCTAAATATTCAAGTCTCCGCTTCCCCCACGCCCTCATTTTACGCCATGGACACACGGAAGACGGCAAAGAAGAGAAACTTCTCCGACCTGGAGATCAAATGACCTATCACAATGCATAATTTTACAGCACGTGTTTTGAAACAATTAGCATTTAATATCGTATCATGTACAATAGTGATGATGATGTGATGTGGAGTAGCCTACCATTCATTCACATTAATAATTGCATGTCCATTTGTAATATTCTTATTCTTATTATTCGTGTTCGCATTTATGAGGAAAAAACAATGATACGGACATGAGCGCTCTAAAAGCGGCACTAAAATATATTTTAAAACTTTCACAGAGACATCAAACATAAAGCACAAAACCTTTCTTTAAACTGAATTTCGTTTTGTATTAATTGTATCTTAATTTTAAACAATGTTTCGTCAACCAATTAGGCCTACCTGGATTTAACAAATAGGAAAGTAAATAGCAGATGATATGAAACGGAGGAGACGTGAACTGAGCTCATCTCATAAATAAACCGAAACTCAGCGTATAAGGTGCCTCAGACATGTCTACTTTTAAACAGAACAATTCAAAACGAAAGAAAACAGACTGCAGACTGCTCTCTGCTTATGTAATCTGAAATGTGCATTTCTCTCTGGCGCGTTCACTACTGCGAAGATCGCGATTCAGCATCTCAACTTCATCTTTGCAGCCGACACAAAGAAAACACTTCTTTATTAATAAACAATTAAAATATCTCCTTGCTATATTTTACATATTCATAATCATTACTTTTGCCGGTTCTTTGTGACAGATTTTTACACTGAAGTTTATAATTAGCCTATGTTGTTGTTGTTGTTTTTTTGTCATATGTTTTAGTTTGTCAGCGCATTTTGTGGTGTTAGGAATTGTGTTTCTGCGCGTTTCCGCACTAACTCAAACGTGCGTACACCACCTCCTGAGCTGGCGTGGGATTTGAGCGTGCCGTACGCCAACGTCCATATTGATAAATCTCAAAGTCACCGTGGTTTAGGGTGTACGCCAGGTGTACGCTCGAAATTTGGTGTACGCACTTTTGATAAATGAGGGCCAATAAGTGGGTGTATCTTATTCACATAACTTGTCAAGTTAACGTCAACTTGACAAAGGAAAAGCATCGTTCGTCGAACGATTCATATCAGCGACTCAGAGTCGACTCTTACTTTTGAAAGACAATAACTTTGTATACGGTGAACTTTCATGTTTAAAACTGTGCGGGATGTTTTCGTTCACTTAGATCTATGTTACACACTACATGAAGGGCAATTTTCAAAAATTCATAATAGGTACCCTTTAAATCAAGTGCATATCATCGCTTTTGCTGGCCACGAACTATGATACAAAATATGAACTAATGAGTTAAACCACCAATCACGCACATACCAGCACTGTACATCAAAAATAAATACTACTGGCACCCTTCCCACTTTGAGCACTGCCCATATTCACATGACACATTATTATATAGGCCTACATATTCTTTGCCTTAAAAAAAAAAGCAGTAACAAATCTTTGTTAAAAAGCCAAGAACTGTAGAAATGTATTAGAAATGTGTTCAATATTCGTGAGAGGAGCGCAGGCAGTGCATACAGTACATCAGAGTTCAAATCCCACTCAGTCCTTCTCATTTTCCCTGCATTTAGTAGGCATAACTAAATTCATTTGAACAAAAAGACTAGGCTACTAGACCAAATCCATTCAAACTATTTATTTTTGCTGTGAGGGATTAGTTAATTGCACAGAAACATTTCCTAAATTGAATTATGTTAATGTTTAATTTTTGAATTAACAAAGGAGTTGAATGTGATAAGGGGAAGAGATTAAGAATCCATTCTCGGAGAAGTTTAGGCTTAAAGGGAAGAAATTCAATGCTGAACAATATACTAAAGTGATTATAATGAACTAATACAAAAGAAAGGTTCTCCCTGCTGCAGAGGAGAGCTGAGGAACAGGCAGACAGAGGACGCTCGCTCATACTAATGATTCCTCTCTAACAAGCCTCCACTTGGTCTTTTATGTGGCGCTGCTCTGAGGACGCTTGAGGGAGTGAACTGAAGTTCCACCATATAGACAACCAAGAGAAATCATACTTTATCCAACTCTCATAATTGAACAGATCTGCTACAGGCTAAAGGAAAGACAAAATTCTCAGGCAAAATGTTTGTGATCAGAATCACGTCACCAGATGTTTCTCATTCTGCAGTGGCGAGAATAACCAGTGTTGTTATTATTAGCTAAAACTATTACACATTTTTTGTTAATTGAAATTAAGCTGAAACAACACTGTAAAAACAACTTTAAAAAAATGTGAAGAGAAAAGAGCATAATATTTATATTAACAGAAAATAATACTTTCAATCTCCTTCTTTGAAGTAACTCCAGTTTTTTAATTTAAATGAACTCAATTTTAAGGCAATCAGGTTACTTACTTTTTTAAGTTAAACCCACCATTTTTGTTATACACTGAATGACAAAAGCACATAACAAAATGACTAAAACTTAAATTAAAATGAAAAACTGAACATACAGAATAAATATTATAATGGTAAAGAAATAATCCTAAAATAGCACTGATAATAACAGCGCCACCGAAACAATTGCGTCCCTTGATATGGCGTTTACTATGCATGCATTGCTTTAGCACCCAGTCAATGTAAATCAGGTACTGTTTAACATGCTGAAAAATAGCATCCATTGTTCATCTGGACGTATGTCTGCTCAGTTTTCTGCATCGTTTGAACATCTAATGAATCTGATTAGCTGCTGCCATGATCAATACAAAACATTAATCAACAAGTCTTTATAAATTCAGTTTGATATGCTTCCTGTGTGGACATTAATAGCTCCACAGAAATTGAACCAGGTTCAATCAATAATAAGCCTACTTTACATAAAAAATTGGCATGTTTGTACTGAAAAGAAATTTAATCACTTCATTTAAATACTCAGTTTTTTCCAAGGTAACACCACAGACTATTTTAATGAATTTGGCCCCGCGAGCTCCAATGACTAACAATCCTTATTTCACAGCTCTCTGTAATACTTAATTCTGATTAACCAATGACCAATCAAATATTTTTAGAAAATGACCACTAAACTGTACAATTGACTGCTGTTCAAAGAGACGGATTGGCTGTGCATCAAGTCTCTCGTATCAGCCTCTTTCTTCTAATGTTATTTTGTGATAATGACCAAAAAAAAAAAGATTACTGTGACATCAAGACTGCAATATATAACACAAAACACAATGCACAAGCCTTTTTCATTGTAATGCAGGGCGACTCATAAATACACATAAGCACACACATGTTGTCCTACGTGTGCTGAATGGGACGATTAGAGAGCAGTAATGTGTAATTGAGGATATGGCCTGTAAACGTGGGCTGGTAATTACACTGGGCAGCTTTTCTCTACGGACTCTACAGTAATAGGTAAAGTGATAATGGAATTAGTGATTGCCACTTATACAAGAAGGACTCGCGCTAGCCTCCATTAACCATACACACTCATCTATAGACCTGAGCGCACACACACACACAGTCTTTCTTTCACACACTTACAGCACATAGAACCAGAGCACGCAACAGTAGCATTTAAATGCAAATGCCTCTGATTAAAAGGTAAAATTGAGCAGGTTACAACCAGTCCCATTCGTGTCACCCCTGCACATCTTATCTCACGCTTGCCATCACCAAATAAACAACAATTTATTTTTAGTTGACACGTCCAGCTCTTTTTTTTTTTTCTTATCTAAAAAGCACATAGGATCAAAACAGGTGGCTTGGTGTTTTAACATCCAGGAACCTTTTTACTTTCATATTGATTTTTGTCCCTTCTGTCCTTCTCTATTTGTCCCTTTGGCTGAGTGTAATAGATAGAGACATTCGTGTAGCAGAGGTTTAATATATAGGCAGGCAGGAGTATAATTTAAGAGGTCGGTGAGAATGACCCTTATATCAAGAGGACAGATCAGACTTCATTCTGTGTTGGAGCACGTCCAAGAGTCTGAAAAACCCATACACACACATACAAACTGGCTAACGCAAAGGGAATAAGATGGAAAAGCGAAAAGCGACAGAAGATGAAAGAGACAATAACACGTCTCTTTGTGATAAGGGCCGGTGGCCCGTTGGGGTTTGACTATTTATTTGAAGATGAGAGAACTCTTTTTTTTTTTGTGCGCAATTAAAAGCTCCTTGAGTGATTCTCCTGGGATGGGGAAAATTTGTCCAAACAAAACAGAGAATTATAGTTTAATTAAAAGCCAACTAGGCTGGAGAATTCTGGAGAAAACCAACACAAAGGAACATATACAGTGGGGACCACAATTTTGAGAGCACTAGTGAAAATGCATATTTTTTTCATGTTTTAAATGTAATAAAATGTATTTATTGTCATTTAATTTTATAAGTTATGAAATGATCTTTTTAAATAAAAAATGTAAAGAACTGACAAATAAATAAAATATTTAAATATTAAAAAAGAAAAACTAATTAAAAAGTATATTATCAGAATAACAATTTTAGTGAAATTGTTTAAAATCCTAAATCAGATTTTAAAGCCCATATTTTTTATGTGGTCTCAGACTTCTGTATGTTAGATCAATGTGAATATTCAATCTGTGTGAGTTGTTTTTCCTTAGTTTTATATCAGATCCTTCATGCAAATTACTAACTGTCTTGAAGATCAACTTACATTTTATATCCACTGCAGGATGTTATTTAATGCAGGGCAACAGTACATTTAAATGGCTCATAAATCTCTTAAAACAGTGTATTGGCCAGTCAGCGTAATCTAAAGCTGATATTGCTGGATTCTGTGCATAATGACTGAATAATACTTCCTGTGTTCAGAGGAAGGTGAATAAATATTTAGTGTGTCCCTGTTGATTTCCCCAATACAAGAAATGGATTAAAAAAAATTGCATTTTATAAGACCAGGGGACTGACTACGCAGTTTTCACAATGACCTTATAGGAGGTATTCGCCTCCTCAAGTTGAGAGAGAGAGAGAGAAAATATAAACTAAATATATTTCCACCCCTCCGGTGCTGTATGTACAGTGAACACAACAACAAATAAATCTTTCTCCTTCCCGTCACATTGAAGCCTAACTGTCAGAGGTTTCAACCATAGCCAAGAACCAAGAAAAAAAAAAAAACATGCAAACGACACCAAAATGTTGTCAAGACTGCTTTAAGTATCACTTCCATGTTTCATGATTTCATAAAAATGTAATATTGATTGTAAAGCAAGATGCTGAGGAATAAAAAGCTGTATGTATATTCAAAGATTTCACTTGCCACAATAATGTGATGTCTTTAAAATTTCTATTCATCAAAGGATGCAAACATTTTTTTATCAAAAATATTAAGCTGCACTGGTTTTCAACATTTATAGTAATAAGAAATGTTTCTTGATCATCAAATAATCATATTAGAATGATTTCTGAAGGATCATGTGACACTGAAAACCAGGGGCGTCACTAGGATTTTCATTTTAGGGGGGCTAAGCCCACAATGAGGGTATAATTTTTAAAAAAAAGGTAACACTAGTTTAGGATCTAATGCTCACTATTAATCAGTTTCATTACCATGCAAAGGCAGGGTTTTATAATCCCAAATGAGAGGTAGGGCATATAGGGGGGTTCGGGGATCCCCCGAGAAAATTTTGATTTCTTTGATCTACACATGTGCATTTTAAGATGTTTTGAAGGCCAAAAAAATTGGATAACAGATTTAAAACCATGTCAGTGGGCAGCTGATTATTTTTCTCTCCTCATCGGCATCACACTCTTTTTCTCTTTGTTTTTCTCTTGCCCTGTCTCTTCCCAAGTCTAAAGCTGAGCTTTGACTGATATAGGCTTTTCATTTTTGTCTGTCAGTGAAGAAAGTAAACATAGGGTCAACTGATAGGTTGATTTTGCCTATGAATCATTTTCTCACACACGTTTATTTACTGAAAGCTACTAAAGCTAGGTAATTAAGTTTATTAAATGCATTCACAATATGTAGGCTACACATTCATTATTGATCTTATGCCTAATACAGGGCCGTAGACAGGGCTTTATAATCAAAGAGGTCCTAAATTTGAGGTTGGTAGGGGGTTCAAATTTTTTATTTCTCTGATATGTGCATTTCAAGACGTTTGAAGACCCAAAAAAGGGATAAGAAATAGCTTTAAAACCAGTAGATTATTTGTCAATACCTGCTCTCTCCTCATCTCCATCACCCTTTCTTTTTTCTCAGTCTCTTCATCCCTTTCTCTTCCCCTCCTAAAGCTGAGCTTTTTTAATTTACTAAAGGCTACAATTTGTATTATATTCTCAATATGTATACACATTCATTATTAATCTTGTGCCTAACATGATGAAAACGGCTTTGTTAATGTGTCTTGTCCCCTCACAATGACAGTAAACTAATTATTACATTACATGAGTCACGTTACATAGGCCTATTTTCAGTTCAAAATAGCAAAATTAGACAAAACTATATTAGTCTGCCTGATTATTTTTGTCATTCGTTTAACATGTATGACCTAAAAAAATGTCAAATATGAAATGTTAAGTTTAGCTACTTATCTTTGACCGTACGCGTCGTGTCGTACTGTTAAAATTCGCGCTCAGCAGCGTGAACATAAAGCCCGCCTACTTTGATTTGATTGGTCATTTAAAATATTCTGACATTGACGAGCAGTGACACACCAATGAGGATCAGATGAACACACACACACACACACAGCCTGTCCTCTGTTTCTGACGTGCTCTCTGCTCGGCGCCGCTGCGGATTGAAGATGAAGAACGCGCTGAATCTGATTATAACAAGACTGAAGCGAACATGAATTTGTGTAGCCTACATTAATCACAAATTTTTAGGGGGGCTAGGCAGAAGATTAGGGTGGCTGAAGCCCCCCTAAAAAGGGCCTAGCGACGCCCCTGCTGAAAACTGGAGTAATGATGCTGAAAATTCAGCTTTGATATCAAAGGAATAAATGACATTTTAAAATACACTCACCTAAAGGATTATTAGGAACACCTGTTCAATTTCTCATTAATGCAATTATCTAATCAACCAATCACATGGCAGTTGCTTCAATGCATTTAGGGGTGTGGTCCTGGTCAAGACAATCTCCTGAACTCCAAACTGAATGTCAGAATGAGAAAGAAAGGTGATTTAAGCAATTTTGAGCGTGCCATGGTTGTTGGTGCCAGACGGGCCGGTCTGAGTATTTCACAATCTGCTCAATTACTGGGATTTTTACGCACAATCATTTCTAGGGTTTACAAAGAATGGTGTGAAAAGGGAAAAACATCCAGTATGCGGCAGTCCTGTAGGCGAAAATGCCTTGTTGATGCTAGAGGTCAGAGGAGAATGGGCCGACTGATTCAAGCTGATAGAAGAGCAACTTTGACTGAAATAACCACTCGTTACAACCGAGGTATGCAGCAAAGCATTTGTGAAGCCACATCACGCACAACCTTGAGGCGGATGGGCTACAACAGCAGAAGACCCCACCGGATACCACTCATCTCCACTACAAATAGGAATAAGAGGCTACAATTTGCAAGAGCTCACCAAAATTGGACAGTTGAAGACTGGAAAAATGTTGCCTGGTCTGATGAGTCTCGATTTCTGTTGAGACATTCAGATGGTCAGAATTTGGCATAAACAGAATGAGAACATGGATCCTCATGCCTTGTTACCACTGTGCAGGCTGGTGGTGGTGTTGTAATGGTGTGGGGGATGTTTTCTTGGCACACTTTAGGCCCCTTAGTGCCAATTGGGCATCGTTTAAATGCCACGGCCTACCTGAGCATTGTTTCTGACCATGTCCATCCCTTTATGGCCACCATGTACTCATCCTCTGATGGCTACTTCCAGCAGGATAATGCACCATGTCACAAAGCTCAAAACATTTCAAATTGGTTTCTTGAACATGACAATGAGTTCACTGTACTAAAATGGCCCCCAGAGTCACCAGATCTCAACCCAATAGAGCATCTTTGGGATGTGGTGGAACGGGAGCTGCGTGCCCTGGATGTGCATCCCACGAATCTCCATCAACTGCAAGATGCTATCCTATCAATATGGGCCAACATTTCTAAAGAATGCTTTCAGCACCTTGTTGTATCAATGGCACGTAGAATTAAGGCAGTTCTAAAGGCGAAAGGGGGCCAAACACAGTATTAGTATGGTGTTCCTAATAATCAATTAGGTGAGTGTATATTACAATTGAAAACAGTTAATTACAATTGCAATAATATTACTGTTTTTACTTTATTTTTGATCAAACAAATGCCACCTTAGTAAGAATAAGAGACTTTTTTCAGAAACATAAAAAAATATCTATGGCCCTTAGCAAAGCTTGGCTTCAAAAAACCTATTTTTTTACAGTACAACTATTAGTTATATTTATTTGTAATACTGTTTTTATTGCGTTTTCTTGAACACTTACTCAACAATGTACATCACATGTCTGTAACATGGAAGTCAGAGTTAACAATACACTGCAATCAATAATAGCCACAGATAAGAGAAATAAAATAAAATAGGGTTAGTGCAAATTAAAATATATATTAAAATGAATATAATACCTAATCAAGCATTTTGTACTTCCTCTATTATATTTTTCATATCCCCATGCTCAATAAATAATAAAAAAGGGACTCCAAATACTCTTAATTTTGTCCCTTAACCCTTAAGAATATGATTAATAATTAATACCCTTAATTTTGTCCCTTTACCCTTAAGAATATGTTATCTTTTCCATTGCAATGCATGAAGATATTTCTCTTAACCATCGAGTTATAGTAGGCCTTTCTAGCTCATGGTGATGAGCCGTTTGGCATGTAGAATACACATGTCTATCAATACTTGAGTGTCCTATTTAATTTTTCCAGTTATCTGGATGAATACCAATAATAAAAAGCCCAGGATCCAGTGGCAATCTCACTGAGACTATATGCCATATCATGTTATTAATTTCTTTCCAAAACTCTTTTATATCATCACATTCCCACATACAATGAATTAACATTTTGCACTGTTACATTTAAAACAGGTATCTGGTATGTTGCTATGAATTTTGTTTAGTTTTACTGGAGTTATGTAGGTACGCATAAGCCAATTGTACTGTAACAGTTTTAGTCTGCTGTTATCTGTCTGTGTTTGGGCTTTTGCACATGTTTGCTCCCATTTTTCTTTATCTATCTTCAATCCAAGGTCTTGTTCCCACATGGCTAGTCTGGATGTAGATAGCTCCTGAGAACCTAACAATAACATGTTGTTATGTGTCCTCCACCAAGGCTTGGTTTAGATACACATTTCTCCAGATTAGTTAGCTCTGGCTTGTTAAAGGGATATTTTGGAAATAAAAAATTATTTTGGGTAGTTTATTCATCTTTAATATATTAATGCGACCAATTAATGAGATTGGTAAACCTGACCATCTATCTACAGACTTATTAATTGAAATTGTTAGGGCTTTGTAGTTCAATGAGGTTATTTTTTCTATATCTGCCACAATCTGGAGACTTAAGTATGTAAATTAATCTCTAACGTTAAGACTGGAAGCTCAGTATGATAATTTTGACTTTTCCTCTTGATTAAGAAATAAAATAGAGGATTTAGACTGATTTATCTTATAGCCAGAAAATTTCCCGAACCTTTTTATGAGATTGAGTAAAGCTGGAATAGATTGGCTGAGCTCTGTAAGAAATAATAAAATATCTGCATATAGGGATGTGCAGTGTGTTATTGAGCCGATGCTAATTTCACTAATGTTGCTTTCATCTCGTACTGCAATAGCAAGTGGTTCGATTAACAAGAGAAACAAAAGTGGTGACAGAGGACATCCCTGCCGGGTGCCTCTGTTTACTTTGAAAGAACTTGAAATTTTTCCATTGGTCAGAACCTCTGCTGTAGGGTGTGTATATGTAACAGGTACATAAAGTGTACTGTTAAATGTATGTATAGTTTATTAGAATTCTCACAAAATTGTTCGTTTACATGTCCTGATATGACTGCCTAAGTGGAATGAGTACCTTCCCCTTTAATTGATGTGATGTCTTGAGTCAATATAATTTCCTGTTCTGTCCCCTCCTCTTCCTCTTTGCATTGATGATTGCAGTGAGAGGTGAGGTTATTTTGGGCTCCCGATAATCATCTTTAATCCTAATTTTAATTGTTGCTTTTATGTCTAGATTTTCACGCTAATTTATGTATATAATATTATTTTACCTATATGTGTGGTTATTTTTGTCAATTCATCCCGATAAAGTCACATTTTTGCTTTTCGGCCTAAATGCGAAATGAGAGCACATGTGACAAGTGTACATTTGTTTTATAGAATTACCGAGGGCGACTCTCACTAAGAGGCTGATTACATTTGTTTGTGTATATATCAGGAATAAAAGATCAGTGAAACTGCCGAATGCTGTCCTGTTCTTCTCCAACCAACCAAATAAACACAACGCAGAAAAGAGACCAGTTACATATACAATAACTTAATCCATGAGAAAAATATTTCCCCAAAGCCAAACCTTTGTAGAACCTCCCAGAGGAAAGGTCACTCCACCCTATCAAAGGCCTTCTCTGCATCTAAAGATACAATTGCTGTATCTAGAGAACTCTTTTTATGATTTAAAATATGAAACAACATCCATACATTGTGAAGTCCCTGACGGCCTTTCACAAATCCATTCTGATCGCGGTCCACTATATTTGGTAAGACATTTTCTAGTCTTTTTGCCAATATCTTACCAAGTATCTTTGTATCAGAGTTTAGTAATGAAATTGGACGATAGGATTCACACTTTGTTTTTAATTGGTTGGGTTTAAGAAGGAGCATAATCAGTGCACCTCTTAAAGATGGTGGGAGTATACCTTATATATATATATCTAATGTATATATCTTATATATATCTAATGATTTTAGTTATATTTATTACTACAACTGTTAAAATTTCTTGACATACTAATGAGCTGACATACTAATATTCATGTTCAAGACTCAGGAAAAGAGATGACTCACCTTGTTCACAATCAAATTCCTCTACAGTGGAGACGAAGTGAGGTCTGGAGTAAAAGTTGTGGGGTCCCGGCTGCTGGAGGCCGCCCAGGCTGAAAAACGCCCTGTCGCTGGCAGCGCATGAGGAGAACGCTCTGCGGCTGGGGATGCACGGGTACCGCGTCCAGCTCTTCGTCTCAAGGTCGAAGGCCTCGAATGCGGTCACTGGCAGCTTGCCTTGACGCCCACCTGTTGAAGGGAAAGTAAGAAGAGGGTTGGAGGATTAAGAGGGAGTATGTGTGTGTGTCGGAGGGTGGTATCTCTCTGATAGGACTTGTGTCACGTCCTGCTGGGAGCCAGTGTGTGCGATTACCACATGTCACGACTCACTGACAACGCTTTGGTGTTCTCAGATGAGCTGACAGCCTATATTATTGGGTCTCTGACACACACACACACACACACACAACACACACACACACACACACACACACACACACACACACACACACACACACACACACACACCACACACCACACACAACCCCACACACACACCACACACAAACACACACACACACACACACACACACACACACACACACACACACACACACCACACACACACACACACACCCCACACACGCACACAGTAAACAAAGTACATTATTAAACTTTTTTTTCAAGTATCTGTTCTTTATGTTAGTATTTTGGGAAACTTTTACTTTTATTTCACTACATTCCAAAATATCATACTTTTTACTCAATTACATTATATAAAAACATGTCATTCCTTGTTATTTTGAACTGAAGAAATCGTCACCTGCTCAGAGATGCGACAGCAGTGTCCAATTCGTGAACGAGCTGATTCTTTTCAATTAACCTGTTAAATCGGTTCACAAATAGCACTGAACGATTAATTTGTGAATTAGACCGATGTATTGCATCTTTTCTCACTGATTTAAATGATTTGGTCAGAGCGAGTCTCCAGTTATCAATTCACTGAATTCACAAGTCAAAATGAGCAAGGAATGGGAGATCCATGGAGCTTGAGTGGGCAAATGACTAATGGCACAAAAAGTAAGTTAATGACGAATTTTAGGATTTATTAAATGAAATTCATATTTAGGTCACGACTGTCAGTTGTCCTCTGCTTACAAATGAGACAGGTGCATGAGCATGACGCTTCAGACAACGACACAAATGATCATCCTAAGGAGTCAGTAGCATATACTGTACAGATGCAAGTAATGAAGAAATAGAAAGCCACATTCTGTTGACACATCACTATTGTCAGCTAATGGTTTTGTTTTGTTACATTAATGCATTTGGCAGACACAAACCAAAACAAATCTTATCACTGCTAGAATTAGACAACAAAAGCTCAACTGAGTGCTCAACCACAATAAACAATCACAAAAGGGAAAAATGAAATAGAACAATTATTTATATCACTTTCACCAAAAGTGATGTTTCAAACCATATGGCTTTTCCAATTTCATATCAAGATATCAAATGCTCTTATTTCTCTTGAGGTCATGTGAACGAGGTGTTTTTTATTATGTTTTTGTAAGTGAATAAGTTTGAGGAGCTTGTTATTGAGTTTTTAAACTGCAGATTGATGACTGCAGATATCAAAATGATAAAACAATTAGCTCTTCATTGTGTTAGTTATAACACAATGAATCTGTAAGTTGGACCTCTGTGAGAATGTAGCTTAAGTAGCAGACATTAGTCAAAGCAGACGACAGCATAGTTAAGTGATGAAAATAAAAATGAGGCTGTGATGGATAGAAGTTCATGTCATACTATTGCTGGGTACAAATCATTCAGCTGACAAGCACTGAAAATATGGTCACAGTGGACAAAACAATCTGGAACTTCTCAATAAATACAGCATTAGATAGGATTTTACTTATAGGACATACTAGATCAACCGTCTGATAATAATTTTTCATTTGACATCAGAGTCAAATAAAATATGGCATCTACTGTACCCTTACTGTGGTCTAAAGCCAGTGGTTCTCAACTGGTTGGACCCTAAAGAGATCTGCCATATAATATATAATTGTGCATTTAAAGGGATAATTCATCCAGAAATTAAAATTATGTCTTCGTTTACTCACCCTCATGTCGTTTCAAACTTGTATGACTTCTTTCTATGGAACAAGAAGATATTTTGAAAATTGGTGATAACCAGACAGTTTTTGTTACCATTGACTTCCATTGTATGGACAACAAAAACCCCACTGAGATATTTATCTAAATATGTTATTTTATGTTTCACAGAAGAAAGCAAGTCATTCAGGTTTGGATGATGAGTAAACAAATGACAGAACTTTCGCTTTTGGGTGAATCAAACTTAAAGCTGCAGTCCGTAGCAATTTCCCTTTTTGTCGCCATCTCTGTTTGAAATCTATAACTGCAGTGATTCGCGGAATTATCATATTTACGTGGGTTGTAAATCGGCATGAAACAGCGCGGATGAACACAGTGTTTTGAGGCGAGTGCTGCTGTCAATCACCGCGCTGTGTGGATACTGTCATTCAGAATCACAGATTCACTTTTTAAAAGCTTGACCAACATACGAATTTTCACCGGAAAATGTCTTCTGAACAAGTAAGTATCATCCCTTTTTGTTCTGATCAACTAAGGGGGGAAAGCATTCGACATGACAAGCGATCGTTAGATTTAATCAGCGCGATTTACAGCAACCGTGCAAATCATAGCCTAACAGTTACTTAAATTTGTTCTCAAATTGTTCATGTTAACAACATCAGCATTGTGTGACTAACGTTATTTAATGTGTTTTATGATTACCTGTGTAACGTTAGTTCAGAAATCATATTCTCCATAATAGCTAAACGAGAAAGGCACAACAAAGGAAACTCCATAACTGTGTGAAAATTTCACTGTGTGAAAACGAACTGTTACACGATTGAACTATTGAAATGTCTTACTTGTTCAGCAGAAAAAAGCCGTCTCTTCTTCCGTTTCGAACCCCTTCGGGAGTTCAAGCACCTTTCAAAAGCCCCACCGATGTGTATCCTTGTGTTCGCATGAGACGGTTTCTTTCTCTTTCACCTTAAATCCAAAGTACGAAGTCTTTTGTGTTTTATAACTGGTTAATCTCCAGTTGACACTGATGATTGTTGTTTGGATCTTTCTGGATCCGCCATAAGTTTAATCATGTAAAGTGCTGCGAGAAAAGCCCATCTCTGCATCTCCTCACGCGCAGTATAGCCGGCTAGCCGAAACTCCTTTATGTGTACGGATGTGACGTAATGACGCAAAGACATGCTCGAATTTCCCGCGAAAACCCACCAGTACCACTGGAATTAAAATCATTATTACAAGCTAACCGTTTTGAATCTAGCTATGACAAGCAGATAGTTTTGAACACTGGCTGAAGATGTTTTTTTTTAAATAATTAATTTGGATTATTTTTAACTTAAAAATGTTACGGACAGCAGCTTTAAAATTTTGCAAAATAAACACGGAATAGGACTTGTCTCTCATGTTTTTGTTGTTGACGTTAAAGGTCACATGCCCAATTGAACTCTGTGATATTTTGGCACTAAGGCTTCTGTTACTAGGTAAAAGCACCAAATTAGACAGATACCAACATAGACAGGTGGTGGGACATACTGTATCCTCATCTTTAAAAAACGTGAACAAAATTACACAAGGTGAAAAAAAAACACAAAAAAAAAACCACACTGCATTAAAAACGGTACTGGTTGAGAACATGAAACCATAAAAATTCAAGAGACCACATTTGTCAACACTGCCAAACACTAACAGATTTAAATGTTGATTTCAGTGATTTTAAAAAGATTTCTGTTACTTTTTTACAATTAACAGTTTGGGTTCTATTGTGGGTCGCTACTTGAAGTCCAATGTTTAATCTGGGCCCTGTTTGGGAAGAGGAAGAGGAGCAGGCGGAGGGCTGGCAACAGGAGTGGGCGAAGGGCTGGAGAAGGCAGGCAGCATATCTGGAGAAGAAGGGCTAGGTTGAGAGGTGATACAGTAAGTCCAGAGAGAAGGATGAAGATCCATGGAGGCTGAAGGGCAGCAGGAAACGATGGGGGAGGATGACGGGGAGGAGATGGAAGTTCGTCGGGCCATGGGGGAGCAGAGGGTTCAGAGGGACACGGGGAAGCTGCTGGCTCAGGTGACTGAGGTGTAGATGGGGACACAGAAGGGCATGGTGGAGACAGAGGGACTGAGGGAGTGAGGAGTCCAATGGAGTCAGGGGGACAAAGGGACAGGGCGTAGCCCGAGGAGTGCAGTCCAAAGGTGAGGATAGGTCGACGAGCGACCAAGGAGGATCCGGGGGGACTAGGGAGCCTGGTGGAACGTTGACTGATGACCATGGCGAGATTAGGGAAGGAGCAAAGGTGAGCCAGTGACTGATGGGCCGATGTGGAAACTGGAAGCGGTGGCTGGAGTTGGATCCAGGGTCCCTGTCAGATGTGGCTGATGGACTGGAAGCCCCTCAGCGAGCCCACTAGCGGTGTTGAGGCGAGTGATGGGCCTGACAAGATGGGTGCTGAGGACTGAGGCCTCGGAGCATAGCGGTGGGAGGGGAGGGGGGGTGGGAGCAGAGGAGATAGGATGACGGCTGGAGATGAAGGCGTGGGAGAGGGAGGGGGTGACAGACTCAGGGACAGACTCAGGGACAGACTCAGGGACAGACTCAGGGACAGGATCAGGACAGACTCAGGACATCAGACAGACTCAGGGACAGACTCAGGAACAGACTCAGGACAGACTCAGGGACAGACTCAGGACAGGATCAGGGACAGACTCAGGACAGGTCTTGAAGCAGGTAACAGGTCGAGGAACAGGTCTTGAAGCAGTAACAGGTCGAGGAACAGGAACAGGTCGAGGAACAGGAACAGGTCGAGGAACAGGAACAGGTCGAGGAACAGGTCTTGAAGCAGTAACAGGTCGAGGAACAGGAACAGGTCGAGGAACAGGAACAGGTCGAGGAACAGGAACAGGTCTGGGACAGGCTTGATACTCAGATAATTGTAATGGCTCGCAGGATATCTGCTAAGCTCAGGCGGCGGCCATCTTTGCCAAGGGCTAAGGCAGTGAGGCGGTGGCCATCTTTGCAGAGGGCTCAGGCGGATGAGGCGGTGGCCATCTTTGCCGAGGGCTCAGGCGGTGAGGCGGTGCCATCTTTCAAGCTCTAGAAGGGTGGTCTTGGCGGGACGAGGCCATGGAAGGGTGGTCAGTAATGTTAAACTTATCCGTGAAGGAAACAGAAATCCGTGCTCTCTTGAGCAATTGCGACAAATATAGCCCTGTCGTCCATTTGGGCTGGTCCGATATTCTGTCAAGGGTGGTTGCAGGAAGGCAGACAGAGGCAAGGATATAATTCCAAAACGAAGGTTTAATGATAATATAACACAGGACAGCAGAACAGGCAGCAACACACTAAATACAACAGAGATCAGACAAAGACTGACTGAACAGACGGAACTTAAATACAACAGAGATGACACTGATTTACAGCACACAGGTGATACAGATGATGATTAACTAAACACAGGTGATATAGATGAACTGATAATGACAGAGAAGACGACACCTGACGTGATGACAGGCCGACAAGTCCAATGAAAACAAACTAAACAGAACACAACTGTGACAATAGTACAGTACACCATGCATAAACCTCTCTGAAGAACAATGTAAAGTGTACAAACTCTAGGGTGTGTATCATTGTTTATGTATGTGAGAGCTCAAAAGGCATCAAAAACTGTCACGTTTCAAGGTATGCCTTCACTCCCCCTCTCGCACATTTTCTTTCCTTGTCTATGCATTCACAATGTGACTGATCTCCTCCCAGCTTTGGCATTACTGAGAGCCCTCTGGGACACAACAGAGAGCCAGGGAAAAACACACACAAGAGAAAACAAAGGGAGGAGAGAAAGAACCTGTCTGAGAAACAATGTGGAAGAGAGAATAGATGGAGAAAGGAGGCCAGAAAATGGAAATTCAGTCAAGGTCAGCGTGAGAGAGTAACAGATAGAGGAAGAATAATTCAGGACAGTGCAGTGTGTCTCTATAAGAAGCAAGGTTATAGTACACCATTTAAGAGGACTTGTTCTCTTGACCTTCCAGGACACCTCTAATTAACTTATTTCAACTATGTCAGCCTTCCGCCTTCAATCATTAAAGCCTCTGTGGTCGAAATTGTGAGAAATTAGCTGAGGAGAAGAGGGCAAACACACAAGCAGATTCAACAGAGGCGTGTACGGGTGAGATATTGAGCTGAGTGAATGTAACTGGTCTCTTTTCTGTCGTTGTGTTTTGGTTGGTATGAGAAGAACAGGACAGTATTCGGCAGTTTCACTGATCTTTTATTCCTGATATAAAACTAATGTAATCAGCCTCTTAGTGTGAGAGTCGCCCTCGTTTACTCTCTCCAGTGCATCACAAATGCAAAGAGGATAAATCACATATAACATTCATATAACAGAAAACATACCTGATATAAAACAAATGTAATCAGCCTCTTAGTGTGAGAGTCGCCCTCGTTTACTCTACAAAACAAATGCGATGTACACTTATCACATGTGCTCTCATTTCCACATTTAGGCCCAGATGCAAAAATATAACTTAAACGGGATGAAATGACAAAAATAACCACACAGATAGGTAAAATAATATTATATACACAGATTAGAGTGAAAATATAGACATAATAGCAACAATTAAATTTAAGATTAAAAAAGATTATCAAGAGCCCAAAATAACCTCACCTCTCCAGAGCATCACAAATGCAAAGAGGAAGAGGAGGGGACAAAACAGGAAAGGGGCTCATGACGACATTACAATTAAAGGGGAAGGCACTCACTTCAATTAGGCAGTAATATCAGGTGTATAAACAAACCATTTTGTGTGAATTCTAATAAACAAAATATTCATTTTAACAGTGTACTTTCTGTACCTGTTACATGAAGTGTGGCTGCTATAGGCTATATGCACGCATAAATTCCGCATTTGACGCAAGGATGCTCTTCCGTTTCCGGTTGGGCAGATTACAGCGGAGGAAAACCGAGGAAAACGGGATTATGGCAGAGTCTTCAAAATGTACTGTCCTCCCGTCTTTGAAACGAAACTTTCATATGTTTAGATGTAATTTTATATATATTTATGTTTATTTAATATAATTTTAAACAGAAGCATAAACACAACGAGGGGTGTCTGTTTTGTCTGTTTTTGTGACTAACGTTTCTTTAGTATAACCATGGAGTATAAAATTCAATATAAATTCTTGGTATTGCAATGGACTCTACGATCGACGGAAGTTATCGAGCATCCTTAACCCTTCACCGGAAATACCGCCGTGCATAGAGCCCATTGGCCCAAACCATAGGCAGAGTTTGTGGGGGGCTGTCACGTTTTGATGTGTTCTGTTCTGTTTTGTATCTTGTCTTCCCCTGTCTTTTGTGATTTTTGGTTTAGTCCTGTTAGTTTTCCCGCTCCTCGTTTGTGTCAATTTTCTGCACCTGTTTTCAGTTAATTATCTTGTTTGGTTCAGTTCTTTTAAGCCCTGTGTTTTCCCTCAGTGTTTGTCGATCGTCGTCCATGTGTGGTTGTGTGTAAATCCTGATTTCCTGGAGTTTTGTTCTTGTTTCATTTTTGGAAGTTTCATTTTGTTTATTAAACCTATTATATGGAAATTCCGTGTCCTCGTCTTCAGCACCTGCACAAACCCTGACAGAACGATCGACCCAACAAACGAAGGGATGAATTACGAACTCTGTGTCCCACAAGATGGCCGGTCTCTGAAAGACTACGCAGAGACATATCTCCATCTTTTCCAGGACTATTATTGGAATGAGGAGACTCTTACCCATGAATTCTGGAGTGGGATGGACGATACCCTCGCCCAGATACTGTTATTGGGAGATCTCCACCTCCCGTTAGTAAAATTCATTGCCCGTACGCTGTGGGTGTGTGGTTCCTCATTCACCGTGGGAGACATCCAGCCCGATCTCCACGGCCAGCAAGAGCCCATTGCATGCACGCCAGAGCCTGACCCGTTTGACGACCTTCCAGAGCTTCTTCCCCCAGAGCCTTCACAGCTGGTCCCGTCCAGCCCAATCAAGCCTTCACCGCTGGTCCCGTCCAGCCCCGAGTTTCCTGATATGCTGGTCCCGTCCAGCCCCGAGTTTCCTGATATGCTGGTCCCGTCCAGCCCTGAGTTTCCTGATATGCTGGTCCCGTCCAGCCCCGAGTTTCCTGATATGCTGGTCCAATCCAGCACGGAGCCCGTTGACCCAGAGCCAGAGCCAGAGCCCGTTGACCCAGAGCCAGAGCCAGAGCCCGTTGACCCAGAGCCAGAGCCCGTTGACCCAGAGCCAGAGCCCGTTGACCCAGCGCCAGAGCCAGAGCCCGTTGACCCAGCGCCAGAGCCAGAGCCCGTTGACCCAGCGCCAGAGCCAGAGCCCGTTGACCCAGCGCCAGAGCCAGAGCCCGTTGACCCAGCGCCAGAGCCAGAGCCCGTTGACCCAGCGCCAGAGCCAGAGCCCGTTGACCCAGCGCCAGAACCAGAGCCCGTTGACCCAGAGCCAGAGCCAGAGCCCGTTGACCCAGACCCAGAACCCGTTGACCCAGACCCAGAGCCGTTGACCCAGAACCCGTTGACCCAGCGCCCGTTGATGTCAAGTCAGTTCCCGATCATGAGCCTGTCCTCCCCAAGAAAATTTTGGGGGGGCGCCATACGCCTTCGCCGTGGCCGGCCAAAGATCCACGGAGGCCCGAAAAGATAACACCGCCATGGCCACCTGAAGGGTCTGCACCGCCATGGCCACCTGAAGGGTCTGCACCGCCATGGCCACCTGAAGGGTCTGCACCGCCATGGCCACCTGAAGGGTCTGCACCGCCATGGCCACCTGAAGGGTCTGCACCGCCATGGCCACCTGAAGGGTCTGCACCGCCATGGTCACCTGAAGGGTCTGCACCGCCATGGCCACCTGAAGGGTCTTCACCACCACGGCCACCTGAAGGGTCTTCACCGCCGTGGCCACCTGAAGAGCCTGCACCGCCTTGGACGCCCGAGGGTCTCACAGTTCCGCCCTGGACGCCCGAGAGTCTCACAGCACTGTCATGGCACCGCCCACAGCCTGCTCCGCCTTGGCCACGCCCACAGCCTGCACCGTCGTGGCCACGCCCACAGCCTGCACCGTCGTGGCCACGCCCACAGCCTGCTCCGCCTTGGCCACGCCCACAGCCTGCTCCGCCTTGGCCACGCCCACAGCCTGCACCGTCGTGGCCACGCCCACAGCCTGCACCGTTGTGGCCACGCCCACAGCCTGCTCCGCCCTGGAGGCTTCCTGGACCTGCACCATGCCCTCGTCAGCCTCCAGGGCGCCCACCCTCCCACCCCTTTGGATGTTATATGGCGCGAGGACGCGCCTTCGGGGAGGGGGGAGGTACTGTCACGTTTTGATGTGTTCTGTTCTGTTTTGTATCTTGTCTTCCCCTGTCTTTTGTGATTTTTGGTTTAGTCCTGTTAGTTTTCCCGCTCCTCGTTTGTGTCAATTTTCTGCACCTGTTTTCAGTTAATTATCTTGTTTGGTTCAGTTCTTTTAAGCCCTGTGTTTTCCCTCAGTGTTTGTCGATCGTCGTCCATGTGTGGTTGTGTGTAAATCCTGATTTCCTGGAGTTTTGTTCTTGTTTCATTTTTGGAAGTTTCATTTTGTTTATTAAACCTATTATATGGAAATTCCGTGTCCTCGTCTTCAGCACCTGCACAAACCCTGACAGGGGCCCAGAGCCAATAATTTTGTCTGAGTTGTGAATAAAAAAATATTCTGTGAATAGCTGTGAATAAAAAAAAAAAATTCATATTTTCTCATTTTATTTGTCTTATCTTATTTTAGTGTAGACTGAGTATAGCTGTTTGTTGTTTTAAAAGATTTTTTTTTTTGGCTGATTACATTCTTAGGCTGCTCTGCCTCAGCGGTCTAACTCGTCAATGTCAAAATGAAATTAAATGATGCTTGAAATTAGGCATTTATATAGCGCTTTACAATGTACGTGATTGAGATGGCCAACCAAATCAAAGAAGGCGGGTCTTACAGCCTTACTGGTACTGTTATAACGCAACAAGAGTTTGTGTAAGATGCAAGAAGATGCAACGGTAGAAATTTTCAGCGACCGACTGTGCGACTTGCATCTAGTGATGCAAACTACTCAACTTATGATATTTCGCAGATTTGAATTGGAAATATGTGATCATGATTCATGTAATTCATAAATAAATGTCTTATTATTATTATCAATGTTGAAAACAGTTATTTTATTTATTTGAAAACAATAATTTTATTTAAATAGTTATTAATTTATTAACAAGTTTTTGAAACTTTTCTCCGGATTCTTTGATGAATAGAAATTTACAAAAAACAGCAATTATTATAAAAAGAAATATTTTGTAACATTATTTGTTTGTTTGTCTTTCAGATAAGAGTAGTGTTTTCAGTTCCATTTACTTCCACACATATTTGATCATGTTTATATATTTGTGTGAAATTCTTTTAAAATCAGCACAGAAAACGTGAGAAAAGCCCATAGAATCATGCTATTCAGCAAATCGAATGCCATGTGCTGAGCCTTTAGGTCACAGTCTTCTAGCGAAAGGTTCCTTTCTTTCAGCTTAATGAAACCAACACCAGTGGAATACAGCTTTACACAGCTTAAAGTTACAAATGGGGTCACGTCGCTCTCCTGCCTGCACCAGAGGTAACGATATTAGCACGCACAGTAGGGATTTTATTTTGGGGAGATAGCGTGGTTCATCTGGGTGACGTGTGATCGAGTGTCTGCGCTCAGTGATAGACCTCGCGGGGCGCATCTAAAAGTAAATCAAAAGTAAATGAGCATTCTGTGATACAGGTTCATTCCTCATTCTTGGCCTTAATGTGATTCTGCCGCGGCTCTATTTGTGGTCCAGCAATCCGACAAATAACAGAATTAAGTTTCTTAACTTTATTGCTGTCACCAAGAGGAAGATCTTCAATGCAAAACTTTTTTTAAGTGTCAAACTGTATCCAAAGCGTTACAAGCAATACAAAGACGAGTGGCCCTTTGAGCGCAAGTGAAAGGGAGAGAGAGAGAGAAACAGAGAGATAGAAAGAAAGAAAGTTAAAGACTGCAAGGAGGGATATAAGCAAAAGAGGGATATAAGCAAAAGCAAAGGTTGCATACAAAGAGATTCTGAATGAATTATTCCCTGTGATGTCAAATCAATAAGTTTAAGCCTAACCATCAAGACAAAACTGTGTCACAGTGTAGGAGAAGAATCATGAGTCCAGAGGGAAAATATCCTCCTTATTTCTCCACATTTCACTTACTTCACACATTATATCTCAATTTCTAATAATTTCATAATAGGTCAAATTTTGGAGGGGTTGTAAAGGGTTGCATTCATCCAACTCAAATAAAAATAATCTTTGTAGAAAGAAGAAATTAAATGAGTTCGATTTTATTTTATGTAAACATAAATAGTTTAAGCAAACAAATTCTTCACTTTAGAAAAATCACTTTAGTTTTTACTCTTTATTATAGTTTTAGTAATAAAAGTCCCCAAAACCATTAAAGCAAGATTAAGTTATTTATAAATCCATTTATTTATTCCAGAGGCAAATTGGTGGTGATCTTTAGGAGGAGATGTGCATGAACATATTCTCCTTCATCTACATTCAAGCAATCTCTACTGAATTCACCACATTAATATTCAGTTTGTGAGCTGTAAAAAGAAGTTAAAAACACAGTTGTACTTGCAGCTAGAGAATGACAGCCCAGGTGTGTAACACAGTAATGAGGTCGCGTCTGCTTCAGGCTGAACAATCATATGTTGGCATGGGAAGATGATGTTGCCCATCACGTGTGTGTGTGTGTGTGTGTGTGTGTGTGTGTGTGTGTGTGAGTGTGTGTGTGTGTGTGTGTGTGTGTGTGTGTGTGTGTGTGTGTGTGTGTGTGTGTGTGTACACAGAGTGAAAAATTTCAAGTTCAAATTTATTTGTATAGCACTATTAAAAACAACCGCAGTTGACCAAAGTGCTTAACAATGTCAGGATACACACAACAAATAAAGAGAAATAAAAATGTTTTTAAAAAACACAGTATAGAATGTCACAGTAGCAAAACTCAACTCGAAATGAAAGCTAAGGAATACAGGTGGGTCTTAAGCAACAACATATAAATTTCAGCAGTCCAAGCTGTTCTTATATGAACCGGTAGACTATTCCAGAGATTAGGACCAGCCACTGAGAAGGCTCGGTCACCTTGCACACAGGCTTGTGTCTGACCTGAACAGAATGTCCCACAGTGCAGAGGTTAGACAGAGGACAAATCTGCCAAAACAAGACCCCATACTGACCACTTCACTTGCTCATCAAACCCATGGGCACAAACACTCTCTGATCAAATATCAAACTTACACATACATAGTCTAACCACTCCACATGCTCAACTACCACTCCACATGCTCAACTACATTACATCGCAGTAAAGGTCTTAATTTTCTTTTCAATTATTCACACCAACACACACACACACACACACACACACACACACACACACACACACACACACACACACACACACACACACACACACACACACACACACACACACACACACACACACACACACACCACACACACACACACACACACACACACACACACACACACACACACACACACACACACACACACACACACACACACACACACACACACACACACACACACACACACACACACACACACACACACACACACACACACACACACACACACACACACACACACACACACACGGTAAATGGCTATTTTAAACTATTAACATTAATCTAAAAAAAAAAAAACTTTAAAATGGGGCATTAAAAAAATTATTTAAAATATTTGTTTTTGTGTCTGGCTCTACTGATTGTATAAAATAATATTTTTATACTCCAAAATTGTGTGGGTGTGAATAAGTCTCTTAAAACATCCAACAATTTTATCTTTTTAAGACAAGGCAAGGTTAGTTCTGGTTGTAAAATGCTATTTGGTGCAACATCCCAAAAACATAATAATATTTATAAATAAATAATCCTTTCATTCTTATGGTCATTCCAAATTTTCATTGACCCATTTTATGAATAAATTGTATCTTTAAGAATAGCTTTTATTTAGCTAACTTCTGTGGACAATATTTTTTTATATAATTTTTGTTCACTTGTATACAGGGCCAAAAACTAGCCACACTTTCCAATGGACAGTGGAAACATATAGGAAAACATAGGAAAATTTCCCAGCCATTAATAATTTTTTCATCAGTCATGAAACATAGATTAATCCTTATTATAGTTACAAATTGTATTCAGTCAAGAGCAATGAAAGATTGTTCTTGTTGCTTGATTAACATTAAAAACACAGACAGTAGCAGGAAAATTAGGCTGCTGTCACTTTAAGAGTTCACTTAAGACATAAATGACTGTGTTTACGAGGAGGATACTTGCCAAGACAGGCACAAGAAGACGTGAAAGAGAGCTCAATTCACTCTTCGTGATTTCTGGGCGCAGGATGTTCGGATGTTTGTGCACAGAAAACTTTCCACACACAGCGCGAGTAACAATTAAATTCCCTTTTGCATCTTCTTTGCGCTTAAATATTTAAATTGGCAAGGCTTAAATGTTCGTGACGATGCAGCACTGGTCCGTCAACCATCTGTTTGTGTTTTCGCAATTTTTAATTGTTAGAACACATAAAAATGTTACCGGCCAACTGGTGATTTATATACTCACCAACACTGATTTTTACACGTATTTGCCGTTTAGTGAGTTTTCATTTTAGGCCCGCTTATATATAAAATATACATGAGTAAACATGCATACTCTTACACACAAAAACTAACATGCAGAGCAGGAAATAGCCACTTCGGGTCTGTGTCTCTTTTACTCAGCCCAAAACAGGCCACTGGTGGTCGGTAACTTACAGTCTAAGGCTGTGGTTCTTTTAAAAGACAGGCTGATTTTATCATTGGAACCAGAAGTGAAGCTTTCCATTTAATGCTCCATTGTGATTTCCAACACCAATGTAAGAAGTGAACAGTAAAGCGTCAGATCCCTGCAGTATATTGCAGTGCAGATTTCACTTCCCCTATTGAGAAATGACTCCACAGTTCTTATCAGCCCTGGCACGGCATGAACAATTACCAGGTGTTGTTGCCACATCTGCTGCTCCTAGAGAATATTGTGACACAGTCTGACACGGAAAATAAGATGCATTATAATTACTGGCTAGCCTACACCGTCTGTTACTAGAGCAATGTAGGTTTATAACACTTCCGTTCCGAACTTTGGGGTCAGTAACTTTTACTCGACGAGGACGCATTAAATTGATCAAAATTGAAAGTAAAAACATTTATAATGTTACAAAAGATTTATATTTAAAATAAACTAGTGCAAAGTGCCCGTGCAAAATCAGTTTTTGTGTGTGTTTTTAGTAATTGTTGGTTTGGTGTGTTTGAGTGCTCATTGTTGCAATTAAATAGCAAAAGTTCAGTGACATTTTTATTTGTGCATGGTAGAAAGCAAATACTGATACTGACATAATGACATACAATAAATATGGAAAATTTAACTACACGATTCAGGGAGCAGCTACACAGTGAACCCAGAGAAAATGTTACGCTTGAGCAAATAGTTTGTGAATAGGCAACTACAAATGATGGCCGTAGGATATGTTTAGTTGGTGAATAGCATAGGCTACTATTAAACAGTAGCGATGACATTAAGCCCACCAGAATTAAATATAATATTCAGAAGTAAACAGCGTAGAGTTAACATCCACAAATGAATAAGCGCAACGATTCAGGGAGCAGGCTACACAGTGAACACAGCAAACAGTTTGTGAATAGGCTACTACAAATGATGGCTGTGAATAAAATATAATATTCAGAAGTAAACAGTGTAGCTGACTTAATGTTTAGCTGACAGAGTGTTTATGTCAGAATGTTTATTTTTTTAACCACAACCTTCTAAGTGCTTCTTTTACCGGTATATTTAACGATATCTTTTGTATTTCTAATCCAAACGTCAAACTTGGCACTGCACTTACTCGTGCCCGTAGCAAGACACCTGTCAAGTTTGAAATCCATCGGACTAACGGTTCGAGAGATATGCGAATAACAGACACACAGACAGAGACGTTCCTGTAATTTATATATAGATGGTGTTCTTTTGAACTTGATCAAAACATTCTGAAAGAAAATGTATCACGGTTTCCACAAACATATTAAGCAGCACAACTATTTTTAACATTGATAATAATAAGAAATGTTTCTTGAGCAGCAAATCAGCATATTAGAATGATTTCTGAAGGATCATGTGACACTGTAATGACAAGTAATGATGCTGGAAAAATTCAGCTTTGACATCACCGTTATAAATTACATTTTAACTTTATTAATATAGAAAACAGTATTTTTTAAGTTCAGCAGCAGGCAAAATGAGTTGAATTTGAACATTTAAAAAAACAAAACAATATGGTAGCTTTGGATTTGAACTGCGGCTCCCCTTTTACACTAAACAAATGTTTTACCATTAGACACTGCTGTATGTTTGCCTGCCCTTTTCTATTATTTGGTCATGTCTTATTACTCCAAGGGAACCAAGAGTGTGTTTGACAAACAACAGAATTATTCCAATTTATGAGCCAATTTTGTGAGGCCTTACCCAGAACATAGATCTTGTTACCGCGCACGAAGGAGAAGGCTCCGTAGCGGGGTGTGGGCATGGAGGTGAGGGGCAGCCATTGGTCTTTTGTCGGCTCATACAGCCTCACTGAGGCCTGAGGGGTCGTGTCGGCTCCCATCCCGCCCAATGCATACACCTTACCATCTGAGAGGGACAGAGAGAGAAAGAGAGAAAGAGACTGAAATTAGTTTGAACTCTGTTTCCAAGTCACCCACATCTCTCTTATTGAACAAATTAATAACAAACAAATCAGAAAATGACAGAGCAGTGGAAAATATTCCGTGCTGCAGTGCAGAATCTCTTTTTTCCCTCAGCTCCAGCTATTTTAAGGTTTACTTAAATTCCAACTCTAAACCTCACAGTCCACATTTGTTCTCTTCCCCTTAGGGGATAGAGCATTAAAAATTAATGTGTTCACATATAGTAACTGAACCAACATTTTGAACTTTAGTGGTTAGTGCTACTTTGCTGAAGGTGGACATGTTTAAGAAGCCCAGTGTACTTACAATAAATATCTGTACAAACCTCAAACAAAATCTACAAAGAGCCTAATTTACATTTTAAAAGAAGGCATGTTGGTACTCAAAGCAATGGCAATGAATTCAATACATTCAATACTCTTCCTCTAATGCGAACACTTTCTGCATTGTTTGTATCTAAAGCCAAGAACTCATCTGTGCTATTTTTACAATCCCCATTCTGACTGCTGTGTGAGCTAGTTTGCATACTAATGTTCACATAATGAGAGCTGTGTGTTAACTGAGGTTGTGATGACATTGTGATGGTTTCTAAATGCTGGTGCTTTCAATACAAGATCGGTGTAAAATGATTCATTTGTGTTTAGAGTTTTGAGAAAGTAGTCTTTCTTTGGAAAATGATTGTTTAGATAAGAATCTTTCAGCTGGTTTTGCTTCAGGATCCAGACGTTAACTGTTTCAACAAGTTCCAAAATAGTCAAATTAAAATAATATATATATATAATTAAGCAATTAAGCATAGCACCAGAGAAAATACTTTATATCCAACTTTGATATTACTTAATATGTTTGAAAAAGCTATTAGTTTAGTTTAGGCTAAACTCTAATGTAAAAGTGACCTTCATGAAGTTTTCAAGGGGAATGCTAAAATACAGCACAGCAGTGAAATTAGAATATAAATGAGGAGAGAAATGCAGCATCAGCAAAAAGAACAGCCTTGCTGCAGCACAGCCAACAGCTGAGAGAGAGGAGAGAGAAGAGAGAGAGGAGAGAGAGAGAGAGAGGAGAGAGAGAGAGAGAGAGAGAGAGAGAGGAGAGAGAGAGAGAGAGAGATGAGAGGAGAGAGAGAGAGAGAGAGAGAGAAGAGAGGAGAGAAGCATCCTGATATTGAGGGTCTTAATTTAACTGAACTGTCAATGAGATGTGAGCATGCGAGAGAGGTCATAGGAGGAGTATTGATTCTGACTGATGAAAGAGTGCGAGTTATTACAGCACATAATCACAAACATGAAGACATCAGGATAATCCCAGGAGGAAACAGCATTAATGATCACCATATGGAGCACTTAAGAAGACTGTGAGAGATAATGTATGTTAGTAAAACAGTCTCTGTATGTCTGTATTTCTCTCTTAGCATGACTGCAGCAGCTGCTGACTCAGACATCTGCAGTACTCTGGGACAGCAACCTGTGACTAGAGTTAAATGCGGTACAAATGAGACAGATACCGGGGAGTAAACTAGGTGGCAGCAGATAGCACATGCAGTCCTGGTCATGCATTCACGTGCCCTCCAAAAAAAAAACAAGGCACTTGTAAACATCTATTGTAGAAGCAATATACTATATATAATATACTACATAATATATTGCTGATTTCTGCATGGCCTAGACCATGCTAAATCAAACCTTGAACCCCTTGAGAAAGCTCCTATTGAATTCTTAATTCTTTCTCACTTTGCCCCTCTCCAATGAAAAAGCTATTTTAGTTCTACTGTATTAAAATGAAGAGCAATGTATGTGCATTAGGTGTGTAATTGGTTGTCGCAAAGAATGATGGGAAGGTAGCTAGGTCATACAACCCTGTCTCCGTAAAAAATGGATAAATGAATAGTATTATCTAGCAAGCTTTATCACTATTCTTCATCAACAGTACAAATGCAGACAAACCAAATTGTACCCTTATACTTATATCTTAGTACCTTATACTATACTTATATATTATATGTTCTGTAAATACTAATTTACTTCCACCTAAATCAGTTTTGTTATTGTTAACTAAAATTATAAATAAAACATTTAAATAAAGCTTAAATCAAATAAAATATTAGATGAAAAACTTAAAAATAAGTCAAATAAAATTATAAAACTGAAAAATAAAAGCTAAAATCTTTAAAATATATATATATATATATATATAGAAATACTATAATGCACACAAATTATACTACAATAACAATGGCTTTAATTGACATCCCTCAACTTCAGCTTCAGAATATTGAAAAATAGAAAATGATGGTGTCATCCACATGTGCTCACACATGATTGCTTTGACATGATTCAAATCCAGCATCTAATTTTTGTGCTGCGGAGAGTGATGGGAAATGTAGTTTAGTCAATAACCTGTCACCTCATTAACTGTCTAAGTTCAGAGATTATTGCAATGCTGATTGTGGCTCAAAAGCAACATTGAAAGCAATGCGCTAACCTGCACTCTGACACAAAATCTTCTTTATGTCTTTTTTGTGGCTTTTTATATGTGAAAACATTTTTGGTAAGAATTTTTTTGTCCTTTTTTAGAGCTTGACAACCACAAGTCACTTTAAAATGTCTGCATGGCGGGTGTTGCAAAGCAATTCCTGAAGAAAAAAAATATTTCAACCCCAAAAAACGGAATACGGGTTCGGAACAACACGAGAATGAATAAACAATAAGGGTCAATTTAAAATCCTCACTGACTGTGAAACAAGAAAGTATTTTAGCAACTGGAAAATTACACATCTATTACATCATCACCCAGAAAGAGAGGAGACCGTGAGAAAGCAAGAGTGAAAGTAAGAGGTCTTTCAAGGCTTGTGAGTAAATGACAGAGGAAAACAACATTCAGAGATCATGACCACCATCTTCACTTTCATCCTCTTCACTGAATTCACCCAGATAACCACAAATGATTTCTCCAGTTTGATTCGATATGGTCTGACATGTTCAAGACGGTGTAAAGGCGAGACTGACTGAGTAATAATAATTTACATGTAGCCTACTTACTATAGGGTTAGGTTTTGGTTTAGAGTTAGTTGCATGTAATTATGCATAATTTATAGTTACTACTACAGTAATTACATGTAATGTGTAACAAGGCAAGATAAGTTACCCTGTTTTCTATTAAAAATGTTTAATATATCAAGCAATTCCTCAGATAGACATTCCTCAGTTTTTGTCGTAAACATACACGGCAGAGGAAACAATCAGCAAGACATTTTGTTGAATGGTTGTCATTTATTTTGTCTCCAAAATCTCACTCTTCATTACTGTCAATCTTTATGTCAGACGGCGCGTGGTTTCAGTCCAGTGCGAAAGGACAAATTGCCTGTTGCTAGAAACATATCATAGTGTCTGGTTAGGGCATGGTGTCAGTTGTCAGACAACAGACAGAATCCAAATGTCTGTGTTCACTCATTATTGAATGTCAACCGCTCGTTAAGCAACATTTCTCTCACAACAAGACATCAAAAATAATATCCATATATTGCACTGTACATATTCCTGGCTACTTAGATAAAAACTTCGACTATTTGTATTTAAAAAGAACTTTTCAACTTTCTGTCACAGCAAGTCCCTGGCCATATATTTCATCTAAATTAAACAAGCCTTTGGAAATGGTTCTGTCCTTTATCCTAAGGACTGAGGAGGACAGCATCAGCGCTTATTCTTTTCGTGTTTCTGACATCTTTATAATATATATATTGTTAGGATATTTTTAAAGGAATATTTCTTGTACATAAACTATTTGGTGTATTATAATCATAATACATGTCATTATAGTGCAGATAACTGAATAATACATCATTAAACTACTGCAATCGTTGTCTATTGTTACTTAGATACAATTTATGCTGTGATTGATTTATCATACAGTGTGACAAGCAAAATAATGTCTTAGCATATGATTTAATGTCACGCTGTGTTTCACGCTGTTAGGTCAATCCACGGCCAAACTGAACTCAGCCGGGTATTATTGTAACAGTCACTCGTTCTGCATGGGAATATATTTAACCACATTGCACCATATTCAATGCTTTTATAAACAGACTTCAGATTTTATGTTTGCTAAAATGTATTCCATAGATACATCTAAACCCGGTAAAGCCTAACATGGAAAATAATAATCTGTTTTTACAAGTTTAACCTTTAGACAAAATATATATATTTTTTAAATTTGCATGTGTGTTTTTTTGTATCATATTTGACACTTTTATGTCCCCTTATAGTACGATATAGTGAGAATATGGAGAATATGAAATATGGAGCTCATAATCGAGGAGGGGGAAAAATACCTCAATTTTAAAAGTCCCACAATGAACAAAGAATTTGCAATTTTGTGCAGTTGTTATGGCCAAAAAGTAAGCTGACATATTGATGCTTGTAATATAAATCAATGCACTTACATAATTATCAGTTGTCATTTTATCTCGCCCAATGATATGTCTTAGTTTTATGATCAAAGCTCTGTAGTTTTTTGGGGCAAAACATATAATGCAATACGATGACTGAGAGATGTACAAATACAATTTCTTCAAAAACCTGATGCATTATATTTTATACATTTTAACAATTATCAAAAACATTTTTTATGAAATAATCAAGTAAACTTAATTTGCTTCTGTCCAGTAAGTTTTGTATCCTTTTTTTCTTCTGTCCAGTAAGTGTTCATTTTGAAATACTACTAATAATGTAGAAGTTTATACAGATAACCAGAAGATGGACATTTTTAGAACTGTACTTAAATGACTTTTACTTTCTAAACAAGTCTAAACTATCAACCTGATTAAACAAGGAATGCATGGATTGTGTAGAACAGGTTTCTCAGTCAGTTTTAATCACATTGATAATTTAGAGGCTTTAATTTGTGTATCAAATATCTGAGCCATGAAAGAATAAAGGCTTTTTATATTTTTCTAAAAACTGCCTTGGATTGTTTTTTCTTATGAATGATACAGTAGGCTTTATAGGGTTAAGCTCCTTATGTTAAAGATTTTTTTTAAAGTGTGCCAAGATAAAAACACATTTCAGTTACACAATATGAGCATTCAGAATTCAAAAAAGAGAATTATGTTCATAGAGATAATTAAACATGGACATGGTCAGTTTGTCTTCATCACACTGGACCTTAAAAAAATCACATCTTGTCAACCACCCAAATAAGGATATAAAGTCAAACTTTCATTGGTACAGACAGTCCAGCATATTCTAGCTGTTCTACACATAAACGCAATTGGATTATGGGAATGGTAGTCTGGGAGCACAGTGCTTTAAAATCAAGGATATATAGTGAGTGAACCACCTTCGCCCAAGCCTCCATCTACAAGCTGTTTTCTCCAATCAATCTAAACTCAACCCACCCACCTCGAATTCATCTATTTCTCCCCTCTGCACCCTCGCTGACTTCGTCACCCCCTGCAGACTGCACTGTCCAATCACACACAGTCACTTCTAATTAGAGCTCTCTGTTCTGATCAACATTCGTCGCCCAGGGAGACCCCATAGCAACCAAACACGTACTCTGAGACAATTAGGAAGTAGTGGCCTGACAAGATAAGGCAGAGAAAAACACATATGCATAAGCTTGCATCAAACCAGAGCATACAACTGAACAAACAAATCATGTATTAATTCACATGGCAACAGTAATTTTGGTAAACAAATGCACAAACGTGCTCGTCCGATCACACAGCTGTTTCCAACCTTTCCGTATGACAGAAAGACCCTTATTAAACAGACCACCTGCTGCTGGTCTTCCTCTTCTATTTTCATGACTCCAAGCAGGAAATATGGTCTTAATCTCATCACATCTCTTTCTGGATGTATAAACTGGTTAAGCTTTCTCCCAAAATAGATGCCTTGCCTAAAGCCAAAGCACATGATGACATTCCTGCAGTTGATCTTCAGCTTTGAGTTCACAGCACTCTTCCAAATATTCCATGTATCATGACACTGAACCCAGAAAAAGGGAGACATCAGACTAGAGGAGTGACAGCCAGAGACTCGCACAGGACTAGTTGTCCCTGAGGAGGGAACTAGTACAGACATTTGTGAATTTAATCCCATCTGAAATCAAACATGTCTGTGTTTTTCTCTTTAGTTAAAATACTTGGTTAAAAATAATTTGGGATCAAATTATCTACTGCATTTTGGCTAACTTGGAGGTCTTCTGAGAAATCAAATTCTTTCAAATCTTGAAATAATAATATTTATCATCGCAATATATATTTCCACAACAATTCTCCTCATTTATTTTGACCTTCACTGAATAACATTGTAACTATGTAACTACTCTTTTTACACATACTTTCTAAATGTGACTTAATTGACCCTTCGCATGGCTTGATTGACAGGTGTTCTGACCAATCATACTTCGCCATCCGCCATTTTGTCCGACAAAGCAGTCAGGAGAGATATTAGATTAACATGTGAGGATTTTAACTTAAAAAACTGAATATACTGGCGCCTTTCCGCGGTTAAAACAACATTCCTTCTTATGTTAATTTGATGCTATAAATGAACTAGAAGGAAGAGATGATCGGTTCACGAGCAGCTTTAACTGATGCTCTGTCACGACACATTAAAGAGCCTCAAAATTGTATTTATTGTTTAAATTTCTTTCAAAAAATGACCATATTTGAAAGGTGAGACTTTGTTTAATATGTTTAATATCAAAAGTAACCGAAAAGTAACCTAGTCTGTCCTGTCTGTCAGCGTGTTGTCAGTCTCCTCTCTGCTCCGCGATGTATTTTTCACTGCGTGAGAACATGGTGAGAGTGTGAGAGCGGGGGTAGCTTGTCGGACATAGCGACAGTAACTAAGGGGGGGGGGGTGTCTTTGCGAAGGGTCAATTTCATATAAGGATGCATTAAACTGATTAAAAGTGACAGTAAAGACATATAATTCTACAAGATATTTCTATTTCAAATATTTCCATTTCAAATAAATGGTGTCAAAAACTTTGTATTCATCAAAGAATCCCAGTTTCCACAAATATATTAAACAGCTAAATTGTATTTAACATTGATAATAATAAGAAGAAATGTTTCTTGAGCAGTAAATAATCATATTAGAATGATTTCTGAAGGATCATCTGACAAAACTGGAGTAATGGTGCTGAAAATGCATTAAAATATAAAACAGTTATTATAAATACATTTCTACAGTTTTACTGTTTTTATTGTATTTTTGATCAAATAAATGTAGTCTTTGTGAGCATAAGAGACTTTCAAAAAAAAGTATACCCCAAACTTTTGAATGGTTATGTACAGGTGACCGACATCATCAGTTAATAATTGGAACTCAAATGTCTTTTAAAGGAGGGGTTTTCACGGGTCTAAGACAAAATGCATGCGAGATATTAATTAAATGTTTAACAAATTTAATAATAAAAGTTTCATTCTACTTTCTGAAAAGTGGTCACATGTTCATTCATTTTATTTATCATGATTATTTTATTCAATTATCAGCATTATTTTTAAATGGAAGAAAGTATTAATGGGTTATGCATTTAGTAAGTGGGTCCTTCGCAAGGGAATCCACACATTTTTAATTCCTTGGCATCAAAAAGTTAAACAATTCCTGCTTTACAAAACTAATCAAGTTGGTATAGCGTTAAAGCATCATTTTACAAAAATGAATCTAGTCCAAATGGTGATTTCGACAGGAATTTGATGTATCTTGAACTGAAGTAAGACCACTGTCAAAGAGCCAGAACTGATTGATCTCCAAAAGCAGTGCTGCATCTCCAGTGTGACAGGTGAGTTAAATGACTGATATTTACAGAGAGATTCAGAGATGGTGTGGCAGGAGATGGGAGCAGTGTTTTAATAAGTGAGCTTTGAAGCCTTCAGTCGTCCCAACAAGAGTCTGCTGATAACACAGGCATCATCGCCCATCATGCCATTTAAAGGCCACTTATTTCTGTCTTTCACAAAAGCACAATCAATATTCAAAATCACTAGAGGCTCTCAGAATATGGAACTGATAACAGCAGGATGTATTCTCTACAAAGTCTAAAAGGAGAAGGAGAAAAAATGTCAATAGTTCACTGAAGGATGAAATGTAGGATGCCTGCACAGCTTTAAATGGATAGAGAGCATCCAAACAAGGACGAGAATGTGTTTGTACCAATAAATGACACAGTCTGTTATTCAGCTCTATTTGAACACCTTCTCGCCCCTCGACCAACAACAGTGCTCTTGAAAGAAAGAGGTGGAAACTGCTTACACACGCTGGAAAACACCATTCCCATCAAGCACCATAGACGGTGACTCACTGAAAACCATACAGCCCTTTTTTATATTCAGAGAAATGACGGGACCTTTTCAATAGCCTTTTTCTGCTTTGGACAGAGGCGCTGTATTATCCCATAATATTTACCAGGCCAGGGACTTGCTGTGACATATATAAACCATTTCAAAGAAAGGAATGATATTTCAAACAGGAACTTCCTCTAGCATTGATCTGCGGCACACAGAAAAGAGTGACTTTGCTGTTGTTGTTTTTTTGTTTTGTTTTTTACAATACATCTTTATAGAAGGCAGGTCTGCGGCTGTAAACATCACCTTTAAAGGACACCAGCACGTCTGAACTTTATCAAATTTGCTCTTCCAACTTATACTTAATATACTCGCATGACATATTTAATTGAATGTGAACAAAAATGAGGCTGAGTTTCAGTTTATTCGTTCAGTTTTAATTTTTTTTAATGTCTAATTTTAATACCATGTTATCTCCCCCTTAAAATGTATGGAAAGACGAATTACCAAATGTTTTCTAGGTTGTATGAATGAGATACATAATTGTAGGGCACATTTAGACATGAGTAGATTGGATTTATACGTAAATCGTCCATAAAATTATTCTTGCCTATTTACTGCAATTAAATAATTCATGTAAGCATGGGTTTTCCAATTGATTCATACAAACATTAATTCTGCCTTTTTGTGTATGAGGCCCTTACAGTATGTACAGACTGTAAATCCATTCCTCACAGCCCTGTTATTGTCCATGTCTCCAACAATTTACAGGAAAAGTTCATCCAAAAAACATTTATTCCAAACCCATTTTTTGAGGAATTTGATTTTCTTTTTTCCATAGGCCACAGAAGGAGGTTCCATACAATGAATGTAAATGGTGAACAGATTTACTATTAAAATAAGAAAGAAAAATGTACTATAAAGTAGTCTAACTTGGACAAATTGTACGCTTCATTCTAAGTCTTATGAAGATTTGTACATGAGTTTTAAGTCAAATCTCACATGTGCAATTTAAATATGTGCATATGAAAATTTGTCATATAATGATGAGTAACGAGATACACAAGATCATAATGATAAATATAACGTCAATCCTGGTATGATTCCTTGACACGGCATATTTGAATATATGAATGTCAATGAGAAAGCTACGATAGAGGGTTAGATTATCAGTAAATGGATAAAATTTGAGTCTTTACCCACACACAAAGCTATTGTCATGGGGTGTTTGCAGGCAGACAGATGAATAATATTCCAACGAAGTTTAAAGGGACTATATGGAACTTTTTCCCCAAAATAAACGTAACAATAGCCTTTTTATTTGACCATTTATGACTCAAACATCTCCTGTTGAGCATACTGACACCTTGTCTGCTCACAGTGGGTGCACCTATAAGCCCGTATCCTATTTTTCCTATTTTCTGTCGGGTCGGATTTTTCCCGCGCTGTCTGCGGATGTGACGTCAAGCGCGTCACTATCTGCCACCACCGCTAGTCAGCAAGTAGCTTACACTCGCAAACTTATCTCAAACAATACTACGTATTTGACTGTTCTTACCTCTGTAAACATAATGTTGACGACCTTGCTGCAGATGACTTGTGAAGTGTGCACGTATGAGCGCGCGCGCCGCGCTGCGAGAGCGAGCAGAAAGGAAGAGCAGTTCTGTTTTTTGGCCACAGGTGTCAGTCGCGAGTTTAAATTTCAGAAAAACGCATCTAGCCTCTTTAATAGCAAATATACTTTGCACCAGGCGAACCGGCATAAACAAACACCACTAAATGGGAATGTGACCAAACAAAGAGTGGAGACAGGGGTACAACTATATAGAGAACTAAACTAATTAATTAATAACAGAACACAGCTGGAGCAAATGAACTAATGATGACGTGACCATGGTAACTAAAGAGGGGCAGGAAATCAAACAAAGGAAGGCACGAACTGAAGAAATACAAACTAAAAGTCCTTGAACTGAATTAAACTGAACATAATGGTGACAGCTATCGCGTCACTTGGAATATAAAACCCCTCAAGTCACAAGTTGCATTGACTGGTTTTATGATTTTTAGAACCTGACAGACCCTAGTCACCTTTCATATTTATTATAATATAAAGAGTAGCATTTAGACATAGACATTCTGCTGAACATCTCCTTTTGTGTCCCAGAAAAAAAGTCATGCAGGTTTGTAACAACATGAGGGTGAGTAATTTATGACAGAATTTTCCGTTTTGTGTGGACTATACCCTTTCACAACAGGTTTTTCCCTTTCTTCTTAGCTTCTGGTACATTTCTCTGTTTCTACAATGGCTGTCTAAGTCACTCTCTATTCTCAAAACTCTATCATCAGTGCTCTTTCAGAGACTGTCTTTAGTATTCATAGCACAAACAAAAAACATGCAGCAAAACAAAAGTTCATAATGACAGATTCTCCTCCTCTCTTTTCTCTAATGATCTTTTCCTCTTCAGGCCAATGATTAAAATGAGCCGTTGAAGTGGCAGTGTGCTATTTCACATTGACCTTTACTCGCCACAGCCCCCCCCATACACACACTGGTCACAATGCAAAAGAATAATCAACTGATAACAAGCTACCATTAGACACAAGAGGCTGTTCAAGTCAAAATTGCGTAGCGTGTGATGAGCTGTTGTTCTGAAGAGGACAAAATAAAGAAATAAATACGAGGACGATATAAATATGAGAAATTCTCTATCACTACAGTGAAAGGGAGAGATGAATAAATGCCTCTCAGGTGACCTTACTATTAAAAATAATAGAAATAACCTCCAACTCTGCTCTACAGTACATGTCTATGAAAAATAGCAGATATCCCACCCTGAAAAAGCCCATTTCTGGAGATAGCAACCCATCCCCACCCTCAATGTTATAAAATTATATAATTACTGTATATAATTTGCGGGAGTCAGGGAGACGCTATCAAATGCGGGAGACTCCCAGACCTTCCGAGAGAAGTGGGATGTCAGCAATAGAGCAGAAACTACTTCATTCCCATTCAGGAAGTGAGATAGAAATAATGCAGAGTATTTTGGACCAATCAGAAATGCTATTGAATAATTAAATGCAATTAAGGGAAACTCCTAAATAGAAAGAGGCAAAACTGGAAAGCACAAAATTGGTTCTATTTATATTCTTAAATCATATTCCCTGTTGTACTGTGAATAATTCATCAGTTATTAAAAAATAAATAAATGTTGTCATGGTTATATTTGTAATACCTTCTAAAAATGACTTTAAAATGCAAAATTTCTAGTGATGCACTGATGTTAAAATTCTAAAATAAATAAGTTAAATCAACAATGTTTAATTACACTGTTAAAGGGGTCATATAATGGTACATGCACTTTTACAAGTTGATTGTACTGAAATGTGTGTTGGCAGTGCCTGTACACAACCATCATATAATGATAAAAATCCATCCAGTGGTTTTGTTTTAATCTCCTTATATGTTTTCCCCTGCCTCAAATCGAGCCGTTCGATCCTGTGACGTCACAAGCTCGCACGCCCCTCCCACGATCGTTGATTGACAGCAGCGTTTCAACACAGACCCGCCCTCGCTCGTCAGTGAGATGTCAATCATAGTTCGTCATTATTGATACACTGGAGCAGAATGGCGCCTAAGCGATTGTGGTGTTCTGTTCTTGGGTGTAATAAGGAACACAGCAGTCATTTTAATGTTCCTAAATCCGAACCGCTGAAGACACAGTGGCTGAGTTTTGTTTATGAAGGGAATATTTCCGCTCATGTTTGCGCGAATCATTTCTCACCAGACTGCTTTTTAAACGAGGGTCAATATAAATCAGGTTTTGCTAAGAAGCTGAAAAAGGAATCGGTACCAACTATTCGTGTTCCTGTTGGACCTCCAGAAGAAGTGAGTGTACTGTTATATTAACCTTTATATTCATCTTTGCAAATCACTTGCACGCTTCACGATGATTGTGGCTAATGTTTACCGCAGTTAATGTGTTATTAAAAACTGTACGCAGGTGTTACAGTTAACGTAACAGGAATATCAATGCAGTTACAATACTATAGATGTACTTAAAAGTTTTCTTAAAACATAAAACATTATCGTACTGCACTAAACATAAACATAATACAAATTCTTAGGTATCCTTCAACTACTGCTAGAATCATTACTGATATGACCTCATGTCAGTTTCAGTCACGATAGTTACTGAGATAACGTCACGCATCACTGACAAGCATACATTTACAACAACAACAAAAAAAAAGTTTTTCTACATAAATCTGTCAACGAACTAACCTATAACTTTCATTAGTAACGTTAAATACATAGCGTTTGTATCTCACAACTCTAACGTTAACTTACCCTGCCAGTACATACAAAAATAGATCAAAGTGACATTGTTAACCAACCATTCAGAAACGTCCTGTTCAAGCCTTAATTGTCGAACTTCTTCGGGGCCGTCATCTTGTTTAGGGTCCAACTCCGGTTCAAACTGATACGGTTTCACAGAAGTGTCCTCAGAGAGAATCCCGCTGCCATAATAAACCCTCAACTGTTGACAAGTGAACACTTCACGTGCGTTGTGTCAATGCGCCCACAGAACAGAGGGGCGGAGTCAGCGAAGCTCATTATCATTTAAAGGCATATACACTTAAACGGCGTGCTGAAAACAGAGCTGTTTTTGAGCAGGTAAAATGAGTGTTTTCTTAAAATACCAATGAGAATTTTTAATAAAAGTATATTACAAAGTTTTCATTTAAACCCTAAAGATTCATATTAACTTGTACAAAAATGGCATTATATGACCCCTTTAAAAGCAAATCTCAAAATGAATACCCATGTTTTTTATACTGTATATTATAATTTTGAGATGCTTAATTCACTTGTAGTGAATTGTTCATTAAATGTAGCATTTAAAATGGTCGATTTTAGATATTTTTTATTTATGCACACTCCTGGGCAAAGAAAATGGGCCAAGCCAAAAATGACAAAATACTGAGTGGTCTTTTAATGGTCCATTTTAATCACAAAACACTGGTCAGGAAGCTTGCAAGAACTGCACAAATACTGTAGATAAAGTAACTCAGCACAGAATAGCCTTCCCCGACTTGCAGACAGTTTTTTACAGGAGTCAGTGCTGTTCCACTCAATGTCAATGGCTTCAAACAATTCATGAGTAGTAGAAAAAAGTCCCAGTGCATTTGAGTTTAATGTGAAACCAAATATTTATTATAGGGTTCAAATCTGGATTCTGACCAGGCCAAAACACGATCCTGGTGGACTTGTTCTCAAGCCACTACTGTCTTTGTAATTTTGGCAGGAGTATTGTCTCATTGAAAAATAACACCTGATCATTCTTCTAACAACTTTTTATTTATGGGAAGCAAGCCATTCTGCAATATTCTCCTGTATTTCAAAGCATTAACTGACTTTACACAGTGAAGTAGTTCACCAATACAGCAGCTAAAAGGCTCCTCAGACAATAACACAATCTCTTCCTTCATGCTTCACTGTGGTAGAGATGTAATTATTATTATATTTCTCACCAGATTTTCAAAGACACTGAGCATTATCATGCAACTCGTGTTTCAATGTGATTCATCACTCTAGTCCACACACAACTTCCCATATTCTGAAAAAACTTTATTCTGTATTTGATGTTTTTCTGTGACAGCAATGGCTTTTAACTAAGTAATGCTTTGCAAAAATGTTGCTAATTTTCTGACCAATTATGTCTGTTTAAAACAAATAAAAGCTAATTTAGCCATTCTGGGCTTGCCACATTTATTTTTTGCCCAGAAATAGTCAAAACAGTGAATTTTATTAAAGCATGATAACTTTAAATAACAATATACAACAATAATTGATCAGTTATTGGCCATAACACAACTCATATCTCTAATTACAGAAGCTTATTAAACCACTGAAAACAGACAAATTATATCTTCTGTAGGGGAATTTACAGTTAAGACCCAATGATCAGATATGATGAATGAAGATCAGGAGTCAAAAGATGCAATCAATTGAAGATTTTTTTTTACTGAAGAATAGTTTGCAGTTTCATTAGCAAAAGTCCACTTTACACTAAGGAGTTTGTAGGGCGCTCAGCTTACACTTCTCAAAACAACAGCAATTTTACTCCAACACAGGTCAACACATCAGGTTAAATGATTCAGATTGGCACAGGTACAATTTCCTCTGAGGCTACCAATCTAAGTTTCTGGGCTCCAGGGTGTCTTGTCAGATGGTCATTTCACCTCCCCTGCTTACCAGTTGTTTACCTTGTGAATGTCTGGTCCTGTACAAAGCTTGCACACGCGAACGCGCACACACACCTCTATGTCTAGCTCTGATCAGGAAATTTTCCCACAACATACTGATAATATATCTTATCAGTATTTTGTGGGAAAATTCTGATCCTACTTTCTCTCAGTAAGAGGTTCAGTCAATATTCGTCATTATTCTCTAGTGAGTGAAGATGAAGTCGCGTAGGTGTCAGGCCTGAGTGACCCCAGTGACCTCAGTGTCAGAGTCAGCTACAGTAGAAGCATAAATATGTTTTAACATGTGTTGGGTACTTCTCTCAAAGAGAGAGCACGTTTCAGTGAGCAGACGTAATTCTATAACTACTTTGATCTCATAAGCTTGAAGAAGTAATTCAAATTGTTTAATATTTGGAAGGATAAATAAATATGTATTAATAATTTGATTAAACATCACTAAAAGGATATATTCTGAAGTGGCGGTTGATTCCGGAATCCAATCATTCACTTCAATTGAGCAGCGGACATTTACCCTGAAGTCTTGAACAAGTGGACAAGTCCGTTTGCTGAGAGAGAGAGACCATGTGTGGAAGTGCAAATATTTACTGATGATTAGTTTCTCATTAGAGAGTGTTGTTTACGTGCAGAGCTGACACACTTAACATGATTCCCTCTCATATACAGCAGCACCAGACCATGACAGACCTCTCACATCATACTGATAGTACTAAACACAAGCTGTGCAGTGAATACTGAGGCGATGAGTCTGAGATCCTCAGTTAGATATAAACACACAGTCAAACGCATACAGTACACACACAGCATTCGTCAAGCACTAAGCAGAGGCATTAACCCGAGGTGACAGACTGATGATAAACAACAGCAGCTAGAGGCTGAGTGAGTGAAAACAAACCCAGAAACGTGTGCACACACAGGCACCCCAGAGAACATACCTGAGTGATTATACAAACACAAATCAGAAACATTTACAAAGTAGTGCAAGAACAGTGTGCGCAAGACCCTCAAGAGGCTCAATGCAGTTTACAGTCTACATAGCCAGCATACTAAATGACATGGAACGACACTAACTGTTGTGCCACAAAAGTAGAGCTACATTTGCAACTGATTTCAACAGTTTGACATTAGCATGTTGGTAATCTAAGATATGACACTCTCATAAGCTTAAAAACAAATAGCACAAAGAAAATGTTGTGTAGAATAATCCATTTAGTTACTGTAGACTATTTTTAGCAATACTTTTCACTACTCTGTGCATTATTACTTATGATTAAGTCTTTTTTTTTTTTAGACGCTGTCTCACCATCTTGGATTTATTTTTTCATGTACCATATTTCCTGGAAAATAAGTGCATTGTTGAGAGAAACAATACACCGATGTATAACTATTCATTATAAACAAATTTAAAGCAAAACTAAAACTACTGACATGTGGAAAAAGGCGCTATATACAAATAAACATAGACTCACATTTGTCTCATATGGTAAAAATCCAAATGTGCATGTTTTGACGTTAATAGCATTATATGCTTTATATTATATATCAGTGAATCAGTTGATCATAAGTTCACAAAACGTGTCTGAATTATTCACAAAGCAGACTGATCCGATTCTCAAGCTCTTTCAATGAACTGATCGCAACAATGAACAGCTTACTATCAGTGAATAACAACTTAAATTTATTCTACAGTATTTGTCACACAACTCTATAATATGACTCCAACACACTGGACAAATTCCAATCTGAAGTGAGCATCCCTCTGTCCCTACTCTCTCTGAAGGCCAGAGCCCTTGAAGCCATTTGGAACGCACTTGGCGAAGGGAGCAATGAAAGACCACGTAATTTGCTCATTATAGCTTCACATGGTATGTTATCACAAAAAAAGCTAGGCATGGACTACAGGAATATATTATTATTGGAGTTAATATGATACAAATAAATGTACATTTATAATTAAGCTTTAAAAATATGCTCTAAATGTGTGTGTGTTCCCGGTCTCCTATCTAGAGAGAGAGAAAGAAGTGATCTCTGTTTCCTCTTGGTATTTGCTGGCAACCGTGAGCTGGAAGAAAATGCTTGTACTGATAGAATTCGTGACATGTCTGATTAATCACAGTTAGAGGTGCTGCTAGTCCCCACCAACACACATGCCGCATCACAAACATCCATCAAAAACAGCCCCAAAATTGTTCTCATATAGCCTTTCCTCTTCTCTAGAAATAAACACTGAGACAAACAGGAAGTTACAGGAAAGGCAAGCCATTAGCGTTATAAAAGGGCACAAAACACAAGCGGAATACATAACATGATCAGCCGGAACATCTCTACTACTGACGTACACACTCAACACAGGAAGTCTGGATTCACTCTTGTGGAGTAGAACAATGTAATCTCAAAATGACAGTTTGGTTTTCCATTAAAACGTACAAAAATGGAGCTCTGTTCAATCCTTATGAAATTTTCACTGCAATACATCCGGTTTGAAAGTATAGGCATGAGTTTGCATGTGATCAAGAGTTTAATTTGACTGTTACAGAGTTCTGAGACGACTCACTAATAGAAACTTTCAACGGATGTCTCCGAGATCAAGAATATGAGTCTGAAATCAGGGACATGAATTATATCTATATAAACTATCAATTTAATATTAAATTAATATATGTTTAGTCAGTCAGAAGGATAGATTTGTCTGTCTATAGATATATAGACAGAGACAGACAGACAGACAGATGATGGATAGATATTCCCTCACAGAAACATAGAGAGATATTCCTACACAGAAACGTCCTGCAGACTCTACCTCACACACACACACACACACACACACACACACACACACACACACACACCACACCACACACACACCCCACACACACACACCACACACACACACACCCCACACACACACACACACACACGTTCTGCTGAAACGGACTTTAAACTGAATAACTTCCCTACAGGGCTGAGTGGATGAGAGTCTCTTCAGGGAAGTGTGTTAATCGTCAGTTTGATTACATCATTAAGAGATGTTTTCCAGTGGTATACAGGAGAGGGTGTTGAGCTAGTCAAGCAGAAACAGACAGATGGCTTCAGGTCTCATGGTACAAGCAGCAATGTTATTACCTCAAATACACTCAAAGTGAAAAATATGAGGAGAATTCATCATTTCCTAATGATTGAAGGGAATTGTAATGCATTTCTAAAATTTTATAATACAGAAAATACATTTCAGACCAGTAAACTTGATACATTAAAGTAACTGCTTGATTGCTACTGGAACAGCTGAGCTTTTACCGGGAGCTAAAGAGGGAATTCAAGCCATTTTATCTGAAAGTGATATCTATTCCACTCTAGCACCTGCACAAACATCTGCCACGAGCATTTTTTCTTTGATAAGAACCTTTTTTATGTACGAATTCTTATTTTAATAAATTTTGAAATTTATTAGGGAGTTGAAATTACTTAAAATCCCAGATTAGAAAAGTACTAAATTTAAGAAAAGTATTAATTTCTTTAGGAGTAAAACTTTGTTAAGGCTACACTATTGCTGCGTCTCAATTCACCTACTTATACTACGCCATTAAAGTGTACTCTTTTTGTGAAGAAAAAGTCCATACTTTTGAGTGTGTAGCAGAAGAGTAGACAAGCTTTGGGACATACTATCACATCATACAATTGTGTCTTTAATGGTTGCTCTCTGTTGCATCCTGTCACAGTAAACTGGCCTGTCAATCATCTTGTCAGTTAACATCCTCCACATTTCATTTCATTTAATTTCCTACCGCATCGGAGAGAAACGCAGTAGCACGTTGATCTGCAGTCGCGGGTCTTTCATGCGGAGACGCTCCTCATATTAATGCATAATGATGCTGGCCAAAAGGATCTTTGTAAAAGTCCACATTGTTATTGAAGATTAAATATAACACTGATAACATTAAATAAATGTTTTTTTATCAGGTTAAACTTTGATTAGTCACTCAAACCTTTATCTAAGCCTCTCACCGTCGGTCGCGCATATCCGCCATATTTCTACCAGAAAGACTCCGGCGATATAATGATGTAACAAAGCATTAATTTATTGCATGGGTCACCAATCTGGGTCCTGGAGGGCCGGTGTCCTGCAGAGTTTAGCTCCAACCCCAATTAAATACACCTGAACCAGCTAATCAAGGTCTCACTAGGCATAATAGAAACGTTCAGGCAGGTGTGTTGGACCTGGTTGGAACTAAACTCTGCAGGACACCGGCCCTCCAGGACCGAGATTGGTGACCCATGATTTATTGACAGCCCAGCAAGCAATTATTTATAAAGTTCTTTGGCGTAGGCCTCGTCCGTAATCCGAGCCGAGGGTAACAGATCTGCATTTCCTGCCTGAAGACTAAGGCCGGAGACACACTGGCTGCGTGGCGTGAGCGTGGCGTTTCTGTTGCGTGTCAGCTGCGTCGCAATTTCTGTCTTTGCACACCAGAAGCGTGTCTGACGCGGCGCTGCTGACACGCATCACCCTTGTTCAACATATGGGAGAGAGTTGTGGAAGCCCTATACTTCGTGTTAAGCATAAATATAAAGCCTACAGATAAAGACACTGTCAGCACAGCAGTATTGACAGCAAAATAGACTACAGAATATTTCGTTCTGTCTTGACAGGTGCAATATTTGAAAATTGATAATAAGGCCTATTTATTTATTTATTTTTAAACGAGGCCTATATTTATATCTGAATTTGTCAAAAATGTAATTTATTAATATGTATTCGTGTACAAAATAACATATAAACATCTTTTCCTATTCTATTTTGCCTGGAAACGCTTTCAACACGCTTGCGTGTCGCGTGAAAAATAGGCGTCGGTTCTATTTCTAGCATGCACGCGTTTTCCGCGCGGCTCATGGCGCGCCTGAGACGCGCGTGTCACGCAGGCAGTGTGCAAGCTCTAACCTGTTAACATGGGAGCCGAAATAAAAACGGACACGCCACGCAGCTGAGACGCGCACGCCACGCAGCCAGTGTGTCTCCGGCCTAAGGCAGGGGCGCAGCCGACCCCCCTGGGAGGTATGGACAAGACCATCCTGGTGGTAATTAAGTCTTCCTGGCAGAACTTTATGCTAAAGCTTTCATTTTGTAGTTTTTTAACACTTTTTACTTGCGTTTGTAGTTCCTTCTCTAAAAAGCAATGGGTTGTGGGCAATATTAGCCATTATAGTGAGCATGGATCCACAATGTTTAGGATGGATAGTATGGACATTGAGACGCAAGGCAACTTTTGGCCCTCTAGCAATTGAAGCATAAAACTACAAGTTATGTGGAGGAACATTGTTACGCTAATCATGTGGATTGCACACCACTGTGCCCATAGTTACAGATAATCATCTTATCAGTGCGAAACTCACTAATGACAGCAAAACTCAGTCAACAACAAAATACCGATATCTGAAAATATTCTTATAGTCTTGAGTAAGAACCTTATAAGTCATTATTGTTTTAAATCAATAGGTTTAAAATATTGTTACAAATGTTGGCAACACTGACATTAGACATAATTTCTACAATTCATTTCAGATAACAGTGGAAACTATACTTGGTAATACTATATAAAAGGCAAAAGTAAAGTAGTAACTGGTTTAGAGATTGGCAATATAAATATAGTTTTGTGAACCTAGTCAATGCACAGTAAATGTGGTGCTATGCAAACTATGTTGATTCATGTTTTATTACGGGTACTGTTGCTTTCCCTTTTTGCTTGCAAACTCTTTTTGGTTTAAGTTGTTGTGACAACAGTTGTTGTGACTTCAAACTGCTTCCAGTTGTAAACTGACCGTCTTTCCTTTATTTACGGATATGACAAACACACATGTACGAATGATTAAAGTATGCAGTTTCATAGGAAATCCCATGAAATCTTGACTCTAACATACAAACAATTATTACAAGCTTACCATAGTAATATAAGGTAAGGCAAAAACATAGTTTGGAAGATGGTTTTATGATATACTCAATCATTATTTAAATTGTGTTTATTTCAAACAACTCACGAGGCCCGACGTGAGCTGGCCGTTTCTCTGCCGGTGTGAGAACACTAGGCGTGCTTGTGCTGCCGCTTCTCACTGGTATCTGTCTGTCTGCTATTGTTGACTGTTGCATTTGTTTTTGGATATGTTTTTGCTGGGATTTGACAGACCTGGACTGCTTTACACACTAGTGTGTAAACACTTTAAAGGGGTGGTTGATTATGATTTCACTTTTTTAACTTTAGTTAGTGAGTAATGTTGCTGTTTGAGCATATACAACATCTGCAAAGTTACAAAGCTCAGAGTTAAAAGCGAAGGAAGATATTTGCTTTCAAAGAAATCGTTTTTTAAGGACTACAACAAACGACTGGTTTGTTGTAGTGACATCACCAACCCTAGAATTTACATAAACCCTGCCCATGAAATCATAGATTATCATGACAGAATATGCTAATCTATGACTAAAAGATATTTAACTCCATATCAGCAATATAAATTCATCAACTAACCATTCAGAAATGTCCTGTTGCATTCTACATGTTGTCACTTCTTCTTGAATCTCCATGACTGTCTGACTCGGTTTGAACATAAAAGGCTAAAAGTTTTTTACATTTTCAGTGTGTGTTTGTGTGTTAGCAGCTCCGATTACCTCACACAGACACACACTGAACATTTAAAAAAATTTTAAGGCCATTGCAAACTGAGTCCGAAATTTTCATATGCGTTTTTTCGTATTCGTGATTCGGTGGCTCTGAAAATGTCAAAACACTATTCAAACACCATTCAAACTGCTTGCCACGGATGCGAAAAACGCAGAAAATCGAACCCGATCCGATTATTTTTATGACGGACGAAAGTTTCGGAGGCAGTGTGCAAGCGTGATTGACATAACGTGAGGTCGTATTTATTTTTTAACGTGCGAAAATTTCAGATGCGAATTTCGGACTCAGTGTGCAATGGCCTTTAGCCTTTACACACACTCTTGAAGCTCCGCCCTTTGTGACGGTAGTAGCAGCTCATTTGCATTTAAAAGGACAGACACAAAAACTGTGTTTTTTTGCTCACCCTCAAAAAGTGACAATTTTAACATGCTATATAAAAATGTGAGGTATTTTGAACTAAAACTTCACTACACACTCTGTGGACATCAGAAACGTATTTTACATAGTGTGAAAAGGGTATTATATACACCCCTTTAAGTTTTGGATAACTGACCTGGCATTCTGCATGATCCTGTAACACTGATCGGCTGCGAGCGCTCTCCATTCCTATCCTTATATTCCTCACGACATTAGTGAATATCCACTCTCTGTCATTTTGTGGTGTCAATCCTTGGTATGGTTGGGTAGCCTTCCCTTCTGTGGATTGTGGATTTGATTTGTTCTGGCTAACGTGGTTAAACCGATAAATTGTTGTATGGGTCCCATTGTTCATCACTGGTCATGTCGTTGCAGGTTTTGTTTTTTGGTCTTTCTATGCTGTTTTTGGCTGATGTTAATCAAATGAATTTTCCCGAGATGGCTTTACAATTTTCTGCTGCTCAACTCAAAACTTTAAAAGGATATTTCAGCTTGACTCTAGACATTTATAAATGGTGTGTGAACAACTTGGAGTTTTACAACGACCTTGCTAAATCCACAGTTTGCGGAAGATACTTCGGACTTATCTCTGCTCGTTTTCAAATAATATTCCGGTTATCTGTACCAACACCCGTGCTTCTGGTAAAACACAGCAGGGAAATTGTGCAATCAACTTTGGAAATCTAAGACCATTGCGTTTTGATCCCGACCTTGGAACCTGCAGACGTCTATCTTTCAGGTTTGCAATGTTGAACACTCACTCTTTAACTGATAAAGCATCAGTGTTAAATTACATAATCACTGACACAAACCTGGACTACTTTTGACGGAAACCTGGAAGGTGCCCAATGACTTTTTCAACTTGAACCTCTTAACACCACCTGGGTACATCTATTTCTCTCAACCATATCTCCATCGTAGAGGTGGAGGGTCGGCTGTAGTTTGCCGTGAAACTATTAAAATATCCAAGATCGTGTTTCATGACGTTGCATCATTTGAATACCTAGCATAAAAATGACTGGCCAAACGTCACTGGCTGTAATCTTAATTTACCGACCTCCAAAATTTCACTCTGATTTTTTCTCTGAGATTAGTGAGCTACTTACTCTTGTCTGTGCTAGTTATTCATCTGTTATTTTGCTTGGTGATTTTAATATACATGAAAACACTGCACAACGCAATGAATTGATGTCTGTGCTGGACTGTTACAACCTAACTCAACATGTAACTTTTGCAACTCACTCCAGGGGTCATATATTGGATCTCATATACATCAGGCGTATATAATATTCTTGTTAGTGGCTCTGATTTTGCTTTTTCGGGTCACAAACTCATAAACTTGAAAATGCTCACCCATCATAAAATCAATTCTGTGAATCCATCCTCTTTCTCTGTTTCAATAAGGGCTTCTACCCTGTCAGAATGTTAATTAACTGTCAGAGATCTGCTGTATTTATAATAATGCTTATTCCCAAATACTTGAGAAGCATGCTCCTGTTAAAACTAGACTGGTTAGAAGCCTAGAAAGACTGTATAGGATAACTGGACTCATTGTGCACTCTCTGGCTTATAAAGAAGAACATTTGGTCAACTACCGTACAGCCATCAACACTGCAAGATCCTCTTATTTCTCCTCTACCATTAATAATTCCATGTGCAGGCCCAACTCACTCTTTGTTATGGTTAACAATCTCACTAATCCACCATAACATGTTATTTCTGGCTCTGGGGTGCTTGTGAATAGCTTTTCTAAATTATTATCAGACAAATTGAAGTCAATCACTAAATCCATTACTAAAGACACCCCTCATACAAGTGACTCAAATGTTAATTTGATGCTAGTTGATTCAGCTCATTCAACAAACTCTCTCTGCTTTCACTCTGACTACCTCTGCTGCCATAACTGATCTAATTGTGAAGTCTAGTTCCACATCCTGCCAGCTTGATCCTACCTACTGTTTTGCTTAAAATGTGTGTCCCCGAGATTGCACCTTTTATAACACATATGATAAACTGTATTTAGCATCAACCAATGTTCCAGCAGAATTAAAAATGTCTGCGGTGACCCCCATTCTTTAAAAAATGGACCATAACCATCTAAACATGGACAATTACCGGCCAATATCTAATTTACCATTCTTAAGCAAAATTCTTGAAAAGGTTGTGGCTTCGCAATTGAGATCCTTTTTATATGCTAATGGACTTTTTGAACCTTTTCAGTCAGGATTTTGCCCATCTCATAGCACCGAAACTGCTCTTCTTCGAGTGGTTAATGACATTCTTCTGTCCATGGATTCAGGCTTAATAAACATCTTGATGGTTCTTGATCTAAGCGCTGCATTTGACACAGTCTGCCATGAAATACTGATCTCTCGCCTTTATGATATCGGCATCACTAGTTCAGCTCTCTCCTGTCCAGGCTCATTTCCTACATCAGCAACAGAAAGTATTATATCACTGTACAAGGGTATAGATCTGCCACTGCTCCGCTTACACAGGGTGTTCCTCAAGGTTCAGTTCTTGGCCCACTCCACTTGGTGACATCATACGCATGCATGGACTTCAGTTTCATTGCTATGCTGATGACATTCAAATTTATCTTACCACTAGCTCTGATAGGCCATCCCTACCCGACTCACTCACTGCATGTATCAGGGATATCAAGCATTGAATGTCCGTGAATTTCCTCAAACTAAATAATAACAAAACTGAAATATTGATGATTGGCTCTGCTGCCTCAGTCAAAAGGATGGACCTGTCCTTTGATAGGGTTCATGTTAACCCTTCATCATCTATCCATAACATTGGTATCTTATTTGACTCAACTCTGTCTTTTGGCTCTCATATTTCTTCTGTTGTTAAAAATCTTTCGTAATATTGCACGTCTTTGATCTTCTCTCACTCTAGCTGATGCTGAAACCTTAATTCATGCATTAATCACATCACGTCTGGATTATTGCAATGCTCTATTTCTTGTTCTGCCCAAAAAACTTATTGCAAGATTACAGTATGTTCAAAACTCAGCAACAAGAGTTCCCCTTCAGTCGCTCACGTTTGACGTGACGTCGACGTGACGACGTTAGGGGATCACTTCAGGGAGCCCTATCAACTTCGAGTGTCTACAGAACAAGCCAATGAACGTTGGCGTGCGTGAAACGCGTCCATGCCTTACTAGGACGTGGAAGGCGCCGTATAGTGCCAGAAGCTGTCCTAGTGGCTCCTCCCTCCTCACCACCCTCGACGGCGGGGCGGCTAAGGGGTATGTGGATGTTCCCCCGGTGGAGCGTGCCGTCTCGATGCAATTGTGTCCGGCGTCCGCTTCCTCCTGGCGGGGCAATCCACGCCTCCCGTCCAAGGCTGCAGAGCCTGTGGACAGGCTGCTTCTGCCCTCCATGCCATAGCGCTTCTACAGGTCCATCAGGCCCAGGCGCTCATTGACATGAACGAGGGTGGTTCTGACCCAGAGCTCCTCCGGGAGCTCCGTGTGGCAACCGACCTCGCTCTCCGAGCGACGAAGGAAACTGCACGTTCAGTCGGTCAGGCGATGTCCACCTTGGTGGTCCAGGAGCGCCACCTCTGGCTCAACCTCGCGGATATGAGGGACACCGATAAATGTCGGTTCCTGGATGCCCCTCTTCCCAGGTTGGGTTATTCGGCGACGCGGTCGAGAGCTTCGCCCAACAGTTCTCAGCCGCCCAGAAGCAGACGGAGGCCATCCGACACATCCTGCCCCTGCGGACCGCTGCTGCTCCCTCCGTCCGCCGCTCCTCCGTCCGCTCGTCGCCGAGGTCGACCTCCTGCGGCGTCCTCCGCCCCCGCTAAGCCTTAGCAGCAGCAGCCACCATCCAGGCCTCGGCGTGGGGCAGGCCGCAGGAAGTTGACCATGCCCGTCCAGCCCGCTGCCAAACCAGGAGGCAAGCGCAGGTTCTAAACGACCCTGAGACGGGCGACCCAGAGTGAATCAAGTTGCTCTTCAGGAGGTGGTGAAGGCACCGCTCCTTCCCCCGGTGGAGGGCCGGGTGGAGAATCTTTGTTTCCTTTTCTGTTCCGCCACTGACCCACGGGCCAGTGGTACCCTCATTTTCAACTAAAGAGCAATTCTGAAACCTCTGGGTCCCAAGAGGGCGCGCTTGGCGGTCGACGACGCTATGCCTTGTCACCCTCGAGCCCCTCTTCTTCGCCAGCGAGCAGCAGTGGCTGTGTTCTGGACGCACTGACGCTTCCGCACACTCACTCTGCCATTCGACGGAAGCAGGTACGTGTTGCACCACACACTCAGACCCCACTCCGGGCCGCTGTGCCGTCCGAGTCGGGTCCCTGCATTCCGCCGCGCTGCCCCACCCCGGGTACGTCTGTGGTGCCGTTGATTCCGCTTGCGCGGTGTCTGGGAGCCTGGCTAGCGCTTCCCAGCCCGTCTCGCTGGCTCATCCGTACTGTCAGACTCGGCTATGTGATTCAGTTCGCCCGGCGTCCCCCTGTATTCAGGGGCGTTCTGTTCACCCATGTTCTGGCGGACAGTGCCCCTGTGCTCAGGGCAGAGATCGCAGTCCTACTGGCGAAGGACGCGATCGAGCCGGTCCCTCCAGCCGATATGAAGACCGGCCTCTACAGCCCGTACTTCATTGTACCCAAGAAAGGCGGTGGGTTACGGCCAATCTTGGACCTGCGTGTCTTGAACCGGTCCCTTCAACAGACTGCCCGTTCAAGATGCTTACGCAGAAACGCATTTACAAATGCATCCGTCCCCAAGATTGGTTTGCAGCGATCGACCTGAAGGACGCGTACTTTCATGTCTCGATTCTCCCTTGACACAGACCGTTTCTTCGCTTTGCGTTCGAGGGACGGGCATATCAGTACAAAGTCTTACCCTTCGGGCTGGCCCTGTCACAACTGGCTTATTCTCGCCCAGTCGAGAGAGCAGTTGTGCGAACACAGGGACATGGTGCTCAGTCACCTCAGCCATAGGGCTTCGGGTCAACTGGGAAAAGAGCAAACTCACCCCCGGGCGGAGGATCTCTTTTCCCAGTGTGGAGTTGGACTCGATCAACATGACAGCGCGCCTCACCAAGGCCCGCGTCCAGTCAGTGTTGAACTGCGTGAGCACGCTCAGACGCAGAACAGCGGCTCCACTGAAACTGTTTCAGAGGCTCCTGGGGCATATGGCATCTGCAGCCGCGGTACGCCGCTCGGATTGCTTCATATGAGGCCGCTCCAACACTGGCTCCACGGTCGAGTCCCGAGATGGGCGTGGCAGAGCGGCTCGTGCCGGGTCCAAGTGACTCCGCACTGTCGCCAAACTCTCAGCTTGTGGCAGGTGTTCCCCTAGAACAAGTGTCCAGGCACTCTGTGGTCACCACGGATGCCTCTGCCACCGGCTGGGGGGCCACGTACAACGGGCATGCAGCTTCAGGTCTGTGGACGGGGCCTCAACTGCATTGGCACATCAATTGCCTCGAGTTGTTAGCAGTACATCTTGCATTGGGCCGCTTCGAAACGCCGCTTCATGGCAAGCATGTACTGGTCCGTACGGACAGCACTGCGACCATTGCGTACATCAACCGTCAGGGTGGTCTACGCTGCCGCCGCATGTCACAACTCGCCCGCCATCTCCTCCTTTGGAGTCAGAAGCATCTGAGGTCGCTTCGTGCCATTATATTCCTGGCCTGCTCAACCGTGCAGCCGACGAGCTCTCACGGCAGCAGGTGCTACCGGGAGAATGGCGACTCCATCCCCAGGTGGTCCAGCTGATTTTCAGGCGCTTCGGGACCGCACAGGTAGATCTGTTTGCCGCCCCGGACACGTCTCACTGCCAGTTGTTCTATTCCCTGACCGAGGGGACCCTCGGCACGGATGCTCTGGCACACAGCTGGCCCCCGGGCCTACGCAAGTATGCGTTTCCCCCAGTGAGCCTTCTTGCACAGACTTTGTGCAAAGTCAGGGAGGACGAGGAGCAGGTCTTGTTAGTTGCACCGTATTGGCCCAACCGGACCTGGTTCCCCGAACTTGTGCTCCTCGCGACAGCCCTCCCTGGCCCATTCCTCTGAGAGAGGACCTGCTCTCTCAGAGACGGGGCACCCTGTGGCACCCGCGTCCAGACCTCTGGAAACTCCATGTCTGGTCCCTGGACGGGACGCGGAGGTTCTAGGTGACCTACCCCCAGCGGTAGTTGACACCATCACTTCCGCTAGAGCCCCCTCTACGAGGCGCCTCTATGCTGAAGTGGAACCTATTCGTTGACTGGTGTTCTTCTCACGAGGAGAACCCCCGAACTTGCTCGGTCAGAACCGTGCTTTCCTTCCTGCAGGACGGGTTGGAGCGAAGGCTGTCTCCCTCCACCCTTAAAGTGTATGTTGCCGCCATTGCCGCACATCACCATGCAGTTGAAGGTAAGTCGTTGGGAAAGCACGACCTGATCGTCAGATTCCTGAGGGGAGCAAGGAGACTATATCCTCCTCGCCCACTCTCTATACCCTCTTGGGGTTTGTCTCTGGTCCTTTCGGCACTTCAGAGACCACCTTTGAGCCTTGCAGTCAGCTGAGTTAAAAATTCTGTCCTGTAAAACAGTACTCCTGGTTGCATTGGCCTCCATCAAGAGGGTAGGGGACCTGCATGCATTTTCGGTCGACGAATCGTGCCTGGAATTCGGCCCGGCTAACTCTCACGTGATCCTGAGACCCCGGCCCGAATACGTGCCCAAGGTTCCTACCACTCCCTTCCGGGACCAGGTGGTGAACCTGCAAGCGCTGCCTTCGGAGGAGGCAGACCCAGCCCTGGCTTTTCTCTGTCCCGTCCGCGCTCTGCGTCTGTACGTGGACAGAACCCAAAGCCTCAGGACCTCAGATCAGCTCTTCTTCTGTTACGGAGGCCAGCAGAAGGGAAAGGCTGTCTCCAAGCAGAGGATGGCCCACTGGATAGTGGATGCCATCGCCTTGGCTTACGAAGCCCAAGGCGTGCCTTGCCCGCCCGGGTTGAGAGCCCACTCCACTAGGGGTGTCGCTTCTTCTTGGGCGCTGGCACACGGCGCCTCGCTGACAGATATCTGTAGAGCTGCGGGCTGGGCGACACCTAACACGTTCGCTAGATTTTATAGCCTACGTGTTGAGCCGGTTTCTTCCTGTGTGCTCGCTTCAACCAGCCGGTAACACCGAAGTTTCCGCTCTTGTGTCGGCTTGCTGCGCCACTCCCCTCCACACGGAGCGGATACGTGCGCTTTTTTGCTCCAGTCGAGTTCCCCACTCTGGCAAACCCTGTGAGTTCCTCCGCACCCCTCCGGCAGTCGGACGTTGCGGAGCGTCCGACACCAGGCCTAGTGCTCGTATGCCTGTGTAACTTGTGCTAGGCTGGGGTCCATATGTGGTGATTCCTGCGGCGATCCCATATGAGTATTCTTCCACGACCAGCTCCCTGCGGTGAGCCCGTGTCTTTCCCTTGGCAGAGTCCGCTCTGCCGTCACTGTCTGGTGTAGCCTCCCCCTTCTCAGGCTGGAGCCACCCCAGTGACATTCCATATGTCGCACTGCCCTCTGGCCAGTCCATATGTGTATCCTCCACATGTTACCTCCCTTCGGGCAGGATATGGCTTCCGCAGCGTCCCTCTCCCCTGGAAAGGCACGCTTTCCCAGTGTTATCCAAGAGTTCACGGTGTGGGTATATGGAACAGCAGTTGAACTCCCTCTACGCAGATCTTCCGCCCCAGCAGTTGGGGGTCTGAGAGTCTTGCGTAGGGCGCTGGATGTGGATTTTCCATGGGATCCCCTAACGTCGTCACGTCGACGTCACGTCGAACGTGAGCGACTGAAGGGGAACGTCTCGGTTACTGATGTAACCCTCGTTCCCCGAAGGAAGGAACGGGAGACGTGACGTCCCGCCGCCACAGTTGCTGACCATCGCTGTACGGCCGTCTCTATCTCGGCTCCTCAGCGAAAAACAATGAGTGCGTGCGTCCGCTTCCTGTTTATACCCGCGCTGCGGGGCGGGGCGCGTGACGCGTTTCACGCACGCCAACGTTCATTGGCTTGTTCTGTAGACACTCGAAGTTGATAGGGCTCCCTGAAGTGATCCCCTAACGTCGTCACGTCGACGTCACGTCTCCCGTTCCCTCCTTCGGGGAACGAGGGTTACATCAGTAACCGAGACGTTCTCACCTCCACGAAGCACTCTGCTGGCATTACATCTCTGCTGCATGATCTTGCACCTCCATATCTGTCAGATCTATTCCACTCGTACTGCCTTGCACGGTCCCTTACAGTAGATCATCTAAACTTGGTTTCTTGTCCATCCCTCGTTTTCGGTTGTCCATTGTAGGTGGAAGGTCATTTAGTGTTAAAGGTCCCCTGACATGAAATTTTCACTTTCTGAGTTTTTTTAACATTAATATTAGTTCCCCTAGCCTGTATTTGGTCCCCTCGTGTCTAGAATTTTCAATCGGTGTAAACCGAGCTTTGGCTATCTTTCTCTTCTCTGCAGCTCAGACGCGCTGATCTTGAATCTCCTCCTTATGACGCCATAAGGAGGAAAGGTTACCTCCCCTTTCTCTGCTTTGCCCGCCCAGAGAATTTGACTCGCCCATGAGAAAATGAGCTAGGAAGTACGAATGCGCGAGCGCGATTTGAGTTTTTCCTCGAGAGATATAATGGCTTGTAAACGAGCGAAGCATGGCAGTTGATCAGTGTTTGGATGTACAAATGAACAAAAAAGTATTTTTTTAGTTCCTTCATCCGAGCCTCTGAAGAAACAATGGGTGAATTTTATTTTCTCTGGAAATGCGCCGACACAACTTCCCAAAGTTTTGGATGGTCCAAACATTTCACCGACGACTGTTTCCTCTTGGGCCAATACAGAGCTGGCCTCGATAAACGTCTGAAAATAAATCATCGAGCTACCAAGCAACAATTCAATTTCAAGTTCAGACAGGTAATCTTTCTCTCAAAATCGTTCAATACTGTTTATGCATCAGTAAGTCAAGCCAGTGACTAAAATATCAACTTCACGTCATTTCTTTTAGTAGGATGAAAATAATCTTATTTAAATTGTGAACAAATTATATACAGAGAGCGATCAAAGAACATCTTTCCACACAGCGCGAATTTATCTGGAAAACTCTTTATGAAATCAATGACGCTGTTACACTGCACCACGAAGCTCTTACTGTATGTACATCATCGTGTTTGCATTGGTGAAAGCATTAGAGAGAGTGCAGAAACTGCGTTGCAATGATAAGATCTGCAGTCTCGCGATCAACAGACTGTCATCTGCTCAATGCTCATCACGGCAACATTTTATGTGATGGGAATAGATCTAAATACTTTAAAAACTTCTCACGATTCGTTAATCTCGAAAGCTGTATTAGTAAAAACGTATAATAGCTGTAGTAAAAATATTCGAGAGAGTTTCACATGTAATACGTAGCTATTTCATATGCAAGCATGTCAGCCAATCACAGCAGTGGGCGGTTACACTGAATCCCACAGCAGACACGCCCCTTCAAACAGAGTGTTCAAATCAGAGGCTAAAATCAGGCTAGGAAAAATGCCTTTTATTTATAAATTATGACTATTTTTGATCTAAAAAACATACTAACATTATAAGGGCATTATGAAATAATAAAATAACCCCATGTCAGGGGACCTTTAATGCTCCTAAATTATGGAATTCACTACCTCTTACACATCATAATAACTCTGTGGCTACCTTCAAGACTCACCTAAAAACATATCTATTAAACTTGTATTTTGTACAATGTGGCTATATGTGTCCTTATGTGTTTGCAATGTTTGTGTGGGTTTGTAAATGTAATGTATAATGTAAAGCGACCTTGAGTTACGGAAAGGCGCTATATAAATAAAACTTCTTCTTCTTCTTCTTCTTCTTCTATAAAAAGTTATAGTGTAGCTTTAAGAAGAAAAATGTATGGTAACATTTTACAGTTGTCCTTGTTACACATTACATGTAGTTACTGTAGTAATAACTATAAATTATCCATAACTAAATGCAACAAACCAAATCCTAATCCTAGTAAGTGCATGTAGTAAATTATTATGTACTTAAATGTGTAATTACACTGTAACACGAGCACCTTAAAATAAAGTGTAACCACATGTCCTTTTAAAGCACATTTAAAAAAACGAGCAAATTCTCTCTTTTTTATCTAATGCTCACTTAAATTTAATCTTTAAAAAAAAATCAAAATTAATACCCATTATTCATAGTATACACATTATAATGTTGTAATGCCTAATTCAATTAAAGTCCCCCTGTGGTGAAAATCAAGTTTTTTATGTTGTTTATAAGTCTATGTGGTGTTTTTAATATGCTTTAAGACAAACCATGTGCAAATGCATAAGTCAGCACCATTGCTAATGCTGAGTATTTTCTCTTTAAAACCACAGTGACCTAAAGACAGTCTCAAAAACACGGTTTGAAATCGCTGATGTTTCTTATGTCACAAACGTTACAAGGTATAACTAATCACGTCAACTTGCCGGCGGGCTTTAGCATATCATTAACTATGACCGCTCTGAAGCAGTGGAGTCTCAAGAGAAGCCAGGTATATTTTTCTGTTGATATGAAAAATCGGGTACTTTTAGTAATAAAGAAAAAAATTACGTTTAAATATGTAATTTTGGTGATCATAGATGAGTTTTAAGAGATAAAATTATTGACTACCTGGGAACTTTAAAATTGAAAATATATATATATTTTTTTTGTCAAAATAGCATCGAACTTTAATATCAGGCATTCATCCTATGACATAAAAATAATTATCAGGCTATCGCAATAAGCCCGATTTTTTTTATATCATTGCATCCCTAACAAAACCTAATATCTAGAGCTCAGTCTGACCACATGCTTGCCTTCTGCAGCACAGTAATGAGGGAGCAGGTTGCAGGACATGCTGGGCCACTGCTGTTGCAGTCTGGACACATCAAACCACATCAACTAATTAAAACCCTTGGCTTATAGACAACGGCCAATCAGAGCACTACATTTACGCCACTTTCATGAATGGTACCTTAGTGCAGCATTATACTGAAGTCTGGCACTGAGCATGAGGATAAGAAGAGCAACAGTTAAAGCTGACTCATGTACTCTGGCAGAATGCATCAGCATTGTGAAAATGTAAGCCCAAACAATCCCCCTTGATTAATCTGGCACTGCATTAAAGCAAAAGACAGAAAATACGCCATTAAATAGACTCTCATTTGAATTTGAGAGAAGGAGCAATGGGAGAAAGAAACTGGAAAACAGTAGGGAATCAATCCGATGCTTTTGGGTAAGTGATAAATAACTCAAATAAAGTGGAAATAATTAAACTTAAAGTCCACACAAGCAGCGGCTCGCCCTGCATGGGTGACTAGCAGCATATATTACAATAAACGTGCAATGCTGCGCTGTGACCAAACCTTTAAATCACACTGAAAAAGAGGCAGGGGGAAGTAGTCTTGCTCGGGCAGCTGTCTCAGTCAGGTTGGTGCCGAACAGTGCTTAAAGAGCCTGTCTGGTTACGTTTGGCCTGAACCCAACACAATTATAACTGCTTAGGACAAAAAAAATCAATCAGCAAAAATTTGGCACATGCTTTGAACTTTCCGTAAAGGACGCCAGGCTAAATCTCAAGTGACTCACAGCCTGAGAGCCACAGAACCAGAATCACAACACTGGAATCAACATGTCTTGTCACACTACTGCATGTTGTAGGGCAATTTCACAATAACCAGCTATTAAAGAGACAGCTAATTTGTCATCTGTCATCTTTTAATCACCCTCATGTCACTTGTCATTATTCCCAGACAATTTTGTAGTATTTCGGTCAAGAACAAATCAGTGGTTTTTAACGATTCATGTAATTTACTTCCAGGCAATGACTCACTTTAATTCCCTGACATAACTTCCTTATTAAGTGCATTAATGCACTAAGGAAGCAATGATTTTTTGTCACTGGTCACTGCCTACTGCTGTAATGATCAGAACAATGTATAGAGTGAAAAAACAGTGTAATGTAAACAAAATTAAATAATGCAAATTAGATAAATAATTATAAAAAATAATTAAAAGATAAATAAAATTTGATATAAAAATATAAATTAATATAGTGAGTACGGTATAATTAATAATGTAATCATGTAACACAACAGTAACAAAATATTTTTTGGAATACTATTTTAAGCCTTTATCATTAAAAATGTTCAAAGCATAAACCTTTTCATTCTTAAGGTGAGGTTTTTACAGGCAAAACCCAGGCATTTCAATAGAAACCCATGCAATCGGGATTTCCGTGGAAGATTTCTGCAACATGTTCAAGTTGGTCATGCGAATTTGCCATGTTGAGCTTCTTGGTTTGAAAGTGACTTCTGTGAGCGGTGCTTCATGTAACACTATTGACAATGGACCTTTTTTTGGCTGTAACATTTCGCTAATCTAACAGCACCTTTAGTATGGGGACCCTTTGGACAATGATGATCATACATGGGAGTCCATGGCATCTAAAAGACTGAAAAACCCTGATATAATCTACCGAAATCACTGGGTTGAATCAAAATCGTTGCAAAATCATTGTAGTGTGACACCAAGAAGGTGGAGATAAAACTGTGCTCAAACACCATTGATTCTCATTTGTTGTGTGATGCATCATTCAGCAAAATACTCCATTTGTGATACATGTATCAGGTTTTGTACAACATGAGGGTGAGTAAATTATGATCAATTTTCCATTTTAAGTTGAACTGACCCTTATACAGGCTATTTTTTGCACTTTGCTCTAATATCAGAGCATTTGATGATGATTACAAACCTCTTTTTAGGAGGGTGGATAACAGTATTTTTTTAACACAGATTAGAGCGATACATCATTTCATTTCTCCCTATGGCGCCCTTAGCCCTACCCCCATGTCCCCCTGGTGACTATTTAGTGTTTGTGAAGCCCTGCACACAAATTATAGACTTTTCTAAATATAGGAACCTCACAGTGGAGACATAAGGGCCCCTCCTACCAGAACCACAGCTGCGTTTCTGCGTGCGTGTGTGTGTGTGTGTGTGTGTGTGTGTGTGTGTGGTGTGTGTGTGTGTGTGTGTGTGTGTGTGTGTGTGTGTGTGTGTGTGTGTGTGTGTGTGTGTGTGTGTGTGTGTGTGTGTGTGTGTGTGGACATGTGAGTAACTTTGCGTGGGGGTGTGTTCCAGCGTTGGCCATCTCATATTAGCTCATTTTACTTCACGAGTAACTAAATATCATATTTAATGCTCTACGCAATATGTACAGTGAGAGAAGGCTGAGTGTGTATTTATCTGTGAGTAATATAGCACTCTGAGAAAAAGATTCACCACCCACTCAGCATCACAATCAGTGAGGCAGGGGAAATAAGTACATGAAATATACATTAGAGTTTAACTATAGCACAACCCTAACAGAAGAGGTGCAATGCAGCGAAAAGCACAACAATATTGATTTGAAGAAACTTCAGATAACCATGTGTGAGACAGCACTCATTTTCAATATTTTTACTCTGTGGACTGTGATAACTCCAGATATTAAATAACACATATTACCAAAAGTGCAAGTCTTTCAATAATAAACGAAGCACTGCATATTTCAACATGTGAAGATACAGAAACATGAATCAAAGATGAGGGATGTGTATGTTAGCATGCACATGCTTCACATGGCACTGCCGCAGCCCGTCTACAGTCTATTCATTGATCATCTGATGCATATTGCACACAAAACTGAAAAGCACTAATCCGATTGGCTGACTTTACACAACCACTAAAAGCAAGGGCACACAAATTGTTTTAGTATGTGTTTATCTAGATACACGACTATGGGCCAGATTTACTAACAGTTTCCGCTAGCGCAAACCCTCTTTTGCCATTAAGAAACTATTGTCAGGATTTACTAAAGACACACAGTGAAAAATTAGCTCTGAAAAGGCGTAGACATGGGTTATTTTTGCGGCTGACCTTATTATATGCATTTGTAGGAGTTTCCCTTTCAGACGCAAAATTTATGGGAGGAGAGTATTTAAATGAATCATGCAAGGTGAATTACTAAGGTTTGCGCAAGTCAATTTACTAGTATTTGTGCCATTATTTACCGGCCACTATTTGCACTGCTCTTAGAGTAGATTGTGTTGGTCATAATGGAAATGATCTGACTGTACCTATGTTGTTTAATTTGCACACCATCAGATCACGTTGAGAACTCATCGTACATGTTTTGGAATTTTTCTACGCTGATTTTTCAGTCCAGTTAGATTCTGTCTTATTCTTGTGCCTATAGGCTATTTTGTCCCATTTCCACACACACAATGCTTGAAATCTCCAGTTAGACTTCTGCATGCTGTTATTATTAGATAATTATATTGAGTGCATAAGTCATTTCTTTCTCCCGCTTCCCACGCACATATCAGTATCTTCCCTCCTGCATCCGCACTCAGCAATTCAAGACTTGTCCTGATGTTGCTTTGGATCCCACGGATCCCGCAGTCGACCCGCGGGATTGCAGACCTCTAACGTACACGCCTTCATGGCACTGGTGTTCCCTGATGCCATTGCTCTCTTTCAGCAGGATATTGGACCCTGCCAAACTGCAAAATTTGTTCAGGAATGGTATGAGGAACATGACAACGAGTTCAAGGTGTTGCCTTTGCCTCTAAATTCCTCAGATCTCAATCCAATTGAGCATCTATGGGATGTGCTGGACCAAAATCGAAGGAGGCTCCACCTTGCGACTTGCAGGACTTCTGCTGGGTCTGCTGCTATTGTCTTGGTGCCAGATACCACAGGACACATTCAGAGGACTTGTGGAGTTCATACCTTGACGCATCAGAGCTGTTTTGGCAGCATGGGGACTTAGACAATATTAGTCAGATAGTTTTAATGTTTTCTGTAAAACATTGATAGATGCTGCCATGCCATTACTTAAATTATTTTTTCCACGCTAGCCTATTGTTATTGTATAATCCTTTTCACATAACCCTGACCCTAAGTAGCATGTAAAAACACACAAAAGTTACTGTAGATCTGCCATTTAGTCAAAGGTGTGGCTACGCAAGACTATGCATGTGGGCATACACCCGCATACACCTATAAACCAAAATGAGAAAAAGCTAATGAGGCTCACCCCCCTTTGCACAAGGGAGAAGAAAATTCCTTATTAAAGAAATGCTGTTACATAAGACCCAGGGCACCACTTCTCCCTCCCCTATGGGAATCATGGAGCAGCAATTTATGGAGCAAATGTGGTGAGGTTGAACAAGTTGTGTGTGTGTGTGTGTGTGTGTGTGTGTGTGTGTGTGTGTGTGTGTGTGTGTGTGTGTGTGAGAGAGGAGAGAGAGAGAGAGAGAGAGAGAGAGAGAGAGAGAGAGAGAGAGAGAGAGAGAGAGAGAGAGAGAGAGAGAGAGAGAGAGAGAGAGAGAGAGAGAGAGAGAGAGGGGGGGGAGGGGGAGACATAGAGAGAAAAGGTAATGAAAGGCTAAGCAGTTGGAGATGCTCCATTGAAAGTTGCTGTCATGCTGAGTGCTACTATATGATGTCTGGAAACAAAGCAATCTAAAATTGGAATAGAGTAGAATCTGACTGTATCTGCAATTTTTTATATAAAAAGACAACATTTAGTGACAGCAATAAATCCCACTTTGGCATGTTCACATCTACCCAAATGACTATGGTTCAATGGTTATTAGCATAAAAATTAGTGCAAATTTGGACGGTTGGTGGCGCTAGAGGTTTTAAGTTAGAGACTCCAAATTTGCTATGCTAACAGTTCAGACTGTCCTCTCTCTGTGTGCCAAATTTAATAACATTTCCGCAAGCGGTATTATGGGCTGCCATAGACCTCCATGGTAAGAAGAAAAAGAAGAAAGAGGAGAAGCATTTTGTGAAATAGGAATTTTTGCATTGTTCATTTTTTGTGAAAGTGCTGATGTGAGTGCCATATAAATATCTAGGTATATCTCTTCCCTCCCACATCCACTGGTGACTCAGTGTGTATGTGCAAGTTTTTAATTAGGTTAGAGTGCTGGCAGGTTAGTCCAAATTTGGACAGTACACAGTGATCCCAGTGTTTTTACGTAATTTACGTCATAGTCACGCAACAAAAGAGAGAGAGAGAGAGAGAGAGAGAGAGAGAGACTGATCGACTGTTTACTGGAGCAAGACACACAATATAATTAGTTTTTTACTTGTAAAAAGAAAATATACATGTTTTATGTTGTGTGAATGTCAAATCAATTGTTTATCTATTAATGCACCTTTGTGTCCTTTTTTTCATTTGGAGAGGCAGAATTAAACCTACAATTTTATCATATTCATTCAGAATAAATATCATTATGATGCTCAATTTGCCGAGCCAAGATGAGCTGCAGATAGAAATATATAGATATAGATAAAAAAAAAATAATAATATAATAACTCAACAGGCCTCTTGCTCCCAGTGGCTCATTCTTAAAAAAAAAACAGAGAACTGCACTGGCAATGAGGGAAGAAGGGAAGTTGAGGACAGACAAGAAGTCCTTTTCATTTTTTAAATTGTTCCATTTCTTAAGTCTTAGCTCTTCCCTGAGACACAAGGATGGAGGAATCAAAGGGGAGATATATGTGTATGCTCATTCAAATGACGTCAACTTCTGATGACTGTTGCTCTGTTGCTCAGCATTATTACCTTAAGAAGCACTCGAGGGATCCGCCGTTATGTTGTTGGAGTTTGATCAATCAAGATATTTTCTTAATAAAGTAAGATGCGCTATTCAAGTTTGAGAAATTACGTTTTATTTGAACTGCAAAGGTAAAATTTGACTTAAAGGGATAGTTCCCCAAAATACAGGTGCTGGCCATATAATTAGAATATCATCAAAAAGTTGATTTTCAGTAATTCCATTCAAAAAGTGAAACTTGGATATTATATTCATTACACACAGACTGATATATTTCAAATGTTTATTTGATTTATTCGTTTCATTTAATTGTGATGATTAAAACTGACAACTAATGAAAATCCCAAATTCAGTATCTCCAAAAATTAGAATATTACTTAAGACCAATACAAAAAAAGGATTTTTAGAAATGTTGGCCAACTGAAAAGTATGAACATGAAAATTATGAGCATGTACAGCACTCAATACTTAGTTGGGGATCCTTTTGCCTGAATTACTGCAGTAATGCTGCGTGGCATGGAGTTGATCAGTCTGTGGCACTGCTCAGGTGTTATGAGAGCCCAGGTTGCTCTGATAGTGGCCTTCAGCTCTTCTGCATTGTTGGGTCTGGCGTATCACATCTTCCTACTCACAAAACCCCTTGGTTTTTCTATAGGGTTTAGGTCAGGCGAGTTTGCTGGCCAATTAAGAACAGGGATACCATGGTCCTTAAACCAGGTAGTGGTAGCTTTGGCACTGTGTGCAGTTTCCAATTCCTGTTGGAAAATGAAATTTGCATCTCCATAAAGTTGGTCAGCAGCAGGAAGCATGAAGTGCTCTAAAACTTCCTGGTAGACGGCTGTGTTGACCTTGGACCTCAGAAAACACAGTGGACCAACACCAGTAGATGACATGGCACCCCAAACCATCACTGACTGTGGATACTTTACATTGGACTTCAAGCAACGTGGATTCTGTGCTTCTCCTCTCTTCCTCCAGACTCTGGGGCCTTGATTTCCAAAGGAAATGCAAAAATTTACTTTCATCAGAGAACTTAACTTTGGACCACTCAGCAGCAGTCCTGTCCTTTTTGTCTTTAGCCCAGACGAAACGCTTCTGATGCTGTGTCTTGTTCAAGAGTGGCTTGACACAAGGAATGCGACAGCTGAAACCTGTGCGTGGTAGTTTTTGAAGCACTGACTCCAGCTGCAGTCCACTCTTTGAGAATCTCCCCCACATTTTTGAATGGGTTATGCTTCACAATCCTCTCCAGGGTGCGGTTATCCCTATTGCTTGTACACTTTTTTCTACCACATCTTTTCCTTCCCTTCGACTCTCTATTAACCCTCTGGGGTCTGAGCTGTTTTCGGGCTCTTTCTGTGTTTTGGTATGCCCTGACATTTGTGCTTATTTCAGCTACTTAAAACATACTATTTGCCAACATATAAATTTGCTGTATTCAGCACAAACTCTGCTACAATAATATGTGAGCAAAATGGATGTACATGTTTGCATTTTATAGAAAAAAAATAATATGCGTGGTTAGTACGTTTTGGGAAAAAAAATGTCACCGCAATAAGGCCATTTAACACATACTGAATAGTTGAAAACAATACTGTTGAGTTACTATTCTTGTAGGCTAGAATTTTTTACTTCAAAATGAAGTGAAAATCATTCTGACCACTCTTTCAGAAAGATCAATATAACGATTTGAATTTCTTACATCAGTTTTTGGGTCATTACTGCTGTATGCATGGGAGTGTTTAATGCCCATGAATATTAATGTGATTTACACCTGGGGAGACTAAAGACACTCCCCCAATGTGCTAATGCCCCATCAAGGTGCTGTGAGGCAGCCTGAACTAAGAATGATTCGATGTATAAAAAGTTAAAAAGAACAGCATTTATTCAAAATAGAAATCTTTCCTAAGAACATAAAGACTTAAAGTCATTCATATCACTTAACACTTCCTTTCAAAAAAAAAAAACATAAAAAGACCAAACTTGTTTTTTTTTATATAAAAAAATATATAAAATATGCTTATATAGTGCTTATATAAATAAAAAAAAGTGCATTCAAAGAATCCTAAAAAAACTATCACAGGTTAAAAAAATTAAGCAGCATAACTGTTTACAACATTGATTTTAAAAAAAAATTATATCAGAATGATTTCTGAAGGCTGATGGTGACGATGTAAACACAACAAAACAAAAGCAAAAAACTGTTAGCACATTATCCAAAGTAAACTGATGGACTATTATGATTATAGATGCACAATGTATCTGTTGATGGACAGAGAAACATCTATTGATTGGTAGACTGCGTAACCGCGAGTATCTGTTTATGGCTCATCGACCGCACGCATTTACTGATACACTCAATGAACGGCTGTACCTAATACAAATAAAACATCTCTAGTTAACTAGTAGATCCTTCATTTAGTCCGCTCTTAAATAAGAGATCTAGAGCTAAAATGTTTTGTTTTTGAACTCAAGCTGAGCGCTCGTGTCCTGCTATCAGTGTCATGGATACAGTGAGTCTCTTGTGGCGGCGCGCGCACAGAACGTGCTTTTCAATCTATTGCCATTGCGGACACTATTCATTCCGGTGAAATCACAAAATAAAATGCACACAAACGTGTGTCCTATATACGTTGTGTGTTGATATAGACTGTAACCACTGATGAACATATTCGGTTTTGATGAGAGAAAAAAAATATGCTAGTGGTGGATTCGAACCTGTAACCTCTAACACGCTTGGCAATTCATCTAACCACTAGACCACAGGAGAACTCAAACAAAACTTGCAGATCAATATATTTCACTAAATCATTACAAACCAAGCAGTTATTTAAAAAGTTTACACGAGCGTATAGGCCTACACGAACGTTGTGAGTTAATATTTACTATAGTCTGAAAATGCATTTGAGCTCTATGATCAGAAAAGGAATTATAAAACACTAAACTTACTCCGAACTTGTATCCTCGGGTCAATCCGTTCTTCAAAATGCAACCGCTCGTCTGAGTTTCAAATTCCACTGAGGAAAAGGTTAATTATCCCAGCTGTCCATAATCCTCTGAAGGAGTAACGTTAGCGTGCTTCCATCCCTAAAACGCGATGAACTATCAGTGAATCTCTGATGAAGAATCTTCATGTTGTTATGCAGTGATCGGGGCGTGCCGCTGTGGGATGCATATCGCCTATTTACCATGTCAAAAGCGCTGGGGGTGTGGCGGGCTCACCTAATTATCTTTAATGAAGGGAGAGCGAAAAAACTGTAACTCTCCTTGGTTTCAAACGGATTACATAAACTGGAAATATTTAAAAAAAAAAAAAAAAAAAAAACTTCATTTGAAAGAAGAGAATCTCAGCTTCATAAAGAGACATCTCTCGTATCTCTGTGACAAGTATTGACAGAGTTAAAGTGAATGTTTCGGACGCGTTTCAGAACGGACCTCAAAGACAGAGAGAAGGGAAAACGCGCATCATGTTTATTTTTCTTTGTTTGACGAAAAGCACAACACTTTGTTTTTATTGTGAGTATCCACAAAAAAAAATAGAAACTTAACAGGATCTAATGATGTACAACACTTATATTTAAGATCAAAATTAACAGAGTAATTTGATTCTCTTTTGCACTGATAAGGAAAAAATCCAGCAAAACGCGGGCACGCGGTTTTCGACCCCAGAGGGTTAATGTGCTTGGACACAGAGCTCTGTGAACAGCCAGCCTCTTTAGCAATGACCTTTTGTGTCTTGCCCTCCTAGTGCAAGATGTCAATGGTCGTCTTTTGGACAGCTGTCAAGTCAGCAGTCTTCCCCATGATTGTGTAGCCTACAGAACTAGACTGAGAGACCATTTAACCCTTTAAGACCGACGGGAGCGTCGGCGCTCCCATTTGCGTGTGTCTGTTTAAAAGCCTATAGAAACTGAATCCAAATGGCTAGCTCAATCATTCTTTTTGCATACAAAACCAGAGATGTAACATGTACAGATCAAGCCTCCAACATGCCCATGTTGCGTTGTTTTCACCCTCTAATCAGTCTGTACAAACTGCGTAATATTCGTTTACAAAAAACAACAACACAAAAATGCTTTGCACGTCTTTCCACACATGTTCTGTAGATCTGCGATTGATATTTACGTCTTCCGATGACTCATTGACGTATCACGTTCTGTGCACTATGACCCCCGGGTGTGTCACGTGTTGTGACGTCACACGCTGCGTCATTTGACCATGCGTTTGACTCCCATTTGCTATATGTTCCTTATATCGTTATTGTCTTTTTAACCATCGCTTTATTTTATTATTTCTTTCTCCTTTAGACGTTCACAAATACAAGGACATTCACACACACACACACACACACACACGCGAGCGCGGGCGCGCGCACGCACGCAGCGTTATGTCTAAACGAAAGTACACGCCTTTTTTTTGAATGAGTGTAAAAAATGAGTATATCTTAAAAAACTAATTTATGTAAACAGTTCAAATCAATTCTGTATAGTTTTAAATTGTTTTGTGCACGTTTTTCTCATTGACAAGTTTGAAGTTGACATTTATTAATTTTTTGTATTGAAGAAAATATGTAAAAAAAAAATATATATTTTTTTTCTTTTTGTTTATTGCACTTTTGAGATATTTATATAGTTACTATTGATTTATTACAAACATAGCCTTCAAACTGGGAGAGTAAGGATTATTTTGATGTATGGCATATGAAAATGCTCAAAAAAATGACAGCACAGCATGTAAAAATACAAAGATATACTCTGGTGGAATTGTTCTATGGCAGGTCATAAAGGGTTAAAGGCCTTTGCAGGTGTTTTGAGTTAATTAGTCGATTAGAGTGTGGCACCAGGTGTCTTCAATATTGAACCTTTTCACAATATTCTAATTTTCTGAGATACTGATTTTGAGGTTTTCATTAGTTGTCAGTTATAATCATCAAAATTAAAAGGAATGAACACTTGAACTATATCAGAATGTGTGTAATGAATGAATATAATATCCAAATTTCACTTTTTGAATGGAATTACTGAAATAAATCAACTTTTTTGATGATATTCTAATTATATGATCAGCACCTGTATAATGCTCTTCTGTGGAACAAAAAATAAAACATACTTTGAAAGTCAGTGAGGTCCAAAACCTACTGTACTCTGTACAATGACCTACTGTACATGATGTGAGAACGGTTAGCTATGTAGGTGTGTATGTTAGCATGGACTTAATGAGAGTATGACCTCAAGCAAATTAATGTTTTCATCTTTATTGGGATTGGGGTTGAATCTTTAGGGAACCAGGTTACTGCCCTCATATCATTTATATTATAAATAAACCACGCTTCAGTCGTATTGCGCAGATAATAGGTCCGTTCGCACACATCTTATCACACTTTTGAAACGCGCTGGTGAACGTGCACACAGTACGGTGATTCAGAACATGAATACCCATGCCCATCCTCTCAGGATACCTGGAATCAGTGCTACAAGTACCCCAGACACACAGTTTTACTATTTTTGTAGCATAAACTCCCAAAACTGATGAGAGCTTCAGATCTCCCAATGTTTCTCTATGGCGCTGAAACCTAAAGATGTCCGAGTTCCGGTCCCGTACAACTGATACTTAACTGCTATTGGCTCATCTGCATTCGAGGGGAGGGGCTTACCGATAGGTCAATTGAGTTCTCTTTCGCCTCTGTTCGAATGTGTCAATTGGCAAGACAAAACGTGTGTAAAAGATAAACTTTCATTATAAAGTATTAATTTCTTTAAAAAAACGTACTAACCCCAAACACACGTCTTACACTCCTGTCCAATCTGCCTTGCTCCCGTGGAGAGCCCTGTCCCTCTGAACAACTGCAAGCATCTGTGTGAGGTGCGCCAGGGGAATCATGGGTAATGTTCTTGTCTCTGTCAGTGTGGGTAATAAAAGGAGAGCATACCTATGGGTTGAGACAGACAGAATGGGATGGATCAACACTAAGCACATACACCACGGTCATCTGGGAGAGTGTAAATTGGCGCTATGGGAGATGTATTCAGGGGAGTCATGTCTACTGGGCTATCGTATCTCTGCCTCAGTAACAATATGACACAGAGAAGAGAACATGAGGAGGAGACACAGAGAGAGAGGAAAGAGATGAGGGAGTATGATATGAAAGGAACTGTGCCACAAGCCAAATAAACCTCTCCTGTAAGGCTGAAGAGCTCAGAAACACAATCACACTCACACACAGATATATATGGGTGTTTTTCTACTTTTGGCCTTGTGGACTGTGAAAATATACACCCTTGAAACACTTTTTACACTCACACCTGTTTATTAGCAATGTCCAACAGAAGACATATATGCAACACAGAATTCTATCAATTCTCTCCAGAATGTCATGAACAAATATTATTTCCAGCACCTCAGATCACGGTCTTTATAGTGGAAATTATACTTTTTAATTAAAATGGGCAACTTCCTTGTCTTACTAAGACTAATTTCAATGTTACCATGTTATTTATCCTAAACACACAATTAAATAATATTTTTTTGCAATTTTTTGCATAATTTTACAAAAATGACAGCTCAATTTGAAAAAAAAAAAGCACACTGAAATATATTGTTTACTGGTGGAATAAGATTTTTTCTCTCAATATGCCTCAATTTTGTCTCAGCTCTTCACTGCCACTGTTGTCTCCTTGGTAACCAAGAACACTAACTTTTAATTAAACTTTCTAACTTTATCTAATTATCATGAACAAATCTTATTTATCTGGAAATGACATTTTAAAATGGTCGAATAAGACTAATACCATAGCCAGCATGTTATGCATGCTAAAGACACACAATTAAATAATATTTACATCATTTTGCATAATTTGAGAGAGAAAAGAGAAAAAATTGTGCATAATTTAATTAGTGGCAAAATTGTTGGTCATGATGTAATTAAGGGTTACAAGCAGTGGTGGAATGTAACGAAGTAAAAATACTTCGTTACTTTACTTAAGTACATTTTTCAAGTATCTATACTTTACTTAAGTAGAATCAATAGTGCATACTTTTTACTTTTACTTCGTTACATTTTGCAGAAATTATTATACTTTCTACTCTATTACATTTCTACAATATTCTGTTACATTTTCGTTACATTTTCTGAACAGTTTTTCCTGCCAAAACGTCATCCTGCCCGTCCGTTCGTCGCACGTTTGTCTCACCCATAGACATAATATAATACATAGACGCCCTATTGGCCGCTTTGGAACGTTGCTGCGATACGTCAACGGGTCCGCCATTTTGCGGAGGGCAAGACTGCACTGTAATCAAGGGTGAGCTGCGTTTTTTTCTGGATAAAAACAAAAACTGTTTTTATATTTATCAACCGATTTCAGTGGTTTGTATGTGGTGTACAAAAGGTTTCATCTCTAGTTATATAAAATCTCAATAGTTACACTTGTAAAATATTTTTTTAATAAAGAATGGTCAAAGCTCAGACTTGTCATGTATCTGGCTTTTTATTCTTGGATAAGAATGGTGAAGACCCCCATACTGAGATATAATTTAAGTTTCTTATTGTGGAAAAAGCATTTTCTGTGATTGACCAGATTTGAGCAATAACAAAGATAACTGATGGGTCCTTTATGCTAATACATATGTTATGGTACAACTACTGTGCAATGCAGTAAATATAACATTTGTGAGAAGTAATAGTAAATAGTTTAGTCAATAAAATAAACAAATAGTATACAGCAAATACAATAGTAATGAATAGTATAATTATATATTATCATACAATAATACAATCATAAAAATATTGATAATAGCATATGGTTTATTAATAATACTATAATAATAGCAATAGAATAAGAAAAATCAATTACAGAATATACACAATAAAAAATAAGTTAAATAGTGACTTATATTTAATATTTAACTCTTTTTGTTAAATTTCAGTTTTATTGATCAGTGATAGCCATTATAACAGAAGTAGCTTCAGTCAAACATACAGCAGGATACAACGTTAAAAAAGCCTAAATATAAAGTTATGAAACTTCACTTTGCCCTCAGCCAAAACGATTTACCAGGAAACCATTTATAGATTAATGAGACCAAAGATCGCCCGTTAGATATACACAAGACGAATTATATCTCATGTTTAACCACTAGACTAGAGACATCCGAGCTGGCGGCACACTTCAGACGCACTGGCCGAGGTAAGGCTGTCACATGCGGGGTACATGAGCGCTGAGTGCCCGGTGATCGGATCTCACAACTCCGAAACCGTCAGATCAAATTTTTAAATAGGCGCTATCTTTATAAACAAACCACATGTTTGAGCTTTAAACAACTACATTGTCGACTGAAAAACTATTAAAACTACATTCCGTGACACAATAACAGTAGTATTTTTTAATTTATCATCTGAACGTTACTATTAATAATTAAATAATGACCAAATACAACCAAAAACAAACGTTCAGTCTTGCCTGTGAAAGATAATTCCTTGAAAGCTGTTTTCAATTGTGTGGCGACTTGTACAGCCCCAAGCAGTGCACAAAACAGGCATTTTTCTCAATTCCCAGTATGAAAGGTATGGGAAAGTTGCCATCCCCAATATGGCGGCGCCGTTGACGTGCGCTCCAGCGGCCAATAGGGCGTCTATGTATTATATTATGTCTATGGTCTCACCAGTCAGTGAAGTTTGGTTTCCATATCAACCCGGTCACATTAAATGCGTCTCTATAGCACGCTGTGTTTATCGTGCAATTTATACGCGAAAATTATTTTATTTCCGTGCATATGGTGGGTAGGTTTAGTAGTGGTAGTAGTGGTGTGGGGTGTGTGTGTATTATACGTTTGGTTAGGATTAGTATGGCAAGCCAAGAGGTTCAGAATTAGGCCATATTAATCGCGTTTACAGCCAAACGCCGTCAAATACTAGTATTTATAGCAAGGATATGGTAAGCTTGATGTGTGTATTGCCTAATTGCAAGCTTGTTCAGAAATGGTGACAAAAAAATAAAAAAATAAATCCATCATTATTGAACATCATTATAGGAGTAGGCTATTAGGTTGAATGAGTTAGAATTAACTGTTTTATTAATCATTATAATATACATTAAGAGAAAAAATGTTATGCAAGTACTTTTACTTTTTAATACTTAAAGTACATTTAAAATCAGGTACTTTTTACTTTTTACTTAAGTAGGATTGTCATTGTGAACTTCTACTTTTACTAAAGTAAATATGTCTCTGGTTATTTGTACTTTTACTTAAGTACTGAGATTCAGTACTTCTTCCACCACTGGTTACAAGTGTTCAAAAATATACACAACACAACCAATCAAAAGTTTGGGGTGAATAAGTTTGTTTGTTTGTTTGTTGTTGTTGTTGTTTTCATTCAAGTTTGATTTTTGGCCCTTTGTTGTAAATAGTTTGGGCACCTCTGGCTTAGATTATCATAGTTTAAAAAATGTAATGATTAATATTTTATACATTTTCACAGTTTACAATTGAAAGTCTGGGTCTGTGACAAGGTTAAGACAATTAAACCTATACAGACCATAAAATAAGTTTGAAAATTAGCCAAGGCAGGGTTAAGAGTTTATGAGGCAGTTTTAATGTGATCTTCATGCAACAAAAATATTTAAGTTGCAATCTATTAGTTTAAATAAAAATCAAACCCTGGGACATAAAAGTTCCTGAACTCGAAGAAACACCCATGTATATATATAAACACATCCACACCAAAGCCGTTAAATGAGCAGAGAGATGGAAATGAGACTAATCTCAGAGCTGAGCCACAGAGAAATCCGTCTTTTCACCTTCCACCATCTGGAGCAGAAGAGCATGATGAGGTGAATCAGTGCCACACACACACACACACACACACACACACACACACACACACACACACACACACACACACACACACACACACACACACACACACACACACACACACACACACACACACACACACACACACAAATACTCACACAATATAGACTGTCAACCACTCACAATACAAAAAGGGGCGTGTAGGAACACCAAACATTCGGCTCCAACTTAAAAAGTAAATACTGCTGAGTATCAGTACACATTTACTTTTGTACAATAATCAGCTTACAGCAGCAAGTGTCTGTGCGGTCAAAGCGAAAGACTGTGATGAGGATGAGGATGGCGCGTGGGCGGGTGGCAGCCGCGCGTGTGTGTGTGTGTGTGCCATCCTCACGACTGGCTCTCCTCTGCAGTATCACCCTAAGCAGCTTTTAGCTGTTCACTGGCTTGTGTGAGTGTGCAATGAAGACAGACTGACAAGAGACTCAAGAGTCTAAGGCTCATTTAAAGGTGTGCGTATTAGGAAACTAATATACTTAGGGCATTAAAACATCCGCCATTACTGTCTCAAACTCTCATATGTGTACACATTCACACATGTGCTGCTGTAACAATGACATCTTGTTTTTACAACAGCTTTTGAGCTTATTGATTTTATTTGAAGAATTTTTTTTTTTTTTTAAATGCATGTCTAACTTGTACAATTATATTTTTAGGGGATTATTAGCCTTAATTCTTAGGGATGCAATATTGGGTAGGCTATTAGATTTATTTATTTTAATGTAATGATATCGGTTGAAATTAGATATTTAATTATACATGGTAATTTTCCCTATTTTTAAATGTACATGAGCTTGTCAAAATCTTCAAAAACACTACAAATTTAATAACACTGATAAATGCAATCTTTAAAAAATATCTAAATAAATATCTGGGTTTTTTGTATTGTAAATTATAATGGTGCCTAAATTGACTTGTTGCATTTAAAAATGTATTTAGTTTTTTATTTATTAGTATTCATGCAAGTATGTAGGGCTTTTAATTATAATTAAAATACTTTGCAATGTCGACACTGCTACTAAACTGAATTGAATCAACAATGAAATAAATTGAGGTGAATAATGACACTGTCTTTTGTAGAGCTGCTTTATAGCTGAATATTATTCGTTTCATAATTGATTAATTTTACAACTTTAACACTGGTTTTTCCCCCATTTATTACTGTGAAGCAATCTGTATTGTATAACGCGCTATATAAATAAATGTGACTTGACTTGACCAAGCAATAGGCTGCAAACAACACTGGATGTCAAGACAAACATTTACTCCACAACTATTCCCTGCTATCAGATCGATTTCATACCAAACCATTTGACCAAATTCATTATAAAATTTAGAATCCAAATCCTATAGAAAACCTGAAGGATTTCATACCTGGTTACTATGGCAATAATCTCAGTTGAGCAAAAGTTGAACCATGTCGTGATCACATTGTGTGCTGGGCTTTAGCTCCTGTGTGATAGTACTGAATTTCCATGCTGAATAAAAGTTGACAGAGCAACAGTTCTCAGGAGATTTATGAGTTTTTTCTGTACTCTGACTGCAGCAGTGGCATTTAAGCAGAACAAGATGAATGCACTTGTCTGCAGGAGAGGTTCAGAGACATACGCGTTAACGAGTGAAAGTTCTTCATCAGCATCGACAACGTCAAATTCACAGCGGCCGTTGATCACCTGGTGAAAGAGTCTGCATGTATTTTTGGAATATGAAAAAAAGCTTAAAATTCTCCTCCACTAGTGCAAAATAACCAATGAATTCAAGGAATCAACAAACGGAAAGTTCTTTCGTAGCACCAGATGAAAGCAAACAAATTTTCTTTAAAGAGATACAGTGTGAAACAGGCATGCTGGGTAGTGATATCAAGCAGAGCAGATAAAGATTTTAAAACAATTGCTCTTTGAGATCTATAGCGGTTGTAGGTACACAACTTTTGCTCAGACAAACATATTCGCATGCTCATGTATTATTCAATTATTCATATTTTTATTTTCTTCAGGGACTGATTCAAGGTGTGATTCACACACACACACACACACACTATATATATATATATATATATATATATATATATATATATACATATATATATATATATATATATACATATACATTATATATATATATATATATATATATATATATATATATATATATATATATATATATAATATATATACTTTATATACATACTAACACAACAGATGAGCCATTACATTATGACCACCTGCCTAATAACATGACGGACCTCCTTTAACCCACAAGACAGTGGCCACCTGGCGAGGTATTAATTTGACGAGGTGGTGATAGGTCTCCTGGGGTATCTGGTACCATAATGTCAACAGCCAGTCCTCCTGTTCCCGTACATTTCGGGGAAATGATTATGAAGCATGAACCCACTTTTCCAAGTCGAACCACACGTTCAATTAGGTTCATGTCAGGTGAATTTGGAGGCCACGGCATTAACAGTGGTTCCTCGAACCACTCCTTGACGATTTTGGCAGTGTGGCATGGCGCATTATCCTGTTGGTAATGGCCATCACCGGCAGGGAACACAATTGCCATGAATGGGTGCACTTGGTCCGCAACGGTGTTCAGATACCCGACAGCTGTCAGGGATTGTGCTATTTGGAAGAAAGCATTGCCCACAGCACAACACCGCAGCCACCGGCCTGTGTTCGTCCAACAGTGCATCCAGATGCCATAGCCTCTGTTGGTAATCTGCATATCCGCACTCAGCCATTGACGTGATGCACCAGGAATCCTGATTCGTCAGACCTTCCAATCATCCACAGTCCAATCTCGATGATCTTGGGCCCATTTCATGCATTGTTGGAGATGGTGTGCAGTTAGCATGGAGACCCAGCTGGGTCGTGGGCGAACAACTAATAAGGTGCACTGTTTTCGAGATTGATAAATTCTGATTTCTAGAAGGTGGAAGCCCACAAAATAGGATCTAGAGTGGTCATGATTATGTTTTCATTTAAATAAATAAATACACGTAATAGAATCTAAACTCCACGATCTGTCTCTGTGGGCTCCACATCACGACTTTACTGCGTCAGAGTCAAACTAAACCACACGGCGGGTTAATTATTTGCCAATGGTTTGACTTTTAGACAGAGTTACCCATTGCCATAGAAACTGAAGTGAAAACGAACTACCTGTGATTTGATATTGAATGAACATGACGCATGCTTATTATTATTATTTTTTTGGAGTGGAGTGTGTGTGTTTCAGAAAGCAGAGTGCAAAAAGATTTTAAACTGATTTAAAATTACTGAAGGATGTAATAAGAAGCTATGGATCAAGAAACTATATGAAGAAAGAAAGAAAGGTTGAAAAGGAATATCTAATAATAATGCGGAGGACAGAAGGAATGGAAAAATCTGTGAGAGATGAAGATTAACGTGACTAAAAAGATGATGGGTGGAAACAGTGCGTTAAATTTGTCCCCACTGGCCCTCTTGGCTCTTCATCACTTAGTGGGCCACTTTGGAGTAAGTGCCAGAAGAAGCATTAGCTGAATTGCCGGTAAAACTCCTCTTAAACGGCCCCACAATTCTCCCTGAGGCTCAGCCAAGTTGGGAAAAAAAAATAGATATACTGTACACTGGGGTGAATGACTAGTTGCCCATTCAATCTTCATTCAAGTTTCACCAGACCACAATCAGATGCGGGTGCAATAACTATTTTTGTAATAAAACCCACAATGGGGGTGCAATAACTCTTTTTCTACTTTTGAGGGTGTTAACATAAGAAAAAACAGAGCATCTTAAAAACCTGTATGTGTCACAGTCCTCGTCTGCACCTGTCTGTCTTCGTCATCTTCACTACACTTTCCCAGCATCCTCTTGTCTCCACACCTGAACTCACTCCCTCAATCGCCCACCTGTTCATCGTCATCATCATCTGTGTCACCTGTCTTCACCTCGTTAGTGTTCGTTTGTATCTGTATTTAGTTCCTTCTGTTCAGTCTGTCTTTATCGGTTGTTAGATGTATTGGATGTGAGTGTAATCCTGCCTGCCTGTTTGTACCTGTGAGAAATACTAGTAAATGTTGGAATTGGAGGTTTCTGACTCAGTCTTCTTCTTCACCTGCACCACACCATGACAGAACAACCGACCACCCTAAATGGACGACGGGGTGAAAATTATCGTCCTGGCCCAGGAGAGCCAAGATCTCCTAACATTTTCTTGTTATTTTCACCGTTATCCGGTGTCTGGAGAGCATCGGTTCCCGAGCTGGGACACAACCTAACAGCCCAGAGACCGTCCAGCCAGAGACCGTCCAGCCAGAGACCGTCCAGCCAGAGCTTCACGTCAGCCACGTCCAGCCAGAGCTTCACGTCAGCCACGTCCAGCCAGAGCTTCACGTCCAGTCTGCCCAGACAGAGACGGTATTCCCACCCAGCCTCCCTCTCCCACCTCCTCTCATCTGCCACCTCTCAACCCTTCTTCCATCACTGTCTGCTAGTCCCTCTGCTCCAGTCTGGTTGGTGGATCCCCGGCCTCCGCCTCCAGCTGCTTCGTCCAGGATTCCACATCGGCCCATCGCTCCACTGTCTCACCCTTGGGTCTTACCTCCCTCAGCTCCACCGTGGTCCTTCAGTTCACCAGTTCCGCCAGGCTCCCTCGTCCCCCCGGATTTGCTTTGGTCTTTCGTTAACCTTCCCTCACCTCTGGACTTCTCTCCTCTGGCTTCGCCTCGTCCCTTCTTCCCCCCGGCTCCCTTGGACTCCTCTCTCCCTTCTGCTCATCCTTTGTCCTCAGTCCCTCTGTCTCCACCGCGCCCTTCAGTACCCCCATCTACACTTTGGTCGCCTGAGCCTGCAGATTCCCCCTGTCACTCTGAACTCTCTGCTCCACCGTGTCCTAGCAAACTTCCGTCTTCTCCCTGTCATTCCCTCTCATTGGTTCCGCCTCTCTCTGTCATCGCCACCAAACCCCTTACCCTTCAGCCTCCGTGGCTTCTCCCTCCATCGGCTCCACCATGGCTCGTCAGTCTGTCTAGTCCTCCTTCTGCCGGGTACCTGCCTGTCTTCAGCCCTGTGCCTAGCCCTGTTTCCAGACTGTCGCCTACTCCGCTTCCTCCATCCAAACCCCCTCTTTTACGGCGCGAGGTCACGCCTACCGGGAGGGGGGAGTAATGTCACAGTCCTCGTCTGCACCTGTCTGTCTTCGTCATCTTCACTACACTTTCCAGCATCCTCTTGTCTCCACACCTGAACTCACTCCCTCTATCACCCACCTGTTCATCGTCATCATCTGTGTCACCTGTCTTCACCTCATTAGTGTTCGTTCGTTTGTATCTGTATTTAGTTCCTTCTGTTCAATCTGTTTTTGTCGGTTGTTAGTTGTATTGGATGTGAGTGTAATCCTGCCTGTTTGTACCTGTGAGAAATACTAGTAAATGTTGGAATTGGAGCTTTCTGACTCAGTCTTCTTCACCTGCACCACACCGTGACAGTATGGATGTACTGTAGGTATTTAAAGAGACAACTTGTTACAAAACAAAACTAATCAAAATCCCCTCAATAGAATCTACAATAGTAATATGTAAACAGTGCCATGTATGGCCAGTGCTTTGAATTTAAAGACACAACTTTTCTAGGAATGTTTTTCTCTTCAAACTGGCTAATATGCTAGTTAAAGCAATAAACAAGTCACCACACCCAATAAAAAATAAATAAAAACATTTAAACTTATAGCACACAGAGGTCATGTAAGTAATAGTAAATAAAATTTCATGACAAAAAGATGACCTTTTAACTAGGTATTCACAACAATTGAGAGGTTTTTTTTTGTTTTTAGGTTTTTAACTACCATTGTGATCCATCCTGACCTGAACATACAAATATATATTTTTCGTATTTAAAATACATTTGATTCATAATCAAATCACCTTTGAATGGGCTGCTGCATGACTCATGTAGGAGGGAAAACTGCAAAAGGCACTGTGAATGAAGGCAATAGCGTATAACCAACTCATTTCCTTGTTTAGGGTACTTACGAGAAGTGGATCACTAGACATTCATTATGTGACTGAAGTATACAAAAAATATATACAGGAGAACCCATTGATCTAAAAAACTCTGGTCATTATGAAACTGCCAGATAAAACATTGAGTGTAGTTTCTAGTTTCTATTTTCTCTGTAAAGTATACATTCAAGAAGATTTAACATATCTTTAACTTTCCTTGAAGTTGCGATTGATCCCAAAATTTCTTTCTCCTAGATTGCGTTCTCCCATGTGTGCTCTTTTACAAGCAAATCCCTGCTGTGATGGAGCATCTGCCTTCCATTAAATTGACGGCGCTCAGCTACATCCAGACTGGCAGGAGCGGGAGACAGAGAGGCCTGCAACAATGGAGCAATACTGCCATTGTATGATGAGGCATTCTGTATGCTTATTATGTCTTTAAATCCAGCCCTGCATCTGTTGTTTCCTCATATAGGTTCTATGCATGCACAAAATATCCTCAAGGTCAATGTACAGCACAGACCTCTGACATCTGACCTTCAGTCATTTGCATATCCTCAGAGACCTGTGTCTGAGAGACAACAGCAGCTACAAACAACTCTAGCAAGCTGCGTTTGACTGCTACAATGTCCTTTCAGCCTCAGATAGCAAGCCCATGGCCCACCCACAGTCCATTCACACAGCGTCTGATGCATATTGCATACAAAATTGAACTCACCAGTGCTGCTTTTCCAAGAGTAAAGATGATATTACAGTCTTCATGGAGCTTTTTTTCAAGTCATTTACTGACAAGTCATAGTGACCACATCTGTAAAGCTCAGAAACTGACTAAATGTAAGCAGCATAAAAGTAGTCCATTATTAGTTTAATTCACTGCACTTACAGCTGTATTTAGAATTAATTTCTCCATTACATCATTATTTGAACAGGAAGATGGCAATATTTTCATTTGTTATATATTTTTCTCTGAAAATAGCAATCATACAGGTTTGGAACAACATGAGGGTGAATAAATGATGATTTTTTTCTAACCTTTCCTAAGGGGCCTGTTCCTGCAATTAGGTAACTGGAGTTCTTCTTGATGAAAAGCATCTATTACCGTAAACGTTAAATAACCAGGTGAACAGGCTCAGGAGTAGAGCGGCCCAGCTGGTCCTCAGGATTGAGTGGGGAATGATGTATGGCCGACAAGCAGGGGCGTCGCACCCGTGGGGGATGTGGGGGTTTTAACACCCACACTTTTCCCGGTGAGAGGGTTCAACACCCGCACTTTTTCTGCAGTTTTGCACAAATGCCTGCCTTACTACAGTCGCTCTCGTTCAGTCGTTTCTCTGGCCGCTCTGTGTGTGCAGCGCTCGCTGCGGCTGCCTCCTCTCCCCTCCGTCTCCCTCTCAAAAATGACACCGGCTTTGAGTGAGACCGGCTGATGATTGGCTGTTCTGCCTTAAGTCCCGCCTCTCTGTCTGCTCGTGCTGAGGAGGCGAGGCAGGAACTTATGGTTTACATTTACATCTCCCTTTTCCAGGTACTTTGAATGAGTCTTTATGCTTTCGATGTTTTTAAATAAGCTTGATATGTGTCTGGGAAGATGTTATGTTTATGTTTTGTTGACATGTCGAGTGTTTTCGGTATTATATTTCGTTTTTTAGACTACTAAACAGCACAAGACTTTAATTAAGTAACTTAGGCATTCTGTTTGTGTTGGTGATTTAAAGAAAAGTGTGCACTTTGCTCACACTTTTCTCCAAAATAAAAGCTCAAGGGTTTAAGTGAAGAAATTAGGACAAAAGTATTGTAATTTTCCTATTCTATAGCGTAATATAAAATATACTTTTGAAATATTCATTTTCATTTATACAATAGCATACATTTATAGGCTATATGGATTTTCCATCATAGGAATAAATTATATAAATCATTATACTATTATAATAAATGTTTGGCATTCTAAAACACCAGTGATAATGTAATGTAGACTGAGACTCTATATCATAACTAAAAATATGTTTGAGCCCTCTTTATGTACAAGTCAATGCTTTTTCTTTGTTCAATGTGCACAGGTCATGGGTCGAACCCGGTTGAAGCTCTTAATTTTGAGCTCTCAAAGTGCATCAGATTGAGCATTTAACCTTAAAATGTACAAAAAAATTGCGGGGGAGCATGCCCCCGAACCCCCCATAGAGGGACAGAGGTCCACACAACATAGTTTTACAAAATCAAGTGGGAAAGAACAATCATTATAAATTGTGCCCCAGCATATACAACAAAGTTCCTTTTAAGCTTTTAGTCATTAATAGCTGTTAATGCCAAAATTTAAATTTCACATCCATCCCCCACACTTTTGAAAAGCTTGCTACGCCCCTGCCGACAAGCTAATGCATTAGAGTCCATTCAGCATTGAGCCCCACTGGGCCACACCACTGTTCGCAAAGACTCTGCAAGTGTAACAGCTGGCACGAAGCAGCTCACAGTGAACTCCTGAGGCAAGGAATTGTGGGACAGAATAGTCTTCCGCCACCTGCTCAAGGGGAGATATGGCTTTCTGAAAATGAGCTCTGACCTCTATCTCTCCTCTGTGAAACTCTGAGAGCACTCTAAATAACAGCCGCTGGGTAAGTCAACACAGAGGACTGGTGAAAGGAAGCTGCCTGACCCGCACATCTTCTCTGTGCTCAGGTACGTCCGTCTCTGCAGGAGCTCAGGCAGCTGACGCCTAGAGCACACAAACACTGAAATGACTTTGAAGTGGTCTGATGTAGAAAGGAATGCCAGCCATCTCTTACCATCATTTTCGTTTTATGCTTATTGAACTATTGCAAAGTGTTTTTCTTTTACGTGCATTTACAAACAACTTTAGACAGTTTTTCTTTCAACTGAAAAAAATCATGAATAGCTGGACTGATAAATTTTAATATCACAGAGAATGAAATAAAGCAACATACTGCCTTAAAGCCAACATTAAGTTAACGTTGACTTAAAATTCCTGGTCTCGGGGAACAATTTAGCAGAGCATTTTGTTCAAGCTGTCTTGTAGTATTTAATCAAAATGTAATAATTTTCATGTTTGGCCTTCAGGGTAGTTTACACAGGTTCACACTTACGAATGATCAGAGAGTAAACGGTTATGCGTATTTGGCGTGCTGTACGGGGGGAGGGCGCCGAGCTCGGAAATTGGGCCCGAACCCAGAGTACTTCCCCTGTATCTCTGGTTAGGAAGATAACCAGGCAAGTGTGAGGAGATGGGGTGGTGGAGGGATTCTGAAAACTGTGGAGGAATATGGGTAAGTCAACTGCGTATATTTATAGGCCTTACTCATGCTGACTGAGTGGACCTGTTGATTACTGATTACTGACAGAATGACTTGATTGTTTGATCATTAGAACGTGTTCCTCCCGAACCTTGTTAATAAAACATCATTCATTGGATGATGCAAAAAAAATCACACAGAACCCGGTTTCACTCGTAAAATCACAAGACCCATATAAGTTACTATATTATTACACTTAGTATAGTACACAATACCTGCAGATAATGAGGAGCCACATGGCTCAAAACCTTACTTTTGCTGAGAATGGAATTTCCACAAAATTTGCAGAGGTGCAGCGTTTATGAATGGAAAAGAAAGCAGGGTCACCGCACCAGATGCGGTGTAACTGTCCGACTTCAGCCTAGGGTGTTTACATAAAAACAATTAAAAGTAGCGGAGCTTACCCTAAAAAGCTCCGACAGAGCTTTGCATTCTCATGTGTACTCATATACCGGTAATCTTGTTCAAAGTTCACACATAGCATCATACTGGTAATGTTACAACTTCTCATACTGGGAAATTGCAAGAACTGATTTAGTGGAATTTTTGAAAAGGTCCTGTCCACACCTGATCTCATTTACCAGTAAATACTGAATGTGTGAAAGTGCATACTATTTTAACAATCGGCCGGGATCCATTCTGCATTCTGTTGTCAACAGTTATTCATGATCTAGGACATTCCTGATGGATAAAATCCAATCATGCCCTATTTTTCCCTCATTCACTGGAAAATGCATACAATTTTAAAAGTAAAATGGGTTACAAACTGCAATTCAGGTTGTCATTAAGATTATGGCTCAATGGCTTAGTGAGGTTATTTTATCCATTGTTAAAATACTCCTATCACAATTTATTTTTAGAGACAAATACTATTAAGTCATTTGCAGGTTGATTTTCTGAATAGTCAACACTGTGCTTCAAGAAAATTGCTTTCTGTTTGAGTGATGAAGGATGTTTATAATGTCTTGTGGACGCAATCCAAAAGTATTCCCATTTATCTCAATGGCAGCTGTTCATAGCCAATCAGCCCCTTTGAGCCAATCAGCTGAGCCATAAATGTCATATGAAGAATCACTCTGAAGGAAAGTAACACGCTAACAACACTGACAGGTTGATGGCGCCACAAAAACATGGACAGTGTCAAACCTTTCACTATGATTATCCTGTGACATTAAAGCAGACAAACACCCCCCAGAGCCCCCCCCCCCCACCCTTTTTTTTTACTCCTACCATAATGTAATGAAATACTTGCCATTTGAATGTTGCTTACAAAAGAGACAAATGTTATGCCATTAGTAGCCATTATTTTCTGTTTTGTGCCAAAATTGCACATATCTCCTTTAATTTAACTACACAAACCCAAGATTTTCAGAATGCAATAAACACATGGTAACAGTATCTATGGTACTATGTACATGCATGAGAACAGATTGTGAAAAGTAAAGCCGTCTGCTGGATTTTGTGAAAGTGAGCTCAACACTTTAGCTGTGGACTGTATCTGTGCCTGTGGCAAAAGCATTGACTGTCAGAGAAGCACAATCCCCCCCTAAAGCTCCCCTGAGGAAAGAAAATAATCTTTAAGTGGGGTGAGGAAAGTTACAAGTCGCCAGCTCTGAGACAATTACGTCTTGTGGGAGAAACTCTCTAATCGTCTTCCTCACAGAGCGTTAAATTGTAGCAGAAGCTCAAGTATACTGAGGGGTTTCTCTAAAGCTAACCTGATGAAGTCTATAGACGCAGATCAAGGTGAAAGATGAACATGCAAAAGAACAGAACATCTACATTTCCCAGAATGCTTCAGACTAGTTCTCATCTAATGGGTCTTAGGTCTGTTCTGACAATGGCAAATACAAATAATAAAATGCAACTGTACAAAAAAAATAACGGTGTGATCCAATCAAAATCTACTGTTTTTTGGCCCAAATTCATTTGTCATTTGGAACAAACTAGACAAAATATGACCGTCATGGACAGGTTGCAAAAAGTCCTCCACCTCAAAAACCATGTAAAAATATGCAAGGTTAAAAAGAAGAAGATATTAAATACATAAACTGTCTTTGGTGTTGTGAATTATTAGCTACCAAGAGCGTGAAATCATCCACATTTAAAGTGTAAATTGCAGGTTAACCACCACAACCGATTAATGTGTACATTAAAGTGCACAATATGGATATATTTAAAATTTTCTGTCTTAAAATGCGTTAAAATAGCATTTATTGGGGTTTCTTCAAAGGTAGCGTGTTTTTTTACCGTAACTGGGTGATGATGTCATAACAGGGAGCTGCTGGCAGTAATGCACTCACTCTGTGTGTGCTGTTTGAGGGAGAATAAAACGATTTGCGGGACTCCCGCAAACTAGAAATATCTGAATAAAACGTAAAAACTAATACATTTTTATTCATCTGTTGCAGAAAATCAATAAGAACATCTAAAACAAAATAGAAACGGTTTACAGGCAGAGTTTCTATTTCTAACATGTCAGCAGCGAGGAGCGATGTAGCCAATCACAGACATATGTGTTGATTTCTTGAACGCAATAATAGCCAATCAGAAGCATTTACGATAGATTCCCCTCACCGCTCAAAACAGACTTTTTGTTCAGTACTGAATTCTGTATGCTGGCAAATCCTCTAATTATAACAAACATAGTGTAACGTTATATATTATGGAAGCTTCATTGATAATAACAGAGATGTGTGAGATCGCGATGAACTGATGTCAGCTTTAGGAATTATTATGGGATCGCACTTTGCGCGCAGTCATGCCAAACAATGCACGGATTGCACGCAGTAGCCCGCTTGCTTTTATGTTATAACAGTGGTTTGTGTGTTAATGCTTTAATAACAAACAATTGATCAGGAGCACGTATGCTGATGTGTATGGTGGGCTAACACGTAGGCTAACTTGAAAGTATTTGGAGGTACAGAAAAAAAGTATTTTTGCGGGCGGGAGCGGAACAAAACATGAATGTTGCGGTCGGGAGAAAGTAATATAAGAAAGTAGTTGAGCACGTCAGTTATAACGACCCACGTATTCAAAAATAGCCGGGTTTAAACCGGGCTTGAGCTCATAATTACAGTTTATGTGTCGGGCCGGACTCGGACACAGCGGGCTCGGGTAACGTTAGGGTCTTGCTTGATGTTTTGGGCCGATCTAAGCTCTACCTCGGGTAAGTTATGCTAACACTTACAGGCACGAATCAGCCGTTTGTCCTTGGGGAACTTGTGGAGCCTCTCCCCCGTTTTTGATGTATTCGTACATCCCGCACAAGCACAATAGTTAACCATTTTCGCTAGCTAGGTCTCCAATATAACGTAACTCTAGGCTTGTAGCATAGACCGTAAAAGCTTGGAGTCCCTGTTATGACATCACGCCCAGCCTAGTGGAAGGAGGGGGCGTGGTTAAAAGCACTGTAAAACGAACCAACTTTTCATTATATTCAGCATTTGGTATAAAAAATATATAAAAAAAGAATGGTGGGCGGTTCTTATCTTTATATTTAGTAAGCACATTGCATTATCTTCGTGAAAATTTTTACCTGCAATTTACACTTTAAGAGACACCTAGAAAGTAAACTCTATTGTAAAAAAAACTGTTAAAACAGCCTGTTAAAATTTAATAGTATTAATAAATTACCATAACTAACTAAATAATAGAATTGTACCAAAGTAAACAAGATGTATATATATTAAATACTAAGTGCTGCTTGATATTTCATTAAAACATGTAATACTTTTTTTCAGGATTCTTTGATGAATAAAACGTGAAAAAGAACAGCATTATTTAAAATAGAAAACACACACACACACACACACACACACACACACACACACACACACACACACACACACACACACACACACACACACACACACACACACACACACACACACACACACACACACACACACACACACACACACAGGTTGACTGGTTTCAGAAGACTAATGAGCTCTACAGTGATTGAGGATGTATTTAGATCAGCTCAATTAGATGAGCATCAACTAAGCACCTCAACACAGGTGTCAGAAAGAAAGAGAGATGGGACTGAGAGAGAGACGATGGAAATTAGCAGTTGTATGTATTCTTCCCCGTTCTTCACGCTTCCTCAGAAGAAAGTGTCCCGCGCACCACACATCGATCAAACGTGTGCCGCACACAGAGGTCGCAAAGCAACATCAAACAGCCTTTGCACAATAGCAGAGAGGAAGGGACTAATGGTTTCAGCATCTTTTGTTTCAGATTGCATGTATGTGTGCACGTAATGAAGGCTTGCTGTCAGGATATCGGTCTGCGTGCAATAGCAACATTGGATTCTTTGAGCACCATCTGTGTCGCAAGTTACCACGTATAATAATGAAAGTATTAATAAGTGAAACTTTCATTTTTCAAGAATTTGAGTTTAAAATGGGTTTGTTTGCACAGCTGTCTCGTCCCTACGTAAGGAAGAGATGGATGTGTTACCATAGTGATCTGCATCTCAGCTCACTCCCCAGACAAATTTATATAATGAGATCACACAGAAACATGCACACACAAACACGACATCATCTTCACAGCTGTAGTGATAACCAAATGACAAACACATGCTAGCCTAGTAACATTCTATCAGCAGCTTGCACACCTACACGCAACATGGCTTGCATTAAGACATGCGCTAACAAGGCCAAATCAGATGAACTGCACATCTTGCCTTCACGTAATATCATTCAAAAACCACATTACTGCTCTGTAAATTGGAACAAAAACACAGCAGCTTGTTTACGAAAAACAGGGGGAAAAAATAAAAAAGTGATACAAAACTAAAAAGCTTTTTTTTTCCACAGACACATCAACTGTTGCATCTAAACAAACAGAAATATCAGATCCAGAGAAAGAACATCCATCCAGTCATCCATCCATTTTCCTGGTGTTTTAGCCAGACTACTCTATAATTAACCAATTATATATGTCAATCAATATGGAAGAGTCTCGAATGTCATTAAAAATGCAAATGCTCATTTAAGTATACACTCAAAACACAAACAGCTCAGCATTGCGTTAAATAACAGACATAAATATAATTTTTATTCATAATTCATCTGTAGTTTAATTTGTTAAAACCATAAATAGCTGGTAGCTTGTCAAGCTACAGCTTCCCCAACACTTTAAGCAAATATTCAGCATTTTCGTGTCCACATGCCTCTGTTTAGCATTAACACAATCTTATGGCACAACAAGTTTTCATCATAAAATTTTTGTGCTCAATAATGAGGAACATTGTTAGAGCTGACCTCGATTTTTACATGTACAGTACAGCTATCGTTTGAAGAAGCAGAACTTTCACTGCGTTTCTGCATAATTCACAAAGGAAAAACTCACTTAGCCTGAATCACATACAGTACTTCGAGGAAAAGTGGACCAATTGGTTCCACCAGGACTACAGCAGAGACATACTTTAAAATCATCTCCAGGGGATACTGTACAACCCAAAAACTTATTTTAAGATGCTTCTGTAATGGACGGACAAACTCTCCTTAAACATAAGTACTTATTTTAAAAGAAAGTAAGTGTAAAAACTACAGAGATGCACATACAGTAGAGAACAATGGGGCGGGGGGACTGTTTGGGTCAAACAGATGGAATATCAGAGCAAGTGAATTGGGAGATTTCCTCACTATGATGTATCTGATGAACACAAAGGGCATTGTGGGTATTAAGGGGGCAGAAGGGCAATGAGCACTTCTTTTTGCCTCTCTTGTGAAGAGGGAAAGAGGAGAGTAGCACAGCAGCGAGTGAATCATGGATTGGCATTGCAACTCAGTCTGTTCCGTTCTAAAAATGACTCTGGGTCAAACACACACACACACACACAAATGCAAACACACTCACACACAGATTTACACACCTGTTGCCTAGCAACAAGAATGCTCTCTTGATCAAATGATGGCAGGGAAGTGAGAGGGTTGGTAGAGTGGGAGACACAGATAAGCAGTAGTCAAAGAAAGAGAGAGTCCACTGGCCCATAGGTGTGCTGTTTGGAGGGTTGCAAACTTAAGCAGAAGAAAATAATGGACAGTTTCTTTTTAAGACAACTTTATATATTTGTATTTATATATACCACATATGCTTTTTGAGATGAATGTAAAGTGTTAGTGGCAGGTACAACTAACAACACTATAAAAAAATGCTACAGAGTGACAAAGTATGCAATTACAAATAAAAGATATGTCAATGTTTGACTGAAATAATCCTAAAATGCTTTTGAGACCCAAACAGATTTTGCCTAACTGACATGAATATATTGCATCTGTTGTAATATTTAAAAAATGTAAATGGAGGATAGATCAGAAACTATAAATACATATCTGCTGGTATTACTGTTTTTAATGAATGCAATAGTAAAATTCAGGCTTACACAGATTAAGTAAAAGTAAAGTTATGGCCAATAATCACATCAATTTAGCCTGGCGAATTATAACGCTAGAGAATTCTGCTTCGCAGCAATAGTAAATTTGGTCAAAAATTTGTTATGTTAATCTGTCTTTGACTGTAATTTGTCCATTAACTAAGAAGTTTGACTCAACTATGCCCACATTCATAAAACTAAACAATCAAATCAATAAAAATTCAATAAAAAAAACACTTAACTTAAAGGTGCCCTAGAATGTGAAATTGAATTATTTTGGCATAGTTAAAAAACAAGAGTTCAGTACATGGACATGACATACAGTGAGTTTCAAACACCATTGTTTTCTCCTTATTTAAATCTCGTTTTTGAAAAACACCCCTGAAAAACAGGCGAATCTCCACATAACACCGACTGTGACGCAACATTTGGGATCATTAATATGTACGCCTCCAAAAATTTGCATATGCCAGCCCTCAATGCCAGGCACTGCGCAGCCGAATCATCGGAAGTTCTGCAGGTGAAGAAACAAGCGAGGATCATAGGGAAAATGGCAGGTAAATGTTATGTTCCAGGCTGTGCAGAGAAAAAATACAGAAAAGAAATGTCAACAGGCGTGGTTGATGTTTATCTATAATCGGATACCGCAACAGTTTAATTCGAAGTTGTTAGTTTGCTCTGCCCATTTCACCACAGACTTATTTTCTAACCTGGGACAATATCAAGCAGGCTTCTCTCAGTGAATAAATTATATAGGCTACAGAAAGTGATCAAAGAACAATCTTTCCACACAGCGTGAGTTTATCTGGACACTTGCCAAACTCGTTATGAAATCAATGATGTACATCACCGTGTTCGCATTGGTGAAAGCATTAGAGAGAGTGCAGAAACTGCGTTGCAATGATAAGATCTTCAGTCTCGTGATCAACAGACTGTCATCTGCTCAATGCTCATCACGGCAACATTTTATGTGATGGAAATAGATATAAATACTTTATAAACATCTCACAATTCGTTAATCTCGATAGCTATAGTAAAAACGTATAATAGCTGTAGTAAAAGTATTCGAGAGAGTTGCACATGTAATACGTAGCTATTTCATATGCAAGCATGTCAGCCAATCACAGCAGTGGGCGGTTACACTGAATCCCACAGCAGACACGCCCCTTCAAACAGAGTGTTCAAATCAGAGGCTAAAATCAGGCTAGGAAAAAGCCTTTTATTTCTAAATTATGACTATTTTTGATCTAAAAAACATATAAGGGCAACCCAGAAAACGTTATAAAATAATAAAATAACCCATTCTAGTGCACCTTTACGCACTTTGTCTAGGGCAGCTCGATTACGTGTATTTTAATTGCGATAACGATTTCTGCTTCTCTCAGTTAATTAAAAATAATCGTTGCTGATTTGTCCTGAAAACATTTTTTTATTTTAGCATTTCTGTTATTTTGCATTGGTAACAAGTCTTCTAATCCTTCCTCTGTGGGGTTGCCAGATGTCAGGAGAATTATTTTTTTCTCTTTTCTCTTAAAAGAATAAATTTCCTGCACAGTGTTTTACTTAAAGGTGCTCTAAGCGATGTCACGCGATTTTTAGACCAAAATATTTTTTGTTACATACAGCAAACATCTCCTCACTATCCGCTAGCTGCCTGTCCCCTGAACACACTGTAAAAAGACGCGGTCTCTGCAGACACCCCAGGCTCCACAAACAGCAGCAAAAACAAACTGTAGCAACCCGTGCCACAAAAAATAACAAACTGTTCTAGTCAATAACCGACAAGAAAAATTTGGGGGTGGGGTTTGGGGGGTTAGTGCACGGATGAGGAGGAGGGAGGGTCTAGCTAGCCTCCGTTTTGTTTGACAATACTTTAAACGTCAACAAGAAGTGACGTCACCCGACATCGCTTAGAGCACCTTTAATCTTCTCAATCTGGCAACCATTTATATATTTATTTCAGATAAGAATAATTGAGATAAAAGATCAATCATGATATTATAATATTTGTGATTATCAGTTAACCATTATCATGCAGCCCTACTTTGAATTCAACAAATTTTTAAATAATACAGGAACAGAACCAGTGAAAAATGTGCACCAATGCACTAAAAGTGCACAAATAAATATTCTTTTGAACTTTTTATTCTTCATAGAATCTCACCAAAAATATTAAGCAGCACAGCTGTTTTCAACACTGACAATAGACAGAAATGTTTCTTGAGCAGAAAATCAGTATAGAATGATTTCTGAAGGATCATGTGACACTGAAGACTGGAGTAATGATGCTGAAAATTCAGCTTTGCCCTTACAGGAATAACTTACATTTTTTCATTTTAAATTGTAATAATATTTCAAAATATGAATGTAATGGTGAATATATGCAATTATGCATAACATCATGTCTTACAGCTTCATACACAACTTGCAGAAAATCTGTCCGTTTCACATTCATCGTTTGCAATTTGTTTTTTTCATCCTATTCTGAAACTTGACAACTAAATTGACACATGCCAAAGTGCTCCTAATATTTCAGGACCAAAACACTAAAACATAAGACAAAATATGTCCCACTTTGGGGTTAACAGGATGATTCTGTATTATATAGTATGGTTGGCAACCCTAGCTGGCAGTCACATTGTCTTCAGAGTGCTAGTCTGAAATCAAAAAGACCTTGCCTGCCTAAATAGCCATCCGCTCCAATTGCTGTCTTAGTGAGAGGTCAGCATGATTCTGACACGTCCTCAACGCCACAGCACACACTCAAAATTCTCACTAGACAACAGCGCACAGCCGCAAACCAGAACAAATATGAGATAAGACTTGTGTGGTTTTGACTGGCCACAGCTGCACTTCTCCAGTTCAATTCTCTATTATTGTCATTATCACAAACAGCATCAGCTTTTTCTATTTTCTTCCTAAACATTGAGATCAAATCCAGTATAGGATATGTTATTTACAAGATCCAGATGGTTTGGCTCAGACCCGGATTGATATTCGGATACAGAATGTTTCCAATAAGGCAAAGGGGTGCAAAGGAAAATGGGATTTCAAAGCCATACAAATACAGATTGGAACCTCAAAGCAATTTGTTTCCAAGATGACGTGAAAGATATCAAAGAGAACAAGCTCCGCTGACAGAAAGAGAGGTGAAAACAGAGGTCTTTGATACCAAAGACTAAAACTGAATTATGGCTTCAAACGGCCTGTTCTAGGACCTTAATGCTCTTTACAACACGAGAGGATACACAAATTACGATGATACACTGATAGTAAAGGGTGACGTGATGAATTGTCAATTGAAAATGAGAGAAAAGTTATGTCAGGATCACCTAAAGAACAAAATAAACCTCTTCAGTATGATACAAAACCCCTTTGATTTGTTGAGGTCCTGATCACCCTATTGAGACTTATTTTGCAAAAAATTATAACCGGCTGAAATTGTGAATAAATTACGATATTTATTAAATGCCTACTAAGTAAATAAATAAACAAATGTAACTAAATTATCTAAAATGTTTTATTATGCGAGAAGAAAGACAATGGAGAGGTGTGTATGAGGTCGGTTGCCATTGACAAAGATCAAATGCACAGTTTAGCCATCATTATATAAATCTTATTTGACCAATAAGAAACAAGTATTCCAGAAAAGCTGTATAATAAGTTTAATTATCAGTCCACATGGTGGTGGCATATGGCAATTAGCATGCACTTGTTTTAATAAGGCAAGACATGGATCATGCTGGTATTTGTATTCTTGTATGATTTGTGTGCCTAGAAAGGGAACACAACTTTAAGGAAACTGAACAACAGAGGCATAATTATAAACGGGCTAATGCGCATAGATAAACACACAATCCTGCAGCTCTTTCCCTGGTGTGCTCATGTTCTTTCACACACAAAAGAGGCTACAGATTCATATCCATTGTACATGACAGCAAACCTACCTCGTCTAAGCAGTGTTACTCTTTTACATGCAAAGACGTTAGTCAATCAAAGCAGAGGTCATTTATACCTCTTAAAGGTACAGTAACACGTCTCACAGTACAGTAGCAAAATCCGGTATTATTATGTGAATAATGTAATGTCATTCTAAACTCGTATGACTTAATTTCTTCTAGTGAACACAAAAGGTAGCCACTCCTTTTAAAATTGAAGTGAATGAGGACAAAATGACAAAGTCTTCTGAACTTTTACTCGTTCTTGGATCGTTTCAATGATCTGTTAACAAATCTGGCCTTACCTAGTTCTTAAATTGTCAACTCACTGACTGGAAAAGATAAAAAAGAATTATAAAAAAAATCAATGCAATTTGGTCTGTTCCTCATAAAAAGTTAACATATGACTTCAGACGACTATTTGTGTTCCACAAAAGAAATAATGTCATATAGGTTTGGAACAACGGACGGATGAGTAATTTTTCATCTTTAGGTGAATAATTATTAATATGTATTATTAATAATAATAACAACATTGTGATGCCTAATAATACTACTAATTATTTATTATTATTATTAATTGTGAAAAAAAGGCCAGACGGAAGTAAACAAAGTGTCAAAAAGAGAATAGAAAATGCTCATTAAAAAAAAGTAAACGGCTAGTTTTTGGTGCAAGGAACCTTGACCAACATTAGAAGCAGAGCTAGAAAAAAAGTATTTAATATGTCTCAATATTATTTGTATAGGCAAAATTCTAGCCCACACCTCACAAGCTAATTTCAAACGCTCTGCTGCTCTAAGTAAATGAGAAGACATTTCTAATTCTGTGGACTTGACAGAAGAATTGCTTAGAGAACCACATGTTCTGAGACAAAATCTCTCTCTTGCAAATGAATCCAAATAGGTCTTGCTGATAGTTTTAACATGGACCCACTGAATGCGGCTCAGCTGGTGGAATACGTCTTAGCGGAAGCGAATCCCTGTGAATAAACACTCTTCCTCGGGGTCTCAAACTGGATAAACTGTCACCTGAACACACACCTACATGAGCTGGAGAGGAGGGAGAATGTGTGAGAGAGACTTTTCTCTGCAGTGTAAGTCTTTGTGTCACAATATGGCATGACTGATTCCTTCAATTGGAGCTGGTATATCCGGAGCACTCCAGAGGCACCGGTTATGAGACATTTATTACAACTGCAGTGATTGTACCGAAGATAACAGCATTTGAGATTATACAGATAATCGTGCTCTGACAGGAAGCAGCAGAAAGATGAAGGGAGGAACCAAACTTTTTCCCCTTCTACGCACTGCTGCTCACTGAGGTTTGTGAACCAAACAATAACAATTTAGTCTGAGAAACTACAGCAGTGAAACACTTACACATACACTTGTAGTGAAAAGACAGTGATGTGGGGAAGAAATATTATTGTCTTGTTTTCCCATAGAAAAAAAATCTAAACATCCTTAAAATTTGCTTGGACAATGACCTGATGCTATTTTTGTCAAAATTCTAAAATACATTAAAATGCAATTCATGCATACAATAAAATGAATAAATATTTTCTATGATTAGTATGTTTTTAATTTCTATAATAAAATTCAGTTTGACTTTTTTGGGGACATAAATACAAAAAATGTCAGGTTGATACAACTGTCTTGATATATATATATATATATATATATATATATATATATATATATATATTATATATATATATATATATATATATATTATCAAGGATAATGGATTTGAAAAGAAAACTTCAAAGTTTGAAAGAAGTACTTATAAGCAGTCTTTTTATTCATTAAATAAATATATATATATTAAAACTGCTTCAGTATTATTAATATTTGAAGAAACAAACCAAAACAAACAATTACAGTACAGAAATTACCATGTGTCAAGGTCAATTATTCTCTTAACATATATCATATTTTACATATGTAAGAGTGTTTACATATGTACAGCATTACATATTTTGACTTTTTATGAGGCAGTTTAATCCAGACTGTAAAATGACATGTGGTATGATGTATGAAAGCATACCAAAATGTAATCATATTAATGAATTAAACAATTCTGATAATTGTACAAATGTTTTTTTCTTGAAAAATTTATGTGGAAACTTTTCTAGGAAATGCATACTTTTCTTTTTTTCCTGGATACGCTTATTGTCATTGACCATAGATGTAAAACGGCATAAAATATTATGACTTGTTTTCGGAGAATATGCCTGTAATTATGCTTATATTTCTTACCCCATTGTCAAATTTGGCATAAGCTAACAATTTTTAGTAAGGTTCATACATGACTAATTTAACAGCTGGGTAAGGAAAATAAGCACAATTAAGGGCACAACCTCTGAAAACAAGACTTAAAATATTTCTAAACCTAAAATTTAAGGATTTTTAGACTTTCTTTTAATTGGAAAAACATTTCTTGGCACTGTAATAAGAAAAAACGTGCCTGGTGATGCAAGTTGACTAGTAGCTATCTAATGAGGTGGATCAACCATTGCAGTCTCGCAAACCAGCATCCAATGCGGTCTTTTTTTTGGGAATTTTTTCAAGGAATTGGTCAAAATGAGGAGCAAACACTTCTTACCTTTCTCCAGCGTGGTGATGCCCATGGAGGCCTGCCCCAGTCCCGTCTTCCTCTCCCATTGCCCTCATCAGGATGATATACTTCCACGGAGGCCAGTGGGCTCTGCTGCGCATCCATGCCTCCCATGACCATCAGCTGGTCTCCGACGACCACGGCGGATGCCCCGGCCCGAGCGGTGGGGAGAGGGGGCAGCTCGCACCAGCGCTGGCTCTCCAGATCCAGCACCTCAGCAGAGTCCAAAGGGAGGCCGTTCTCGCTGCAGCCCCCCAGCACATAGAGGCGCCCGGCCCAGAGCACGGGCGTGCAGTACACCCGCTGCGTGGCCATGGAGGGGAACACCTCCCAGTACAGAGACTTCACCGTGCTCAAAGCCATCTCGGGGATGGGCATGGCTCCAGGACGGCACGCCGGCAACAGAGCATGACACAGGCACGGAGGGGAAGGCAGAGGAATGTGAAAATCAAGGCAAATGCATCAAAGAAACGCCAGGCTAGAGAGCAGGAGAGGCTGCAACTGTCAGTCTGCCAGAGACCTCAGTTTAGCTCTCGCTCGCTCGGGAGCCGGCAGGTGGGGGGAAGAGTGTTTCCTTCAGCGATGTCTGTGAAAAACTAGCCCTCACTCCATCTTGATTTATTCATTTTTGATGCTGCTCTTAAAAGGTGCATCAGGCCCTTTTAAGTCTTTCCCGTTGTCTTCCACGAGCCGCGCAGTTGTAAAAGATATGGAAAGAATGTGTAACTCCGACAAGATATAAACTAATTTATCCACGTGGAACGTCAAGCGGGATCCCTTTCTGTAGTCCTGCCAAACGTGTTAGTGCGACCCTCATGTCTGACGCTGTGAGAAAGAGGAAAAGAGAGACAGTAACAGAGCAAGCCAAGATAAAAGACAATGTAATCAAATGAGTTCAATTTCATTGGTGAATGACATGCATAATTTGTTGTCACCTTTTATCTATTAATTTATTCTGAAATACATCAAAAATGCACTTCATGCACACAATTACTTGAATAAATCTTTTCTATGAAGAGTATGTTTTCATTTCTATATTAAAATTCAGTTAGATATTTTTGGGGTCAAATAAAATGAGGGTGATACAATTGTCCGGATATCATTAAGAAAAAAAGATTAATTAAAAGAATGAATACCTTATTTGTATGCACTTTTATTTTTTTCATTGGATATTTTTTTTTTTTAAATAAACGCTAAGCATTATATTTAAAATTGGTCTGTCAAATAAAAGTCATGTTTTGAAACTAAAAACAAAACAGGACAGGACATCAGAGGGAGGACAATAAAATTCCCAGATTGCCGTAGGCTTACGTGTGGATGGAGGCAAGCTGCCAGTGGAGATTGTGGGCCGGTCTGATCTGCTCTTACACTTATTTAAATAAACTGTATAATTCAATGGCCAGAGCGCTGACATTTACCATTCACTATTTACTGCCAGGGGCTCAAGGGTAGACATGTGTGTGAAGGTGTTGGGCCTCAAAGCAGCAGTCTGGCCCTTCCAAAGGTCACTCGTCTGCGGGGACCAATGGCCCTGGATAGTCACTGAACCAGGCTAATTTGGACTTGAGCATCCTTAAATAAAGGCTTCATTATGGCGGGATGTGTGAATAAATATGACCTAAATGCTGGAGAGAAAGAGAAGCACTGGAAAGGTTACAGACATTATATTCAAAAACTTACTAGGTGCATGTGTGGGAGACAGCAGGATCTCTTGGGCATCTTTTGGGTAATAGCATAAGTAAAGATGACAAAAAAAAAGAGAAAATCAGATCTTTAAATGGCAGCGAATCGGTTGTGTAATTAAGATGCTGTTGATGTTGAGCCCAAGCGGCATGCTACAACACACAGTGTGTTTACGACTCCAGACAGACTAAGACTTATGACTTAAAACATCAGTTTCATCTGGAGCAAAAGTGCTGTCGCTATCTGTCCAGATCATATGACACCATCAGCCTCTTCTTTGGGTTTAGAAGGAGCAGTTTTGTAAGTAAAATTAATCCTTCTCTTGGCTTTTCATTAGACTTTCCTCCATGTAGAGAGAGAGGACAGATGCGTCAGTCTCATTAGCTAAAGATGATGTCAGGAACATGGGAAAAATCCCAATTGTTTAAGGTCTATCTCCCTTGTTGTATAGTTTATTTCACATGAAGGAAGAGTCTCGTGGGAATTGTGGGAGATGATGATGTCACTGGGATATGCTGTCCAGTGGATCCACGGGATAAACGTCAGCTGCAGTCTGCATTGCCTAGAAAACACAGAGGAAGTATAACAAACTAAGTACTGGAAGAATGATGGAGGGAGCCAAAAAAGAGAGAGAGAGAAAAGGGCAGAGAGCCAAGAAGAGGAGAAACAGATGTTTCTGTTGTGTTCTAGGAAGGACTCCAATCTACAATTAGGCCAAGACATCACATGTTGCATTAAGATACTGTACACGAGTTGCAAATTGAAGCTAAGAATGCAGATGGCAACAAAACTAGAAGCATATAAGGCAGTGTTTTTAGCACTATAAAAAAAAACTTTGCACAAAAAAAAAAATACGATACCAAGCCTAAGCATCTTTTTCCTCCCTATTGAGTGAATTCACTGCCATTATGTTTTAAAAAAACGTTTTGGACCTGGCGGTAATGGTGTCCTAACCTACAAAATTGATTTTCTATGAAGTGTCTGCTCACAGGGAGAAATTTCAACACTCTCTCCACACTAACTTAAGGCTGTATTCAGACCCAGACCCGAGTATTTTAAGGATGCTGTATTCTACCGAAGAAGGTAAAAGCTTTTTTTTTTTTCTGTAACAATGTCAGGTGGCAACTAGAGAGCCTGAGACAGCTACAGTCTTCATTTCTGCACATTTCTCAATGTCAGACAGTTAGAGGCTCTTAAATCCTCGGAGCATCTAGCAAAACTGAATGCACAGACAGCTGTTAAACTTTATAAAAGACAAAAAAAGACAGAAAACCTCAGTTTTTATTTTTGGAGCTTCAAAATTTAACTTCAGTAACCACATTTAATGAAATTAGAGTCTTGCAGAATTAAAAAACAAAGCTGCAAAAAAGTCCAAAACACAAATCATTTTCTTAATAGGTATATTTTACATGGTTTTCTATTTCTTAAAGCATACTGTCAACATAATTTGTCAATGGAGTAAAGAATAAACTTAATTCAATATTTGTTTTAATCTAGTCTTAATATGCAAATTATGCTTTATGTAAATTAGTCTTGTTTTGAGTTTACATATTTTAAATGGATAACAAGATAAAATAAAAAACTAATTAAGAAAAAGATGTTTGCAAAAGGACTATGCATTTATTTGATAAAAGTCCTAAATTATTTGCATTTATTTGACAAGTTTAAAATGAGTCCACATGATTAAAGCCTGCAAAGACAAGAGTTTCAGCCAGGGAAAAGACACAGACAGATAGATAGACAGACAAGACAGATGACAGTGATTTATGCGGTAGAGAACACAACCTGTAGGGAATCCCGTGGAAATATTTTAATTCATTAAGAGATGCTTTATTAATAGGATGAATTATAATTGCTAAACAGGAAGGGAGTCAAACTGTAAGGTGGAAACCATGAACAACACGATACTGAGTGGAAAAGATGGATTGGCCTTGGGCACAGCTGACAGTTGTCCAGAAACATACTGTTGGATGAATCAAGTATTCAGTACAAACAGTTCTTGGTTTCAGCAAAGGCTACATGACAGTTTGGTAAGACTTCTGGCTCCATCTGCACTGGAAAAGACGCAGAGGAATTATTCCCACTTAAAGATGGGTTCAAGTCCGTGCCTGAGCTCCAGATAACATTTAGAAGGCTGATCAGCCTTAATCCCTCAACTTCACAATTGATCCAGGCTCAAAGAGCACACTTTTTTATCTGTTCCCATCATCCCTCCACAGTCTGAATTTTTCATGCTTGCTATTGCTAATGTTCTGTCCAACCAAATGTACATGCAAAGAGAGCTGTTTCCTTGTTTCCATTCTCCACTATACCTTCCTGCCTCACATCAGCCTCTCTTTTCTCGCTCCCATTGATAGTCACCGATCACAAGAGCCCCCGCATTTCTCAGGCGTTTAGCCTTTGGCACAAAAACATGATTACTTCTGCATAAGAGTTTCCAGCGAAAGGGAGTTAAGTCGGTTGGGGCCTTGGAAAACATGCAAGGTGTCTTCAAAACAGCTTCAAAGTAACACAAAAACTGAGACACACGCTTAAAGGCATCAAAATATTCTGAATAAATCAGATTTCTTCTATAATGTAAGGTGCAAAGGCAGCATCTCAATCTAAGACATATTTTTAAGTAGCTCCTTCCTCAGGTACAATACATAAACAAAGCATTGAAATGATTCCCTTTTTGCTTTTTGGCTGTGAAAGAGTACCAGAAAATGAAGTAAACAGAAGCAGTCAGCAGGGGAGAAACAGAGCATAAGGTAAAATAAACAAAGAAATTTAGATGTAGCGGCCTAGGGATGCAAACACAGACAGGAGTGTGAACGCAGAGGATGGGTTTATATCATAGTGAGTGTGTGTGTGTGTGTGTGTGTGTGTGTGTGTGTGTGTGTGTGTGTGTGTGTGTGTGTGTGTGTGTGTGTGTGTGTGTGTGTGTGTGTGTGTGTGTGTGTGTGTGTGTGTGTGTGTGTGTGTGTGTGGTGTGTGTGTGTGTGTTGAACACCGCAGCAAATTTGTTCCAGGATTCCCTTGGTGAATCAAATAATCAAACGATTTACTGCCTCACCGCTCAACGTCTCTACTACCACCAAAGGCAGGAAACAACATCATGTATACACATACACACGTTGGTTCTTCCATCTTGGTGATTTTGGACTGCCTTCTATAGCTCTTATACTGAGCGAATGATATTTTCTGTCCCCTAACACCTAAACACAAAATTTCACAAAAGTCGTTACGTTTTTTCTCATGGGAACTATTGGCTGGTGAGATCAGGTTGTACTTTTTTTAACGCATGCATGTGTGTACTAGGGCTGTCACGATATCAGATTTTTCACTACATGATTATCACGCCAAAACAAATTCACGAAATATTGCGGTATATCGTTATAACAAAGTATATTGAAATCACTATATATCGAAATCTTGACAAAATAAATAATGCTATCAGTCAAATTCATCTTTACTTAGTTAATTTTAAGTAGAAGAAGAAGAATCACACCATTAAAAGTATCTGTTCTAAAAGTAAATAAATTCAATCTGTTCATTATTTTGGACTTAACCGTTCAATTATGGATTCGTTTTTACAATCTCTTTATGAACTTTTTGAAGCGTAGAAGAGTCAGTTGCTGCCAATAGAGGGACAGAAAGCTCTAAGATTTGATCAAAAAGACCTTCATTTGATTTGTGTTTCAAAGATGAACGAAAGTATTACGGGTTTGGAAAGACTAATTAAAGACAGAATTGTTTGGGTTAACTATCCCTTTAAGTACAGTACTAATTACATGAACTCCAAAGTAATACTTTACACCACTGTGCGACTAATTATTGACAAATTTAGACAAAACCTGACCACTTTAACCAAATGCTCGTCTAGTAATGTGGCACATAAAACGTTTCACAATGACAAACCGACAAAACGAAAAGCACAATTCTGACACAACTTCTTCTTACAGCCAATAAACCTATCCTTATCTCTTGACTCCATTATGCACATCACTACAATAGTAAGCAATGATTATACAGGAAATGTATGCAACAGGAACACACTGTCTCACAAGACCGAAAAGGTTATTCTAATGCCTAGCCTGGGGGTCCCTGCACACATTTATCTTACTGTCCCACCACAAAGAGAGAAAAATATCTCTCTTCTACTTATCTGATCTCTAACCCCATAATCTATTTCTTAAGAGATAAGAGAAACTAGGCCAGCCAGCCAGAGGAAAGAGAGAATAACCCATCATAAAGTAAATTACAGACTGTATAAAGTTAGAAAGATGCTTTGGTTGGTTAGGGAGTTTGTATATTGTATTTTATTTTATTTTATTTTATGTTAGGGTTTAGGAAAGATGTTTTAAAATAAGAACGTTTTGTTTGTTATTTTGGCCAGGTCAGCTCCTGAATCTAGAGTCTCAATTTAAGACAATAAATTCATCATTGTTGTTCCAAATTCACTGCATTCCAAAGTCGTTCATGTTGCACCCTTTTCCCTGGAAGGGGTGTAACAGTCCATTTAATGAATGTCAATGTGGCCCAAAACAGCACTGAACTTCGTTGACTTCCATTACATGGACAAAAACAGATATATTGAAAATATATTCTTTTGTATTGCCAAATCAAACAAGTTTGGAACAAAATGAGAAGACCAGAGGCCAAGGTCAGGATTTATGTTAAATAATACAATAAATATAGACTTGTTTTTCAGCACACCCTATCATATACCCCCTGAATACTTCGAATATTAAAGGAGAACTCCGGTCAATATGAATGAAAGATATGAATAAAAATTATGTTTATTCAGCCAGCTCACATAGCTGTATTTACTTCCTGTTTTCGGTCGAAGTCCACAGTAGTCAATTGTCGAGTTCGCGTGCGCGATCATTAGTTATCTAACAGGAAGTAAATACAGCTATGTGAGCTGCTGAAAAAACAATTTGTATTCATATCTTTCACATCTACTGCATTCAGATTCACCGTGTTCACTCTGAATAAAATCACTCACATGGCTGTGCACTTGTAATGAGACAATGCACACACGGATGTTAAGAGGCTAAAAGCAGGTTTAAAACTTGCCCCGTTTAAGTCAACAGGGTGCAAATTTTAAAAAGAGGATAACACGGTGTAGGCAACACCGATTTTTGTCGTTGTTCACTGTACTGACAGCACTCCAAATTTACAAAAAAAATGAGCTCAATGGTAAAATTGACCGGAGTTCTCCTTTAACAAAGTTCGGGAGGAGCACGTTCAGATAATTAACATGGGTGGAGAGCACTCAACAATCAATGATAAGAATGTGTATATAAAGACTCAGCAGTCTCACCTCAATCCATTGACAGTTTAGCAGCGTCCCACCACCACCCCTTCTCCAGACTTCTAGTCCTAACTACTTACATGGGGGGAGTACTTTGGGTTGGGCCCGAACTTCGAGCTCGGAGCCCTCCCCCGGACAGCACGCCAAATACGCATTAAACTTTACCCCCTCTAATTGTATGTAAGTGTGAACTCGTGAAACATTCATAGCACCATTTTGTGGTACTTTTGTGCCTTTTTTTAAAGCTTAATGCTGGTCGGTATTTACTGCCATTATATGGACAAGCATGTTCAGGACATTTTTCTTTTAAATGTCCTTTTGTGATCCGAAAAAGAAAGATGGCCACACGGCATTAAAGAGAGAGAGAGAGAGAGAGAGAGAGAGAGAGAGAGAGAGAGAGAGAGAGAGAGAGAGAGAGAGAGAGAGAGAGAGAGAGAGAGAGAGAGAGAGAGAGAGAGAGAGAGAGAGAGAGAGAGAGAGAGAGAGAGAGAGAGAGAGAAGATTAAACAAGTAAATTGCATAAATGAAATGTTAAATGTCTGTGAAGTGATCTCTGTTAAACTTCAAGAGATTTGCAGAAAAGCACTTTGCAGTCTCAATGCCCAGCATTGCGTGCAAATGGCTCATTTAACTTTCTTTGCCTCTGCTTTCTTTTTCTGTCTTTTTCCACTGAAAGCTCAAGGTGACATGTCTTTTTAAACACTGACCTTTTGAAATACTCTGGAGTGCTGGGACTGAAGCTGGACCTTGAGCAAGAGTGTCTTTAATTAAAAGAAGTCTCAGATTCTGTAACACCTTCAAAGGGTCAGCCAAATGTTTTTGAAACAAAAAAGCCTGTTGAATTGCACTACTTGAAAAAAACATGCATTGCATTAATCATACTTATGGGCTGAAATTCAGCACGGTTGAATATTTAAGCTGTGAATATTTGAATATAAAATGTGAATATAAAAATGAAATAATACATATATTCACCTATCATATTTCACTTCCAAAAATATTCAACTGGCAAATTTCGGTCCATTTTATTTCACTTTGCAAATTCGCTTCCACAAATTCAGTGGTTCAAATTCGACAGTAAATTCAACATTGACATCCAGGAACTGCAGGAAAAGCAGTAGATTACCGAGCATAATCTCCATCTGCTGTTAGTCATCCTCACCAGCAGGGGGTGCAAGCGCGTGTGTTGTTGACGAAGACCAGAGCAACAGTTAGAGGCAAGCCATTCATTCATAAAAACTCATTTACAGCAATGTAAGTGTATTTGTGATTATTATGACGGCCTTTTTTATGTTAAATTCAGTGTCTTCTCGGTTACTTTTCCTGTGTAGCCTACATGCATCTTTCTCTACCGTGAAACAAGATTATAATGTTATTCCCCCGGTGCGGATGTACAGATCCAATGTTACATATGAGGTATGCATATATTTCTATTGGTTGTTTAGTTGCCTTAACTTTATTGCAGCGATGTGCTGCATGCAGTAGGCCAGGGTTTCCCTCAATACTTTAGGATTCCCCTGCTGGACATATAAAATGCTTAACGTAGCTTAATGGACTAATACAGTAGCCTGGCAAGCCAGACCCACATCAAGATGTTAGGTCTGGGAACTCACCATTGGCATGGCTCAATCCGAGGAGCGGGATAAACGGTTGTCTTACTAATTCCCTCTGCACGCAATAGGATAGAGCTACAACCAACCAGAGCAACAAACGGTTGTGACTGAGTGAGTCCCATGTGTTTTCCCACCAGCAGAGCTAGTTGATATACTTTTGCCGTATACGGTCAGCAAAAATCCAAACACATCTTCCTTTTTTAAGAATGACTTAAGTGCCGTTCTTTGTTCTTTTCTCAAAGAAAAGCTTAACTACAAGTCCTCCAGAGTCGCGGCCAAAGCAGATTTGAAAGACCGCTGTTCGCCAGCAGCACAACTCTGTCGTCATTATGTTAAGCCCGCCCACCAACTCTATACACGATGTGATTGGCCTGACTAGAGTTTGATTTTTCCAGCTCGAAAGCCAACGGAGAGTTGCTAGACTACACTGGCTGCAAAATAAATTTTGCTGCCGCTAGGGTGCGTCTAGATTTCTAGGCTACTAATACTGTTCGATAGAAGGACTGAAAAGGGTTGGACTGTAATAGGTGATGGTTTATTTCTAGCTTTCCTCAATGGGGTGTCGATCAGAACACACTGGATTTGATCAGTTCCATGCAAAGGAGGTTTATTTATCATCTTAGCTGTACACAAAACAGCAGTACACATGATTTATTGCTAAACAGTGTATTTAGATGTGTGTGTGTGTGTGTGTGTGTGTGTGTGTGTGTGTGTGTGTGTGTGTGTGTGTGTGTGTGTGTGTGTGTGTGTGTGTGTGTGTGTGTGTGTGTGTGTGTGTGTGTGTGTGTGTGTGTGTGTGTGTGTGTGTGTCTACAAAGGGAAAGAAATAAAGATATATATAACAAATGTCTCGAGTATTATTGCACAAACATTATCTCCAAAAAGCTACCAATCTCTCAAATAAAGAATGATCAAGTTCAATTCTAGAATAAAGAAAATAATATACAAGCAACAAATTATTATTATTATGCAACACCGCAGCCAGTGGTCAGAAATGGTAAAATATTAAAAACTGAAACTAATCCTGAGGTGATTTTAATTTTAAATGAAAGGCACGTAATCAGAAACATCGCATTCTTAAATTTGAAATAAAAAGAGTTTCAGCTATTAATGTGATGGTCTCACATACATGCATGCATACATACAAGTCAAACACTGGGTGCTATATAAACAATATAAATTGCGATTAATATTGAACATAATTGGCACATTCACGTGCACTCGATCATTTGTGCGATCGATCATTTCTATTATTGATCGCTTCATTTCTGTTAAATACACATCACTGGGTCAAAACCACGCCCATAGCGGTAAACTTGAGGGTAAACCCCTCCCCATACAGTGGGGATCGCTTGAAGGCTTTCAAGAGTACATGCATATCAATATGCTGTGGCTGTATGGGTAAAATATGCAAAAGTGCGGCATCTGGCCACCAAGGATATTTAATCATGGGAAATGTAGGTTTTATTAAAAAAAATTCAAATGTATGATTTTGGTGGTAGTTTGCTACTAGGTAGCAAGTTGTTAGCTAGCTAAGTGGCCCTCTCCCGTTCATGGTACAGTAGCCTACATACAATTTGCTATGTACTGTACCTGATAGAACCCAAGGGAAAGTAACAAGGAAAGTTATTGAATTAAACATGAATCATCACAAAAACTTAATGCATGCTCAATTGGTGTAAATGAGTTTTTATGAATGAATGGCTTGCTCTAACTGTTGCTCTGTTCTTCGTCAACAACACGCTATTTCACCACCTGCTGGTGAGGATGACTAACAGCAGATGGAGACTCCCAAGACAAGACGATGCTCTTCCGACTTGCCAATAGGAACGTTCCAATAGTAAAAAAAGAATGTTTTTTTTTACATTTCTAGCTCCATACAATGGAGCTCCATTTCTAGCTCCATACAATTCAACAGGTTTTTTTTGTTTCAAAAACGTCTCGGTTACTAATGTAACCCTCGTTCCCCGAAGGGGACGACGTTAGGGGATCACTTCAGGGAGCCCTATCAACTTCGAGTATCTAAAGAACAAGCCAATGAACGTTGGCGTGCGTGAAACGCGTCACGCGCCCCGCCCCGCAGCGCGGGTATAAACAGGAAGCGGACGCCGCACTCATTGTTTTCCGCTGAGGAGCCGAGATTGAGTCGGCCGTACAGCGATGGTCAGCAACTGTGGCAGCGGGACGTCACGTCTCCCGTTCCCTCCTTCGGGGAACGAGGGTTACATTAGTAACCGAGACGTTCCCCTTCAGTCGCTCACGTTCGACGTGACGTCGACGTGACGACGTTAGGGGATCCCATGGAAGACGCCATCGGTTGCTGCCACATCCAGCGCCCTACGGAAGGCTCTCAGACCCCCGAATGGCTGGGGCGGAAGACCTGCGTAGAGGGAGTTCAACTGCTGTTCCATATACCCACACCGTGAACTCTTGGATAACACTGGGAAAGCGTGCCTTTCCAGGGGAGAGGGACGCTGCGGAAGCCACATCCTGCCCGAAGGGAGGTAACATGTGGAGGATACACATATGGACTGGCCAGAAGGGCAGTGCAACATATGGAATGTCACTGGGGTGGCTCCAGCCTGAGAAGGGGGAGGCTACACCAGACAGTGACGGCAGAGCGGACTCTGCCAAGGGAAAGACACGGGCTCACCGCAGGGAGCTGAACGTGGAAGAATACTCATATGGGATCGCCGCAGGGATCACCACATATGGAACCCAGCCTAGCACAAGTTACACAAACATACGAGCACTAGGCCTGGCGTCGGACGCTCCGCAACACCCGACTGCCGAAGGGGTACGGAGGAACTCACAGGGTTCGCCTGAGTGGGGAACTCGACTGGAGCAAAAAGCGCACGTATCCGCTCCATAAGGAGGGGAGTGGCGCAGCAAGCCGACACAAGAGTGGAAACTTCGGTGTTACCGGCTGGTTGAAGCGAGCACACAGGAAGAAACCGGCTCAACACGTAGGCTATAAAACCTAGCGAACGTGTTAGGTGTCGCCCAGCCCGCAGCTCTACAGATATCTGTCAGCGAGGTGCCGTGTGCCAGCGCCCAAGAAGAAGCGACACCCCTAGTGGAGTGGGCTCTCAACCCGGGCAGGCAAGGCACGCCTTGGGCTTCGTAAGCCAAGGCGATGGCATCCACTATCCAGTGGGCCATCCTCTGCTTGGAGACAGCCTTTCCCTTCTGCTGGCCTCCGTAACAGACGAAGATCTGATCTGAGGTCCTGAGGCTTTGCGTTCTGTCCACGTACAGACGCAGAGCGCGGACGGGACAAGAGAAAAGCCAGGGCTGGGTCTGCCTCCTCCGAAGGCAGCGCTTGCAGGTTCACCACCTGGTCCCGGAAGGGAGTGGTAGGAACCTTGGGCACGTATCCGGGCCGGGGTCTCAGGATCACGTGAGAGTTAGCCGGGCCGAATTCCAGGCACGATTCGTCGACCGAAAATGCATGCAGGTCCCCTACCCTCTTGATGGAGGCCAATGCAACCAGGAGTACTGTTTTACAGGACAGAATTTTTAACTCAGCTGACTGCAAAGGCTCAAAGGGTGGTCTCTGAAGTGCCGAAAGGACCAGAGACAAGTCCCAAGAGGGTATAGAGAGTGGGCGAGGAGGATTTAGTCTCCTTGCTCCCCTCAGGAACCTGACGATCAGGTCATGCTTTCCCAACGACTTACCTTCAACTGCATCGTGATGTGCGGCAACGGCGGCAACATACACTTTAAGGGTGGAGGGAGACAGCCTTCGCTCCAACCCGTCCTGCAGGAAGGAAAGCACGGCTCTGACCGAGCAAGTTCGGGGGTTCTCCTCGTGAGAAGAACACCATTCAACGAATAGGTTCCACTTCAATGCATAGAGGCGCCTCGTAGAGGGGGCTCTAGCTGAAGTGATGGTGTCAACTACCGCTGGGGGTAGGTCACCTAGAACCTCCGCGTCCCGTCCAGGGACCAGACATGGAGTTTCCAGAGGTCCGGACGCGGGTGCCAGAGGGTGCCCCGTCTCTGAGAGAGCAGGTCCTCTCTCAGAGGAATGGGCCAGGGAGGGGCTGTCGCGAGGAGCACTAGTTCGGGGAACCAGGTCCGGTTGGGCCAATACGGCGCAACTAACACGACCTGCTCCTCGTCCTCCCTGACTTTGCACAAGGTCTGTGCAAGAAGGCTCACTGGGGGAAACGCATACTTGCGTAGGCCCGGGGGCCAGCTGTGTGCCAGAGCATCCGTGCCGAGGGTCCCCTCGGTCAGGGAATAGAACAACTGGCAGTGAGACGTGTCCGGGGCGGCAAACAGATCTACCTGTGCGGTCCCGAAGCGCCTGAAAATCAGCTGGACCACCTGGGGATGGAGTCGCCATTCTCCCGGTAGCACCTGCTGCCGTGAGAGCTCGTCGGCTGCACGGTTGAGCAGGCCAGGAATATAAATGGCACGAAGTGACCTCAGATGCTTCTGACTCCAAAGGAGGAGATGGCGGGCGAGTTGTGACATGCGGCGGGAGCGTAGACCACCCTGACGGTTGATGTACGCAACGGTCGCAGTGCTGTCCGTACGGACCAGTACATGCTTGCCACGAAGCGGCGTTTCGAAGCGGCCCAATGCAAGATGTACTGCTAACAACTCGAGGCAATTGATGTGCCAATGCAGTTGAGGCCCCGTCCCGTGTACGTGGCCCCCCAGCCGGTGGCAGAGGCATCCGTGGTGACCACAGAGTCAAGTCAAGTCAAGTCAAGTCAAGTCAAGTCAAATATATTTATTATAGCGCTTTTCACAATACAGATTGTATCAAAGCTGCTTTACAGTATCAATCAAAACAACTCAACAATGTTTGTTTATTACTGGACATCCAAAAAGGACATCCAAGTTTGGTAGAGCTGATCAATGGTATGATTGTTTAATTAATTTGAATATCCCCAACTGAGCAAGCCAAAGGCAACAGTGGCAAGGAACCGAAAAACTCCATCAAGTGACCCAATAGTTTGGCGACAGTGCGGGGTCACTTGGACCCGGCACGAGCCGCTCTGCCACGCCCATCTCGGGACTCGATCGTGGAGCCAGTTTTGGAGCGGTCTCATATGAAGCAATCCGAGCGGCGTTACCGCGGCTGCAGATGCCATATGCCCCAGGAGCCTCTGAAACAGTTTCAGTGGAGCCGCTGTTCTGCGCCTGAGCGTGCTCACGCAGTTCAACACTGACTGGACGCGGGCCTCGGTGAGGCGCGCTGTCATGTTGATCGAGTCCAACTCCATACCGAGAAAAGAGATCCTCTGCCCGGGGTGAGTTTGCTCTTTTCCCAGTTGACCCGAAGGTGGCTGAGGTGACTGAGCACCATGTCCCTGTGTTCGCACAACTGCTCTCTCGACTGGGCGAGAATAAGCCAGTCGTCGAGGTAGTTGAGAATGCGAACACCACGCTCGCACATGGGAGCAATGGCTGCCTCCGCGACTTTCGTGAAGACACGGGGCGACAGGGCCAGCCCGAAGGGTAAGACTTTGTACTGATATGCCCGTCCCTCGAACGCAAAGCGAAGAAACGGTCTGTGTCGAGGGAGAATCGAGACATGAAAGTACGCGTCCTTCAGGTCGATCGCTGCAAACCAATCTTGGGGACGGATGCACTTGAAAATGCGTTTCTGCGTAAGCATCTTGAACGGCAGTTTGTGAAGGGACCGGGTCAAGACACGCAGGTCCAAGATTGGCCGTAACCCACCGCTTTCTTAGGTACAATGAAGTACGGGCTGTAGAAGCCGGTCTTCATATCGGCTGGAGGGACCGGCTCGATCGCGTCCTTCGCCAGTAGGACTGCGATCTCTGCCCTGAGCACAGGGGCACTGTCCGGCAGAACGCGGGTAAACAGAATGCCCCTGAATACAGGGGGGCGCCGGGCGAACTGAATCGCATAGCCGAGTCTGACAGTACGGATGAGCCAGCGAGACGGGCCGGGAAGCGCTAGCCAGGCTCCCAGACACCGCGCAAGCGGAATCAACGGCACCACAGACGTACCCGGGGTGGGGCAGCGCGGCGGAATGCAGGGACCCGACTCGGACGGCACAGCGGCCCGGAGTGGGGTCTGAATGTGTGGTGCAACACGTACCTGCTTCCGTCGAAGGGCAGAGTGAGTGTGTGGAGGCGGCAGAGCGTCCGGAACACAGCCACTGCTGCTGGCTGGCGATGAGAGAGGGGCTCGAGGGTGACAAGGCATAGCGTCGTCGACCGTCAAGCGCGCTCTCTTGGGACCCAGAGGTTTCAGAAATTGCTCTTTTATTGAATATGTGGGTACCACTGAAGGCAGTGGCGGAAAAGGAACAAAAGGAAACAAAAGATTCTCCACCCGGCCCTCCACCGGGGGAAGGAGCGGTGCCTTCACCGACTCCTGGAGAGCAACTTGATCCACCTCTGGGTCGCCCGTCTCAGGGTCGTTTGCACCTGCGCTTACCACCTGGTTTGGCAGCGGCCTGGACGGGCGTGGCCGACTTCCTGCGGCTTGGTCCACGCTGAGGCCTGGATGGTGGCTGCTGCTGCTGAGGCTTAGCGGGAGCGGAGGACGCCACAGGAGGACGGCCTCGGCGACGAGCGGACGGAGGGTCTGCGGCCGGCGGACGGGAGGGGGCAGCAGGAGTCCGCCGGGGCAGGATGTGTCGGATAGCCTCCGTCTGCTTCTGGGCGGCCGAGAACTGTTGGGCGAAGCTCTCGACCGCATCGCCGAATAACCCAACCTGGGAGAGAGGGGCATCCAGGAACCGATATTTATCGGTGTCCCTCATGTCCGCCAGGTTGAGCCAAAGGTGGTGCTCCTGGACCACCAAGGTGGACATCGCCTGACCAACGGAACGTGCGGTTTCCTTCGTCGCCCGGAGGGCGAGGTCAGTAGCCACACGGAGCTCCCGGAGGAGCTCTGGGTCAGAACCACCCTCGTTCATGTCCATGAGCGCCTGGGCCTGGTGGACCTGCAAGAGCGCCATGGCATGGAGGGCGGAAGCAGCCTGTCCACAGGCCTTATAAGCCTTCGCCGTAAGACCGGACGAAAACTTACAGGCCTTGGACGGGAGGCGCGGATTACCCCGCCAGGAGGAGGCGGACGCCGGACACAGTTGCATCGCGACAGCCCGCTCCACCGGGGGGATATCCACATACCCCTTAGCTGCCCCGCCGTCGAGGGTGGCGAGGGGGGAGGAGCTACTAGAACGGCTTCGGGCACTATACGGTGCCTTCCACGTCCTAGAAAGCTCCTCATGCACCTCCGGAAAGAAAGGTACCGGGGCGGCGCACTGAGAACCAGCACGGCCCGCCCAGAGAAACCAATCGTCCAACCGAGAAGGTTCGGGACGTGGTGGAGGATTCCACACAAGCCCGACCTTCTCGGCGGCCCGGGAAAGCATAGCCGCCCACTCTGGATCCGGCTCGGACAACGCTACACACCCAGAAGGGGGCAACGCAGCCGAGTCGTCATCTCCAGAGGAGTGAAGCTCCCCCTCCGATGCTGCGATCGACATCTGATCGTCAGCTGGCGCCCCAAAGGAAACGACCGGCCGTTCAGGAGAAGGACCGAGTCGATCGCAAAGGGGCGCGGATGGCAACAGCGCATGAGAGGCGTGAGGGGCCCGCGGAGATTGCCTCGACGGGGAAGCCCTCACGGTAATCCTCAGATCACCCTGGTCATGCGCCGAAGTAGGCCTATTCTGCGGGGCAGAATAAGCACTAGATCGGGGCATAGGCGAGGGGACTGCACCTCCCGTGAGGTAAGCGAGTCTCGATCTAAGCGCTGCCATAGTCATATTCCCGCAATGGGAACATGAACTATTCACAAAAGCTGCTTCAGCGTGCTGAATGCCCAAACACGAGAGGCAACTCTTGTGGCCATCTGCTGGCGCCAGGGAACGACCGCACCCAGAAACGCACAAGCGGAATGACATCCTGAAAAGGACGCAGGGTCACGCTTGTGTTGCTCTTTTAGTGAAAATAACAAACAGAGGAAAGAAATAGACTCTTTAGTGCTGAAGCACCCAGGGATAGCCGCGGTGTAATCGGGTACACTCTCAGATGAGGAACGCCCACGAGACCGACACACACACACACACAAACAGTGCCGTGAAAACGGCAGTTGTGGTTAGAAATGCTCGCGGCCACCACTGATCGCGCCGTCACACCAGCACTGCAACAGAGTTTTCTTCTCCCTCTAGTTCTCGTTAGATATAACGTCCAGCAGTCTGTAGAACTCAGAGTCAAACAAAGCTCGGCTCCGAAGCGAAAGACAATGAGTGCGGCGTCCGCTTCCTGTTTATACCCGCGCTGCGGGGCGGGCGCGTGACGCGTTTCACGCACGCCAACGTTCATTTGCTTGTTCTTTAGATACTCGAAGTTGATAGGGCTCCCTGAAGTGATCCCCTAACGTCGTCACGTCGACGTCACGTCGAACGTGAGCGACTGAAGGGGAACATTTGGCATTATTTTACTTCCATATGTGTGTCATTCAGAATTTAATTGAATTGAACTAAAAAAGGCTTTTAAATTCTGAATTTGACTTTAGGTAGCAAACATTACACAAAATTGTGGTCTGAATTGGAATAAGAAAGTAGAATTAAAAAAGAATAGAATTTTTAAAAATACAATGAAAATACAATGAAATACCAATGAAAAAAATTGTCAGTAAGATTTTTTAAGCAAGGATTTTAACCCAAAAAAGCGACATTAAAGACATTTATGTAAAAAAAAGATTTCTAATTCTAATAAATGCTGTCATTTTAAGTTTTCTATTCATCAAAGAATCTTGAAAAAAGGTTATCAGTGTCCATAAGAATATAAAGCAGCACAACTGTTTTCAAAATTAGTAATAATCAGAAATGTTTCTTGATCTGCAAATCAGCATATTAGAATGATTTCTGAAGGATCATGTGACACTGAAGACTGGAGTAATGATGCAAATTCAGCCATCACAGTAATCAATTACATTATAAAATATATTAAAAAAGAAAACCTGTTATTATAAATTGTAAAAGTATTTTACAATAAATTACCATTCACCATCACCATTCAAATTTGCAGCAATAACCTCAGAAACAATCTGTTTTTGCCAATGTTTCTTTTGAACATTGAGCAGTTTTTGGTTGTGAAACCACCGAGATTTAAATTCCAGAAGAAATGGGATAACCTTTTACAGATGAGAGTGCGTTGGATTGTGTTTTTATATATTACATGTTTACTTTGAATGTTTTTACTTTTACTATGGTAACTTTTTAATGTTGTGTTAGTTGATGCCTTCGTCTTGTTGTATCGTGTAAGTTTAGCAAAATCATCTTCTAAAATTTATATCATATACATATTCAAAATTGCAGACAGTCACAGACCGGCATTGACCGTTCCAATATGGCGGACGGCTTACGTATA